>CM039679.1:216138021-216738021 GCA_022537955.1 Schmidtea mediterranea | reverse complement strand
AACTTTGCTGATTAATTAATTTTATAATTAAATACACACATATCCTTCGTTTTACAAGTTTTCGATCTTACACGGTTTTTAAAATCAAAATTTAAAAATAATTATGTAGAAAATGACTAATTTATTTCTACTTAATTTTTAATCTGGTAACACTTCAGACGTATATATGCTCTAATGTCATAAACTTATACATATGTTGTACTTTGATAAAAACACAAAAAAATGAGAATTCCACTTTTAGTGTTCAAAGCAAAATTTTGTGTTTATGAATTAATTGATTTTTAACAACAAAACGAATATCATTATTGTTTACCTACACATTTTAAACTTTTTATTTTTCATAATTTCGTATTTTTTTCACAACTAATTATATTGTAAATTATTTTAAGTAACTAAATAAGAATTATGTTTTAAAACATCCTTTTAATTAATTTAAAACTTTAGTTTTACCATAGCAAAAGCAAAAATTAACAAAACAGAGATGAAGAGAAAAATTATATCTTCGAGAATATAGCTGAAATAATGGAAGACTATGAATTACACGAAGATGACTTAATTGAAATTGTCAAAAATATTGGTGAAAACGAAAATGATGTTGAATTTGACGTTGAAGACTATAGACCCAGTCCATTCACAGCAAAAGTCGTTCACAAAGACGTTCACAAGTGACTTTTGTTAGGAAGAAAATTAGGAAACTATTTTCAAGAACATGATCCGAATGTTGAACGAGCTCTCAATATTTCAACGAAATATTAATAAACTTTTAAGTCAGTATGAAGAAGTCTACAAAAATATGACTAAAAATAAAACACAAATGCTTATTTCAGACTTTTTCCTGAAAAGTCTCAGCAAACTACGACTAAAATCTATACAGCAACTGTAGAAGAAGAATCTAATGAGATTATGTTATCCAGTGATGAATTTGATATTATACAATATCGAAAAAGAAGAGTTATCATTGAAATTGATAGCAATTAGATTGGATTAAAATTAAGAAGATAAGTATTATTTATATCATTTTTTTTATTTATATTAAGTACAATATATTTTTTTTCATTTTACAATTAAATTTAACTATTTTTATGTCATACGACATATTAGTGTGTCGTGGAAATAGTTTGGTGCGTCGCGAAATTTTATTGATATTTGATGTTGGATGTAAAGCTATTTGTTGATAAACAATAATAATAAATTTTAAATTTAATTGTTATTTGTTGAACATCAAAACAATGAATAGATCAAAACTTAAAGACGCAGAAATGCGAGTTTGTCTTTCTAAAATAAGACCATATTTTGAAAGCTTGTGGTCAATAAATATCAACAACAAATCTATTTGATTTAAAATTTTATTAATTTTTAAAATATAATTAATTAAATTTTACATCTATCTTTTTTAATGTCGAAGATGTTAAAAAATATTTAAGTGCGCCGCAAGAAAATTTGTATTGAATAAGTGTGTCTCAAGAAAAAAAGGCTTGAGTAATTTTGATTTAAATGATATTTTTATATTTTATTAAGTGCATTAGTCATATTTAGTGTTCAAAAAATGTCTAAAAAAGCTTATTTATAGTCTTTTTCGTTTTACACGGTTTTGTCAGCAGCGTATCTACCGTGTAAAACTAGGGGTAGGTATATATTACTGAGTACAGTGAGTAGTTTAATTTAATAAATTTATACTACTCACTGTAGTCAGTAATACATTTGTGGTGTGATACAGACAGACTTTTCATTTTCAAATGACATATATTGAATCAGTAAAGACACCGATGATTTTTGAATATATCAAAAAGTCTTTCTTGATTCATAGTCAAATATATATAGTATTAGAGAGTCTTTTATGCAAACAGTTGTAGTATCATTGTGGATTTATGTCTACTATTGAAGTGTTCCCCAACCTTTTCATCGCCGCAGACCGATCAACGCTTGATAATTTTATCAAGGTCCGCCGAGGGGAGGGGATGTTATTGTTTATATTTTAGATTATTTCGATTTAATAATTTTAATTTAATTGTATTTAAAGGTGCCATCAAAGTAAAATACAATAACACAAAAAATGATTACAGTGATTTAAATTTTTAATTCATTAATACGCTAAATTAGTGAGAACTCTGAGATTGTCTCTTTGCAACGAGACGGTTCCATCTGAGGGTAATATAAGACAATGACACCCGAAGTTTGTTGCTTATGTTCAGTTTATTTAGTTTTTTTGTTTTGGTTGCTGTTATCACAGTAAGTAAAATGGAAATAATTTAATATTTCTTGGCGGCACGGGGATTGGGGACCATTGTTCTATTAGATCATAATAAAATAAATTATTGCATAATTCTTTCAAGATCTTTAGAATTATCAGCAATTAAACACTAGCACAGATATGTCACTAATGAGGTAAAAAACGGTAACTTGTACGAAGTTGTTGACGCATTAGAATGAAGTGAAAGATGCAAAAAATATGCAACGTTGATATGATTTAATCTGCTTGTGTGCCACATTGTGCCATTGGGACTCAGAGGGTTAAATAATAATATTTTATAATAGAAATTGCAAACATAAAAATGAACCTAATAAATGTTCTATCTGTTGTGCGAGATCGTTTTTGAATATCTTCAATAGTTGGCATAGTACGGCGACCGCAAAATGCTGGTGTGATTGAGATTCCGAAGAAATTAGATCCTTTGGATTTTGTGTTGGCTTTGATTTGAGAATTATTTGGCGGAACTTTTACACGAAAAAATGTGTGATAATCAACACAATTTTGCCACAAGGTTTTACACAAAGGAGAAGAACTGAGAACATATGTATACATAAGAGGAGAGGATTTATTAGATTCCTCGTTATTCTGAATGGTTTAATTCAAAATTAAAAACGAAATAACACAATTAATACTGATTATAATCAATTTTTATAAAGAATATATATATAGGTAAATTTATTTTACCTAGTGAACGACTATTGTCATTTTTTACTGTGTATTTTGATAAAATGTACCAGTAATATGAATTTCGCAACTTTATCACCACTTTGATTTTAAAGAAGACAGAGTAGGACATAATTTATCATCAGGACCAACCATATAAAAATGAAGCACCATTCTAAGACACAATTGATAATTGGATTAGAAAGTTTTCCTCTTACAGAAACAATGGGCTTGTTGAAAAAAGAAATTGACAACCCGCACAATTTTAAGAGAAATTCAAAAAATTTAAGATTATTGTGAAAGAAAAAAAATGAATTACCAAATGAAAAATGTCAACTAGAATTAATATAAACAAGGCTGTGCAGAACATGCTGAAGGACATTGGAATGATAAAAATATACATTCGTATCATCCCACCTTTCTTGACAGCAGGCATGCAACAAAATCGAATGCAAGCTTGTCAAGAAAATCTGACTGTCATGATCTTGGGTAGAATTTTAAGCAAGAATATTACAACGGAGGACCAGACTCCATTGAGTCTTTGTTTCATACAATAAGTCTCATAAATCGGTGTTTAGAGGAAAAGTCATTAAAAACGGCTTAAAAATGTTTGATGCTTAGTGTTTTAGAAACCAAAAAGTGATCAAAACTAAATTCTACTGGAATCATCGACTCTCACTACTACTGTAAACTGGCTAGTCATGTGAGAAAGTTGAGACAGAAGCCCAGGAATCAAAGCCTCTATCTCTTGCATGACAACCTATCTGCTCACACAAATCACCGAACTGTGGATGCAATAACCAAAAAAAGCTTCGCGTTGGTTTCACACCCACAATATGTCTGATTTGGCTCCCAGTGATTTATTTCCTTCGAAGAAACATTTTCAAGGGCGGAATATTAAGTCTAAAGAGGATCTCACGAGACTAGAGCAAGATTTCCTCAATGAAAAATATGTTAATTTCTTCGAAAATGGTGTCTTTTCATTGGTAAATCGGTATGCAAAATGCCTGAATGCAGAAGGTGGCTGAACGTATTAATGAATCCGAGCATTTACCTATATAGTTCACTGGTTGTAAATAAGAAGTTTCATTGAAATATCGATTATATCTTGTGAGATCGATTATATCGATTATATCTATTGTAAGTATTGATTTTTTAAAATTTTACATAATTTAAAAAACATGAAATCCAATTACTTTGAACTGATCGACAAAATGTGTGCTTTTAATTTGAATAGTAATTTTCTTCTTTTTGAATGAAATTTTAAAGATACTGCTCCATAAAAACAAATGCATTCTCTTCTTATTTTTGAAAACACTGAATCCTAACGAAGAAGGCCCAATTTGCACAATTTCTTTATCGAGAGTCTATAAACAAAATGTAATACAAAGTTATAAAATCAAGTATTTAAACATAAAATTTGCAAGCTAGTCAGATAAATTTGCTACTGATATAAAACAACATAAAAATAATTTAATAATCTAAGAGTGCATGCGACATTTTAAAGCCTTTTCTAGTTTATAATTTACTTCTGAATAATTTTCAACTCAATTAATACCTACCAATGCATTGAAAATATCAACACCATAATAATCCAATTCACTAGCAATATTCAAATATTCCCTTTCGGCTTTGGTTGGAGAAAAATTTCTAGCAGGTAAAAATATATAACTAAATATTATTAAATTATAAATATTTATCATTCAAATAAAAAATAAATCGAAATATAAAAGAAACTGATCAAATCAAATTACATAGCCATGTTAGAAAATCAAATTAATAATTAGTGATAGCAATATTCATAGTACAGTGCATTTATTTAATACGGAAGTAAAAACGGAAACGCTATGATTATAGCTACATTTTTATATTCTTTGAATCAGGTTTAATGTATTCACTGTCAATATAATCATAAGAACACTTGGGGAACTAAATTTTTGTATTTAACCTTTCGGTACGGTTGCTACACATATGTAGCACATAAGTTTAAAAATATCTGAACAGTTATCTTTATGTATAAAAGCAATGCAATTTGTTCCACGTCGTATTTTAAGCGTTTCGCTGTGGTATAAAACTCATATAACCTATAAAAGTGTATTTAGTTTAGCACCACTCGCGTTGTGTTTTACGTTCGTCCAGGCCCCGCGGCAAAAATTATACTATTTTTTAGTAAAATATAAAGAGTATTTGCGTGTTTTTGCGATTGTTAGTAAATGCAATGGACAAGAAAACGTGGACAAGCAGGTAAGTGTAATTATGTTTTACACATTTTGTTTTTATTACTAAATTAGGTTAAGTGGTACACATACATACCAGCCGTCTATTAGATTGTTATAAATGTGTACCATTAGTCTTATATTTTCTCAAATAAATAGTAGTTAGAAAATCTAACTATAAAATATTTTTCATGTTTTGTAATATATATAATTAATATAAATGTTTAAAATACTTGTAGAATGTACATACAAACTGTTTTTAAAAAAAATTTTTGAACACCGTATCGAAAGGGTTAAATAAATGTCCTTATTGGTACTTTACGTAATGGTATATTATTATGTGATATTGACAAATATTTAGGGTCAAACCGTTTTCAGGTTTTTATAAAAATGATAATATTTAATAATATTGACCTCAACTCGCTAATAAAATATAACAAAACTAAATTATTTTGTCATGTAATATTTTTATCAAAAGGTAAAAATGACTTGCCCTTAATTTTTGATATAATTCATTAATTATCAAAATAAAATTACAGACTAAATTATTGAAAAGATTATTTGGTTAAAAAAAATCAACAATGCATTCCTAAAAGCCGAAATGACGTTGATGTTTACTTGTGACGTATCAGTTAAAAAGTACGCATCCTTTTCCTTAAACAAGCTTCACTCTAAATTTTAGTTAAAGACATAAAAATTATTTAACAATGGTATTCAATATTTTATATTTTAATTACTGAAAAACATAATTATCAACTAAATTTAAAATAGGAGTAAGAAATTAGAAAGGCTGAAATAATTTGAAAAAGTTAACTAATGTAGGGAAATATATCTCATAATTAGGGGATTTCTCGGTGTTCCTACTTAATGCGGTGTAAGGCTTCCAAAACCAATCTCGTCAGGTGGATTTCAATAAAATAAATTATTAAAAACTTTAAAATTACTTTTTCTTCAATTTTACCAACTTAAACTTTTACAAGATATGAAATGTGCAAAAAATAATTGAGTGTAAACCATATAATATTTCACAGAGCCATTTTACTTTATTTTTTGAAAAAAAATTCAAATCCACTTGTATATTGAACAAACCTTTTCCTACACAATCACAAAGTTCATAAACCTGAAGCATGCAAGGTGTTCCACTTAGTTTTAGAATCAATATTGAAACATTTTTCACTTCCAACTTGTAATACAACATATTTTGTAATGTAACCTTTTTAAGTTAGATTTTCGAAAAGTTTATACAACTGTGAGAATTTTTCCAATTAATGAAGTAGTTTTTCGGGTTCTTCAACACATAACAAACCCATCATTGGATTCATCATTATCCTCAAAAATATTTATTTTGAGCTGATACAATTGAAATAATTATCTTAAGCTTCATAATAAGAATCGTTTCAATAAGGGTTTTTTAATATACAGTTTCGGCAGTACAAATGTCACAATCCATAGTAAGACTACGCAACCATTAATAAACACGGTATATGGAATAAAAACTTACAAAGCAAAAAGGTTAAACAGAAAGTAAAATTTTAAAAAATCGTTTCAACAATTCATTATTTAAATTTAAAATTCAAAGTTTTTTATAATTTCAATAATGGAAATTTTAAAATTTCCTCATTTGCATATATTTTTTAAATATTTATTAAATCTTTTAGATCGACTTGTTAATGATGAATGCCACTTCACTGCACTACATATACTACAAAACACAACTTAATTTGGGCACAAGTACGAATCCGGTTTTCGGAATTAAAGAACTGGTCTCAAATAATCGAAGAAAACATGTATATACAACATGTGAAAATGGAAATGATTTATTTTCATCTCGATAAAGGATATCCAAAAAGATCATACAAGAACATTTTTTATTTTTAAGCTATGAAAAAAAAGTATCCTTTGTACTGAAAAATCTTTACAATATGCAAATTACATTAAAAAATAATTGTTTATCTATTCTATTCATATGCTACATTGAATAAGTGAAATAGGCTAGTTCATGAGATTTAGAAAAATATTCCAATTTCATTTAATTACAGGCAAATTAACCCGGCTTTGCTAGGAATTCAAAAATGTATGTAATAGGATTTCAAAATTCAAAACATTTAAAAATAGTTTTAATGGAACTATTTTTGGTTAGCTATATTTTAAAGCAACTATTGACTACATTTTCATTGCTGATATGGATTCCAAACGTACTGAAATGCAAGTAAAAATTTTTAAAAAAGTAATATTCTTTTCTCAAATATTTTCATTAAAATTTACAAATATTTTATGCAAATATAAGGAAATGGCTCGGTAATTTCAGTCTTTTCATTCTAATCCAATTTCGAATTTGTAATTGATAGTGAAAAGAAACTTGATGAGAAAAATATTCTTAAATTAATTTCACAAAACATTTATTACTTTCATTGTACTTGAAATAAATTTTCATATATTTATTGAAAATTATTCGATTTTTAAGTTTCTAAACATCATTGAATAAAGTTAATAGATAAAATAATTATCATCTACCACATTACTAGAAATTAAATGATTATCGACCAACCACTAAATAAGTTGAATTTCTAACAAAGCTTAATAAACTACATGGAACAGGTACTTGTGTACTGATAGATACCGATAAAATCTACTAAAAAGGCAAATATGTATGTTTAATTGTTGTAAAATATTTGTTTTTGTAAAAATAATACATATCATTAAATTATGATTAGCATGTGAATAGAATTTGATTAAAGTTGTGAGAAATATTTTAAGATGTTAAATAAAACTGATTAATTTGTAATAATGTTAGTACTTTGAAGAAATTTTAAAATAAGACCTTCAGCAAATTGGCAAGAAAATATTAGTTATTGAGTAATACTTATTAAAATGACAAAAATTTTATAATTTTTGACAAGTTTTGATTGATCTTTAATAAAATTTGTTAGTATTTTGAATAAAACCTTTAAAAAAAAGTTTCAAAATAGTAGCAAATTGTAAAGAAAATAGTAATTATCAATTAAAAAATTAATTAACTTAACTAAGTTGTAAAATAATTGAAAAAAATTGTTAGATCATTTTTTAAAAATTTTATAAGATTGTTAGGTAATTGTTTTAGGTACTTGTTGAATGAAAATTAATATATGTTATCGACTGATCACAGTATTTAATTGTACAATTTCTCTTCATTCATGGAAATAATCATAAATATTTAAATTATTAAGAAAATTGTCAATAACAACATAAGTAATCGGTAACATAAATTTATTTTAAATACTAGTCAATTTTAGTTTTTAATTAAATTAAATTACAAATATAATAAAATCAAATAAATACTTGAATACAAATAATTACATGAATCTTATTGATATATTTTGATAACCCTTAAACCAATGAAAATGTATCGATTTAACTAAGTATCCATCCTTTAACATCGATATTCAACCGACTAAATACCCCTAAAATATCATAAATTCCCTCTTAACATATCGTTTCCTCCTAAAATATTATAAAATTTACTCTCAACCAATCATTTCTCTTTAAATGACAATAACCCAAGCTATATTTTTGATAAAAATCACCGACTTATTTCGATATTGAATCGAATAAATTTTTTGAAATCACCTTAAAATAAAATTACTCTCTTGACCAATCATTTCCTCCTAAAATATAATAAAATTTACTCTCAACCAATCATTTCTCTTTAAATGACAATATTTCCACTCTCATCTATATTCATTATTTTAATAAAAATCACCGACTTATTTTGATATTCAACAGAATAAATTTTTTGAAATTCTCTTAAACAATCATAAATTCATGGCTTGACCAATCATTTCCTCCTAAAATAACAAACTTCAACTGACTCAACCCCTTAAAAATATCAACAAACCTGTTCTTAACCGATCCTTTCCCCTTGAAAGATCATAAATTCTCTTCTTAACCAATCATTTCCTCGCTAAAACATCATAAATATCCCCATCAACCAATCATTTCTCATCAAATGATATTATTTCTACCATCTTTTCACCCACATATCGATATTCATCAAATATAACCCACTAAAAATATCATAAATACCCTCTTAACCAATCATTTCTCTTTAAATGGCAATATTTCTTCAATTTTAATTCAGTATTTTTCATAAAAATCCTCATTTAGATAATATTTACCCATAAAATAACAATATTCAACCGGCTTAAACCATTTAAATATATCAACAAATTTGTTCTTATCCAATCATTTCTCCCTAAAATAAATTTCATCTCTTAACCAATCATTTCCCTTCAAAACACTTTTTCCCCACACTATACCAAGTATATTCATTATTTTCATAAAACCATATCAAGTAAAATTCCTTTAACATCGATATTCAACCGAATAAATCCCTTAAAATACCATTAAAAAACCCTACATTTTGATCATATTAACCATATGTAAGCTATGCATTCAACCAATCAAATTCCTTTAAAATTATCATAAAAATCTGAATTTTACCAATAAAAATAAATTTTCTTTAAAGTATTACAAAATTGTTATGGATACCCAACATTTTCCATCGAAAATCACAACAATTTGATTCTGGCAACAAATTCGATCAAATAAAAAATTCGTCAAAAATGACTAAAATTGAATAAAATCTACGTGTTCCTAAAAATCATTAAATTTCACAAAATTATTGTAAAATCATGAAACAGAGATCATATTTTTTCATTAATTGTTTACTCAAATAATTAAAATAAATTGGAAAACCAGTAAAATTATACTACTTTTGTGATTGATATCCATGAAATCAATAAAATTGAAAATAAAAGTAAATAATTGACACCCTTATCTCAAAGATATTTTATTCTTTCTAAGTTTCACTGAAATATTTTTAAAAATCAACTGAAATCGATAAAAGTTTAATAAAACCGTGTATAATTAACAATAAATTTTAATTAATTCTTGTCTCTGTGTCTTCAATTATTCCAAAAGATGATTGTAATTTACTGTAAAATACATTAATCAATACCCAATAAACTTCTGAAAAGCTTTAGATGCTTTCAACGAATAAATGCAAAACAATTTCAACTTTTTATTTAAAAAGATCATAAATTTATAATTAAAATATCATTTACTATTCAAAATCTATTAGTCAAATTGGATTCTAATTGGTAAATAATTATCTTAAATAGATGTTTCATAAACATTTTGTTCCTAAAATAAACTTTTATTTAAAATAATCCTAAAATCAAGTTAAATCTATTAAATTATCAAAAAAATTAAGTGTTTCTAAAATTATAGATTTACCCTCATTTCTTCAATAATTTCTACAAAAACATAATAATTACCAAAATCAATTAAAATTCAACAGAAAACCATAAAATTCACAAAATAAAAATAATTCAAAATTTAATAGTAAATGCTAAATATCATCTAAAACTTGATATTTAATTACTTAAAATTATCATAAAACTTTCCTAACCGCTCTAATATATTTACATAGCCTAAATTTATTTTTTTGGCCCATTACAACAGTAGAGGCTTCTATAACTTGGAGTTCCTGTTCGTAGAATTTTCCACTAACTTGATTGTTTTCATAATCTTTGATAAAGTACATTACAGGATTCTGATTCATATCAATTTCTGATATTTGAAATACTTCATCGCTCCAATTGTTGTCGAAATTTTTGATGAATGTAGAAGCACTGATTTTACTTATTCTAACGTGATTACCCACTTTATATTTAGGCTTTTTAATGATAGAATCAGATTGTTGTGATATCCAATTAACCATATTATTCGTTGAATTAACATTGGGATTAACATTGAAGAACTTCTCGAGATTCACTATGACAACGTTCAGGGATCTGGTGACCGATGTGTTGCAAATTGCATTGTTTGTAAAGATGGTATGAGAGTAACATGTTCAAATGGATGTCCATGTTGCCACGATTTCAAACGTGACCAAACAATCCATATAATGTTGGCCGAAATGCGTAAAGCATATTACTCGGATATTTTTGATTTGAAATAAAAATTAATCTTTTTTATTTAATCTTTATTATCAAAAAAAATATTTGTATGCATTGAAAGTTTGTTATTTTAACAATTCAAAATTTATCGATGATTTTTAATTCTTTTTTACATTGAAAATTTATTCTTAGACTTACAATTAAATTTTAAATATAAAAATAAATAAATAAAAAATTTTTAATAATAATAAAATAATAATAATAATAAAAAATAATTAATTAATTAAATAAATAATTAAATGAAAATAAAATAATAAATAAGTATTTAATTCACCTTATTAAAACAAAAAATTTAATTTAATAATAATATAATTAAAAAATAAATAAATAATATTATTGACTTGATTAAAACAAATAATTAAAGTAAATAAAATAAAAATAAAAAATAAAAATATTCAGGATTTTTTAATCGAGCAAATATATTTTAGGTTTTTTATTCGACGTGCGATTTGAGCCAATTATATTTTTATGGGTTTTTAAGTATGAAAAAATACGTAGGCTTTTTATTCGATGAAATATTTTTAGGTTCTTTAATCGGGTTTGAGCCAATTTTATTCGAAAATACTCCTCACTATAGTACGACCAATCATAGGCAATTTAAACCAATTTTATTTTTTAGGCTTTTAATCGAGAAAAAATACTTAGACTTTTTTATCGTGAATTAAAATTTTTTTAAAAATTTAAATTTGAACATTTAAACAAATAAAAAATTTTTTTCAAGCCAAATATCCACGGGACATAGTCTTCATTATACACTACTCTTGATAATATTGCAAAATTATACAAGTTTCGATTTCTCTTACAAGGCATATTAGTGCTTATTTAATGAAATAGATAAATATCGTATTTGCGGATCATGATAGATTTTCCCAGTAGTTTACAAAACACTTGTTCTGTATAGACTTAAATTTTCTAATGGATGGTGTATGTAAATGTTTATAGATTTTCAAATTTGTCAGTTTTCACACGTTATCTGAAATATATGTTATTAATTATGGAGTTGTTACTTGGTGTATTTCAGTTTAACTTAATGAGCCTTTTAAAACCAGTAATGACTATTGGTTATTCGTCGGAGATGAATGGAAAACTGAACTTTTTACTTTTTAATAAATGCAATATACTATGAATAAATTAATTCAATTAAAGCTGTTAAGAAAATAAATCGTGAGAAATTGTAATCAGTACCAAACAAGTATATAGAAGAGCACCATAATAATCCATTTGACAAACTGTTCTCAGATATTCAAATTCAGCTTCACCTTGACTCAATTGTCTATGCAGTTATTGAAAATAATTAATATATTAAAACAAAAAACATTTAAAATTATTAAAATAGGTAAACTTATTTTTGTTTTATTATATCATAAAACTTATCAAATCATTACACAACGTGTCTAATCAAGCTGAACAAACAATAAATAATTACTTCATTTTCATATGGAGATCCGATATCTTCAATTCTAATACAGGAGTTTGATTTTTTACAAATCTGAACTCAGAAATGTACCCGGATTTATGTTGTTGAGGATTATAATCACCTAATTCAGCTGAAAAAATAACTAGTGACTATTTACTTAAACATCGGAAAATAAGGATTTATTTACATCCGTAATTCAATGAAAATGAATATTTATAAATTATGCTGTCGAATAAATATAATAAATGAATTACTTTTTTTTGTTTTTGCTTCATTTTATTTTAAAAAAAATTATAAGAAAAACCTTTAAAAAAACAACTTTTAAGTTTTATATTGATTAAAAGTTTATGATTTACCCCCCCCCCACACGAAGCGTGAAACTTTGAACAAAAAAAAATCATTTCGAATAAAAAGTGAAATTCATGTTTCTAAAATTAAAGTGAAGATATGAATCATGAGAAACCAGAAAGATGTCGCTCCACGTCCATAACTAATAAAACTTAAGAACTTATAAAAAGGCAAGATTTTTTTTAAGACATCAGTTTTTTGGCGCACCCCTAAAACATCGATTTCTAAAACATCGACTACGAAACATTATAT
This sequence comes from Schmidtea mediterranea, assembly GCA_022537955.1. Classification (NCBI taxonomy): domain Eukaryota; kingdom Metazoa; phylum Platyhelminthes; order Tricladida; family Dugesiidae; genus Schmidtea; species Schmidtea mediterranea. Next base: position 216,724,875 of record CM039679.1, on the reverse strand, counting down.
TTCTAAAACATTGACTGTCAAAATCATAGACTGTCAAAGACATTGACTACAATAACATCAATAACTGATATATTTTAAAACATGACTGTCAAAAAAATATATTTACAAAAATATTGAATACTGGTTTTCTCCTAGTGAGTATTTGACTTACCACGGTAATTAAAATTAAGTTTTATGGGAAATAAAATTTGTCTATTTCAATTTCTTTCTTAATTAATAACAATTAAAGAAATTAAATAACCGGAAAATTTAAATGATGGGAAAACAAATTGAAATTAAAATTGTTTTGTTTTTATTTCAAACACCGATAATTAAAACATATTTGTAACATTGGCAATATTTAGTTTTTTATTTTTATAAATGAAATGTAGATGTTTTTGATAATCGATGTTTCTGAGACTCGATGTTTAGTTTTAAAAATTCGATTTTTTATCAATCTGTTTTAAAAGTCGATGTTTTAGTACTCGTACAAGTGGGGCGACCCGGACTTTTTTACTTAAACAGCTTTCATTGTACTCAGAAATATTGAGAAGTTGAAATGTCATTTTACTTATATTTTTTAATTAATTTTAAGTTTCAAATTTCAGTTCCATTTTTGTAATTTCAGAATACTCGTGTTAAATCGAACTTTAAAGGAAAACTAGAATAAAAATATATTTTTTACAAATAAACTAAGTATCTCTGCCTACACGCTAAATAATTTTAAGCTATAAATAATATTCTAATCAGTCAAGAGTGATATTTATAAAAGTACAAAAAAATTCTATAAATGGTTATAATAATTAATTGAAAATTTTAAAAGCTGAAATTATAAACAATTATTCATTTTTAAACAATTTAAATTAATTTTTCAAATTAATTATTAAATTTCATAAAAATGAATAAAAATATTATTGTTGTATATTTAGTTGGAAATAGTTTTTGTTGTTACTGGCTCCAATGAAAAATAGAGATGCAGACAATTTTAAATATTATTCTGATAATATAACAAATTTGACTACAGTGACCTTCTCAGCCTGTGACTCAGTAGTTAATAATTGAAATCAGTTTCCAAAATTGGGGTTACCTCCCAACAATGTGAGCTGAAACTTTCTAGTGGCGATAGCAGATAAATAGGCAATTGGGGCTTTCAAACGGATTTGGGATAAGTGGGTACTCATATAAGAAATTAATCACAAACACTTTAAAATCAATAATTTTTTTGGTTTTGCAATCGAAATCATTAGAAATTTAAATTCTGAATTAAAACTCATTTTTTTACATTTGAATAGCAGACGAATCTCTACAACTAAGTATGTTGGGCAACTAATATGGAATTTATTCAGTCCAGCCCGTTTTGAGCTGACTATAGGTATTTGCAAGGATTGGTGGAATTTTATTTATCAGATGGCTTGAACGTGGGAAACTATTATAACGAGGAGGCGTTAAAGGAATTGTCTTCCAAAATGGGTGGTAGTCCAAAAATGTTTGACAACAAATGAGTTAAATAATAGATTTTACCTTAATTTATTTAAATGTAAAAATTAAAGTAAAACTATAATTTAATATGAGAAATTTCGATAAGCAATATATGCCAACAGAAATACTCTCATTTTTGTCATAAATTGGATAAACTGTTAATATTCCACACAACAAAAATTGTAATTTTCATCGCTAATACCTTAAATTTATAGAAAATTTAAATCTAATCAAGAATTTCGTTTTTGGAATTTCGTTACATTATCTCAAAAATTTTGATATTTTTTTATTTTACACAAATTTTTTGAAATTTCATTTATTCGTGCAATAATTAATGCACAAAAAAGTTCTGAGAAATACAATAAATTAATAAAATCAACCTTGCAAAGCATAACTTCCTAATATAGCTACCATATCTTGATTGCAGTGCAATCTTTCATCAAATATATCTTTCTTCAATTGCAAGAAAAGTAGATACCTAGAAAATTCATACAAAGTCAAATTGAAAAAAACTTTAATTTAGAATTATTAGACCAGAACTAGACAACTCAAATGAGCCTGTGGGTCACTTTGAAAATGCATTATAATCCAACTGGCTGCATATATAAATTTAGGCAAGATTAAACGTTTATTATAGTGAGACTTGTGATAAAAAAAACGCTTTCTGTTACAGTACTTGTTTGTTTTTATTGCAATAAGTGCATTAAATAACAGGTTTAAATTATCTGTCCCGGTTAGTGTTTGTTAAAATCATGAAATCTTTTGTCAGCAATGTGGTCATTGCTGTATTATGTTCTTCAACATGGATAATTGAAGAAATTGCAACATCCAAATGTTAATGCATGGCATTTTTTGATTTTTAAACTAATTTTGTAAATTTTTCAACTAGATCCTTTATGTTATCATAACGAGTACTGTAATATGCAGATACGCGAATTCTTTTTAAAAATTTTTATTCTGTTGATCCCATGGAGGCACCTTTTGCGGTTGAATGTGAAGTCCTGCCAGTTTCTAAGAAGATTAATAATTAATAATCACGAGGATTTTATCTCGATGTTTATCCATTCGCTTTTTGATCTGGTTTTATAAATTTTTACTTAATTTCGATTTCAACTGATCTAACCTTTTAAACAGAAATTTATAAACACTTTCAGTAGTCAATGGTGTCACCGAAATTTTTACTTAATTCGTAGATGTAATATGATAGGGATATATAATTTCTGAAATCTTAACGAAGTAATATTCTCAATATTTATATTTATTAACATTATATTAAATTAGCTATATTTAAAATCTATATCAATTGATTTACAATTGCAATACTATTTAATTATTTACAATGAAAAGAAATGAAGGTTGTTTAAATAAACGAATAAAAGTCATTCGATAAAAATGACATATTTAGTGAAAAAAAATGCTAGGGGCTGAAAATTTGATGTTCAATGATTTTCCAACCATTCGATTTACAGAGTATGACTGTCGACTTTCTCGAACAGATCCACCAATTTTGAATAATGTTGCCAACGAATCCATCGAGCACTGACGATTATTATTTCTGCTAGTTGTAAAAATTGTTATAATAAATATGAATTTTCAATTTATTCGGAACTTCATAAATGAATTTCATCGTATTTTGATATCTAGCACCAATTGACTCTTGCTTATTAACATTTCCTTGTAAAATATTGTTTTTAACTGAAAAGGATTTGATAATTCTTATCTTTTATCTGAGATTTTTAAGAACTTCTTGAAAATCTTTGATGAAGACTTGAATTTCGCTTTATTCGATCAAGCTATATATCGCAAAATACCAAAAAGAGTTTCCATCCAATTTGTATTTTAAATTTTATTTATAAAATCATCTTATGATAACATTGAAAATAACAGAAAATTTTTTTTATTAAAATAAGTTCAAAATCTAAACTTTTATAAATAATAAAATACCTTGTATATTCTTCTTTCATTTGACTAGGATTATTGGGATAAAATTTCACTCTAAAGTGGAAAATATAAGGCTGACTCCCTAAAGAATAAAAAGAAATTTTTAATATTTATAGTAAATACATTAAATTGAAAGTTAAAGCCATTGATCTATTTTCATTTTCAATATCAATTACCGTATTTTCATGGTCATAGGTCGCATCGTGGTATTAATCGCACCTGCGTAAATTACATATTTTTCCGAAAAAAGTATCAATATAAGTCGCAAACTAAAGTTTAAAGCTGACTCAAATTCCGTCCCCCCGGCTTTATCCGATATCAGGTTAATGTATTGGTTGCACTTGGTTTTAAATAGAAAAATTACTAATACTGAATCTCAAAAAATTATTTGTAAAAATATAAAAAACGAGTTTCTGTTTCCAAAACGAATTTTGATGTAATACAATTTTTGGAAAACTGTGATGAGACAAATAAGGAATTATGTGAACTTGCAAAAATTGTACTTGCGTTTCCAGATATCAGGTGACCGTGGAAAGTTCGTTTTCGACTATAAAAATCATACTCTAAGACAAACGAGCTAACATAGAAGATGTTCTCCTGGAAGATATTTTATTGATTAATTTGAATAAAGCAATATAAAACGTTATTAACTTTGTTTTTTATTTTTATTATAATGCTTAAAGTAATGTTATTAATTGTGAAGGAAATATTCTTCTTGGATGTTAACTATTTTTTTAATGTCCATCCTTATATAGACAATAAGGAGAAATACTGACTAATATATTTATTACTAATTAAGGTATTTTAATAACATTGATTCCTTTATGCATCATTAACATCCTTACTTGTTTTAACCAGCATTTAAAGGTACTAAAAAAGATATTTTTGTTTTTAATTGCACTGGCTGTAATATTTTAATTAAATTTGCTTATATACTATACCAATAAGGAAAATAATATTACACACTGGAATTTGAATTTATAAACCAAAACCAAACCAAACAGTTAGTCCTTTTTAAACCATACCAAAACCAAAATTTTGAACCCGGAGCATTTTGAAAAAAATTGAATGTTATTTAAAAAGTATTTTAATATATCTATATTTTACACTTTTTGGTTTTTTCAATTTTCATTTTGATATGCCCAAAATTTTTTCATCTTTATAATGTATTATGATGAATAATGTAATAAATTTGCTATATTCCATGTGCTATATTCTTTCTACAAAAATGTTTGTGTACATTGTTTTTTTGCTTACCACCTAAAGCAAATCATAAATTAGTGCAGTAAAAATAATCCCACACACAGAAATTAGTCATTTCAATTTGTCAAATTAAAATGTTAAAATTGTATATATTTTTTTCTAAGAATATTAAGTACAGTTGTTACAGTTATCTTTGAAATAATATATTTTGTATTTATGAATTTTTAAAAAATTGAATGCAAATAAATCCTTGGGAATATTTAGAATTTATTAAGCAAAAAACAAGAAAAATGATTTCAAATATTAATAAAAAAAAAACAAGAAAAATGATTTCAAATTTACTATTTTTCTATTCTTGCTTTTTGCTTAATAAATTCTAAATATTCCCAAGGATTTAATTATATATATATATATATATATATATATATATATATATATGTGTGTGTGTGTGTGTGTTGTCAGTTATTTTTTATGCGTTTTTGAAGTTATGCGGTTTTTCCTTTTCAGTCCAGAAAAGGACTAATCTTTGTCAAACCTAAACTAACCATATATTTTTAAATAGAGAATAATTCAAATCACAAGGTTCCGTTTCAAATTTGTAAAAATATTAAAAGCAAAAAAAGTTATTAAACTTTATATTTATTATTATGTAATTTTATGTTTTTTCTATTTCTCCACCAACTCTTAATTTATTTGTATTTTATGTGGTTTTCGAAAATTATGGAACGTATCTCTATTTATACAACGTAAGTCGTGTCTTTTTAATGCGTTTTTTGGTTTTATGCGGGATTCGAAAATCATGGAACTTATTCCTATTTATACAGCGTAAGTCACGTATCAACCGCATAAAAAAGAATGGAGTGTATGTAATTTTGGGTTGTTGGTGAATTTAAACATTACCAACTATCGATTTGATTCCAAGTGCGTTATAATATTAACAACAATAACAGATTCTCGATATTACCAATATTTATTGGTTATCACAATTACAGCTGATTTCTCACTGAATACAATTACAGTGAGAAATTGCACAACTTCGCCGTTGAGCTTTCTCGATATGCTTCTATCAATTTACTGATTACCTTAATTTCTATCTTCTCTTTCTCTTACGCTCAAAACAAAATAAACCCTCGAATAGTTGAATATAAATTGTCTTATCTCTGGTGCTTATTCCCAATTTTGCTTCTCAATTATGATAAACTTTAAAAATTGATGTTTCCACGATTGTCTCTTCTCTTCTGTGACTTTCTATATATTTTCTCTAGCTTTGACTCAATAAGCCTGTTATAGCCTGTTGTCCTATTTCACTTATAGATAATTCTCTGTTATTTTCATTTTTTAAATTTCTATTTCCAAAGCATATTTTAGCTAATTTCTCTATTCTCTCAGTTTGCGTTCGATATAAAAAATTTCATTAAAGTGCCTTCTTTTTCTTTCTCCGATTTCTCCGATTTGTTATCGAGACAATACAATATTATTTCACAAATTGGTTTTTATGGTTTTCATTTTTAAATTTGCGCTTACTAATTAAGAACTACGTTGTATTTTATTGTTAAATTTTATAGATTTTATTATTTTACTATCATTTTTAATTTCTTTTTTGTCACATTCTTCATTTCATACATTTTAGACTAAATTATTTTTATTTCATTTTATTTTATTTCATTATTTTGATATTCTACACACACACACACATCTTCCAAAACTGTCAAGCGATAAAACAGGATATATTTATATATTTATTTGTATAGTTATTATGATACTAATATTAAAAAATAATAATAAATACCTGTTAACTGCTTTTTTATTGATTTGGCACCATTTAACCATTTCTGAATATCAAAAATATAATATAATTGAAAATATTATTGTTGTAATGTATAGGCTAAATTAATTTTCCTTTTATATAAGATCCAGCTATGAAAACCAATAAACCAAAAAAGCGGAAGTAATATGAAATAGAATAACTTAATATCATCCGCTCCCACATTTACTTTCTCAAAAAGTATTAATAATATATTTGGGTGATATTAATGATACATAAAATTTAAATTCAATAATTTTTAGGGAAAATTTAAAATTTAGCATATTTTTTGTCGATAATTTAAAAAATGGCATATCAATTTGATAAATTTAAAATATAGCATATAAATTTGGTAAATTTAAAAAATGGCATCCAATAAGACAAATTTTGAAAAATATTATTTAATCGTAAAAATTATAAAAAATATTATATCGATACCATTCTTCATGAATACATTACTTAGGACAAATGAAATAATTTCCAATAATTCGGAACAATTATCATTAGAATTTAGAGTTGGTAGTATGTTTTCGAACATAGATGAGTTCTTGCAACTATTTTCAAAATCAGCCATAATTAAAACAGTACCATATATTGTTCACCGGCGCAACAAGAAACATGTAACACTTAGTTGTAAATCACTTTCTTGCGATTTTAAAGTATCCGCATACAAAAAGATAGTTCTTGATCAGTGTATAGTCAGCGTTATGCAACCATTTCATACAACTGATTGCAGTTATTCAAAATTGTCGATGTGCATTGCTATTCAAAGTGTTATTTCTGAATATACTCCTTCATCAGCAAAGCCTTTGGAGATTATTGAATTGGTGAGGCAGAAAACTGGAAGCCAATTGAAATATATTACGGCGTACAAGGCACTCAAAAGTTACAAATCCAAAGCCCAAATAGTGCTCGAAAATTCATACTCGTTTATTAATAGCTTAATTTCTTCAATAAATCTATTAGGCACATTCACTAATTTAGAGCTGAAGAATTCAGGATTTTAACGGTTTTTCATGAGTTGGCGAGCCACTAATATTTTTTATTCGCTAAATAGGAAATTTATTACAATTGACGGAACTTTTCTGGCTGGTGTTAATAAGGGAACATTATTAGTCGATGTTGCACAAGATGGCAAAGATCGACTTGTTCTATTAGTCTATGCTATAGTTGAATCTGAAAATCGAAGATGCTGGTTATGTTATTTTGAAAACCTAAATAGGCATTTTGACATAAATGATTCTTCTACGATAATAATGTCTGATAGTGATGTTGGGCTGTTATCAGCGGTCAATTCAGTGGCCCCACGCGCAATCAAATGCAATTGCATTAGACATTGCCATGAATTTAAAATCGAGGTTTCATAACATATTGTTAATGGAAAAATATTGGTATCTTGTCTGCATATATGATAAAATTGCTTTTGAAAGAGGTATGCGAAAACTTCAAGTTCTAAATAAAGAATTTTATCATAAACTTGTTATATGGGGATTTCTAGTTGGGCTAATTAAAAATTTCCAATTGCTAAGTATGGAAAAACACTTCAAACGCCGCGGAGTCAATGAATTCAGCCATCAAAAAATTCATTAAACAAGATATCACAAACCTTATTATAACTCTGAATAAATATTCCATGAAAATATTTAGCCAAAGAAGAAAGAACTATAAGGAATTAGATTTTTGCTAAACAATTAGCTAGCGTTGAAACCAAAACTACTATTGGGCAGTTATATACGATTGCAGAATCTAACGCAAATGTATTTCTAGTGGAAAGAGAATTTATAGTAGATTTTAGTTCTAAAAAATGCAGTTGCAATAGATCTTTTGAGTTCGGATATCCATGTTCGCATTTATGTGCAGTAATCGTATATCTAAGACAAGATCCTAAAGCATTTGTTGAGATATACTTTACATCTTCTAATTACCATTGCTCGTACGTAGATTCAATCGCGCCTCTTTCGGTCATTAGCTTGCAAAAGATAACACTCTACCACCGGAGGCGAGAAAATCTCGTGGAAGACCGAGAGTTTCAAGAATATGGTCAGCGAGAGAGAATTAAATATTCGCTTTTAACTTTGCATTGCTTTTTATGTCTAATATATTTTTTCTAGGCAGTTTTTTTATGATGCTATTTTTGAAATTTTATTTTTTTAAGATGCCATTTTTTAAATTAGCCTAATTGATATGCTATTTTTTAAATTTATCAAATTGATATGCCATTTTTTAAATTTAAAAATCTGATATGCCATTTTTTAAATTACCGACAAAAAATATGATATTTTTTATAATGCCCTTAATTTTTAATATTAAATTAGAGATTTTTGAAATTGATATGAAATGATTATTTTATATTAAACAATAAGTTTATTATTTTCATTAAATTAAATCTTTTAAAAATATTTATGAATTGTGAAAATAATAACTTTATACAATTTTCAAGAATTAATTAAAAGTTTTACGAAAGTTATATAAAAATAAGTTTCTACAATATCAATAAACTTATTTAAACAATACATTTTTATATAAACAAATATAAAGAAATAATGCATTTACGTCAGGGCTTCTTAAACCATGGGTCGCGACCATTTGGGGTCGCGTAGCAAATGGGGTCGCGAGAGATAAAAATACAATTTAACCGAAAATGTTTTTTAACTTGTAAAATTATTGTTATAAAGATAAAATAACAATTATCGTAGATAAATATATCATAAAATCTTCTAGTTCGGAAAGATTGTTTGTACCTGCATTTCTATTAAGAGTATTGTAATAACTTGAATAACATTTACTATGAATTAGAAGATGTTATAGGAATTTTAAAAAAATATAAATTTATTTTTCTTTTATATTTGTATGGGGTCGTCAAGAAACTCGTAATCATAAATGGGGTCGTGAATTACAAAAGTTTATGAAGCTCTGATTTACGTAAATATTTTTGACATTTAAGTCAATACTAAACTTAACTTTTCAAAAATCATGTTCCATTATTATTATTCCTGAATATGATGGTAAATTTACGAGGTTAACATGATGAAATTTTTAAAATATACAATTAACCGGTGAATAATTTGTTTTGATAAACTTGTAAAAAATTTAAATAAAAAAATTTTTTGAAAATACGATTTCAGAAATCTGCACATGAATTCCCCCCTCTAATCTGAGGACAACTTTACAACTTATGTTCAAGTCAATTTTCAGTTTTCAATTTTTATTTCACGATATTTTCCTGATTATCATATAGACATTCTATTTTTTATTACTTTAAAAAGAAAATTAGAAAAGTATGCATGAGAAAATGAAGTTATAAAAGCACTTAGGAATGTAATTTAAATAATTTACGAAAATCGGTTAAAAGATTGTTATTTACATGAATAATTCCTAAACATGATTTTATTATAATAAACAATAATAACTTCGGTTGCTCCATTAAATGATTCAACATATTCAATTAAGACAGAACTTGTATTTTTTTCAATAGCTGTAACATTTTGAATTTCCATAGTAAACTTGCTACTATTATCCATTAAATTTACAAAATTATAAAATGTAATAAAAATCAGATTTAGAGTGAATTTAAAATATATTTGCACGGTATTTATTTAATGAGCTCCTGACAGTAATAAAAATTAATTTCATATTTAGAGAACACAGAATAATTAAATAAAAAATAAATAAATGTATAATTGAGAAAATAAATAAAATTTAAAAAAACTTTAATGAGCATTTAAATTAATAAAAGCAGCATTAATCATTGTAAAAAGTGAATTATAAATAATTGACAACAATATAATACACATGTTTCAAGAATTTCAAGAATGTAGAAATTTAACTATTTGAAATTAAATAAATCAGATTAAAAATGTCGCAGTAATTATTTTAAAATACGTAAACTATTTAAAATTTTTACTGTTGTTAAAATTAAAAAAATCTAAAACTATTTCATTAGATTTATTTCTACAACTTTGATTAAAAATATAATTTAATGACATCGAAGCTTGAGATTTGCATTTATTGTGAAAATTTATACGCAAATAATTCCCATTCGTTGCATTCATTTAATGAAATACTCTTCTAAAAATTTAAATAAAGAATTTCAATTGATGTATTAATTATTAGAAGGAAAAAAATGTTTATAATATTACATTTGTCAAGACAGCACCAACAGAATAACAGAATTTAATTATTGAAAAATTAATAAATATTGATTCTGAGAGTGGAGCTGTTATGTGATACACGCGATTGATTATGTAATCAACAAATATTTATTTTCCACTTTTAATCACTTAATTTGATGAAATTTCTAAAAATAATTTCTTCCTTCTTTAAACTCGACTCAGTTGATTAATTACTATTTCAATTATCTGTAAAAATTTTTTTTAATCTAATAAAATTCAATTGACAACTTTCGAATTTTTTTCAATTTTTGTAAACTAATTAAAATAGAATATTAAATAAATTTTCATAAATCAATAAAAAACCAAATTTTAAAATTATTTCAAGTGAAATATCAATTTTAACAAATACCATCCACGCTTTAAAATGTTAAAAACAATTTCATAACTCACATTTTTATTAGAAAATTTTTTCAAGATTGAGTAATTCTAACAATCATAGCACAAAATATCGTATTCGCTTCAAATTAATTAACATATTCATTATAAAAAAATCTTAATAATTCTAAACAATGGCAAAATTACAGCAATCATTTTAGGAAAGTAGAATTAATTTGATTTTTTTTACCACAATATAAATTATTTTTCAAAATATGTGTATATATATATATATTATATCTATTAAAAAAATAAAATTTAGAGAAACGCGACAGTTATGCAAAGGTTGGAAATCGCGGATTCAGTTTTTATTTTGAATATACTAAAACAGTATATATACTAGAACTGCATAATCTAACGAAGCTTCAAAATTTTCAACTATAAAATTATAAATGACTATAATCATTTTTATAAATTAATGGATATAAAGTATGTCCACAAAAAAAATTCAAAAATTTTTTTTTCATTTTATCATATCAAGATGAAATTTGAAAAAAAAATTAGTAACAAGTCTTTACATACTTGATAAGGTAATTGAGTTAAGTTCCTTTTCAGAGAACTGAATGATCTTTTGTTTGAATGGAAGAAAAAATTATGGAAGTAGATCGATAGGAAAGGAACTCTTTTGCCTTTTTGTGTACCTTTCTAGCTGAGCTTCATTTTAGGCCTTCCATCCATTCTCATACACTAGTACTTTGAGATGAACCCACAAACGCTCAATGGGTGGAGTTCATAAATTTTTGAATACAAGATACTTTTTTTATGCCATTCAAAAGTGACATTTGTAGAATGACAATATCTGGTCATATTGATGTAATGTCACAGGGCTAATCAGGAAATAGTAGGTGTTACTGGAGACATTCTTTGATGTAAATGAAAGCCTTGGGAATCTCAGTTTGATTTTCGGACCAACAATAAAGAAAATCCACGCCTTGACACTACAGCCAACACCAATACTTTAAAGCAAATTTTGTAACGGAATTTGACGCGTATCTCATCTAGACATCGAGATGAAACGTTATAACCATCATTTTGTGAACCAATAAGTGTCGAGGTATGCTTCATCATCAAATACAAACTCAGTATTCACTTTATCAATGCACAAATTTTTCAAAATTTCAATTTGCTCAGATTGGTGTATTTGTTGAGTATGGTTTACTTTAGGGACTTCGGTTCTATTTCTATCTATACTTTGACGACACAGGACTTCGAAATCTTAAATTTCTTTGCAAGTTTTCTGAGGTCTTTTTTTCCACTAGCTGAAGTCACCAGCCTTTTTCGACGAGATTTGACCATCGCCACACATTTTCGACCACATCCAAACCTTATTCATTACATCTCTGGATGATCTTATAAATACCTCTCCTTGACCAATTTACTTAAAGTTGCAGCCTTAAAATGAGTTTTATAGTACAAAACGATATCATTCGCGAAGCTCTTCATGCGCAAATTTTTGACAAACAACGACACCAGCAAAAATAATGTATTAAAATTAGGACTTCAGTAATGAAGATAACAAAATTTTTAATGAAAATGATTTATATTTCAATTCGGTTACTCAAGAAATTAGCAATCATTATAGAAGATAAGATTTATGATTTTGACAATGAAATTGGTCATAAAAATAATTATTTAAACGTTAAAGTTGTTCAAATTCCAGCTTTAAGTGTCAATAGCAAAACTAAACAAATATGATTTATAGACAAAACCCATTCAGATAAAACATATATAATGTATACACTTTGTCTTTGGGAATTTTATCTTATTTAACTTCTGAAGTTATGCAGATTTTGTAAAGCCGGAATGTATCCGTATATATTTTTCATTGTAAATCACTAATCATTAGTTATTTACTGGTACTTTTGCGTCATTTCACTGCTGTATATGCCAACTACTGTAGAAAGAGGTCTCTGCATTGATCAAAACACTCCCCATTTCTAATTTATAACTACTGACGCCCGTGTCTCAAACCCTTCAATTGACCACCTAACAATAATCATTATCCCGATCAAATTTAAAGTACCGTTGGTATATAATAAGTTCAACTGTTTGTGTTAGAATCCTCTAAGATTAACGTGAGCTGGAATTTTGCCAAGAAGAGTAGATACAAGTAAGACAGATTGGAGTTAGAAAAATGAATAGGTCATTAGAAAGAACAAAATAGAGACATAACATTGGGAATTGCTTTCAACAAACCAAGAATTCATAAATTGATGCTTTGCTGCGTATTATTGCTTGTGATGTATTTATGTAATAGCAAGGGAGATAACACAAATTATTCCTTCCGTAAATTGAAATGCACGTGTTTGGTTATTATTACAGACGTTAATTTACTAAATTCAAGTTTCGTAGTTTGAATTGAAATTTTAATTCTTAAAATAATATTTTCTAAAATTGATTAATTATTTTGTAATAAAATTTCAAATATTAAATTTATTTATTTACTTAACATAATACAAAAATTAACAAAACTATAAAAATACGCTCAAACCTATACTAGTTTTATTAATGTAAATAAATATAACATTAAAAATTAATAATATAAATTTTAAAAATGCTCAAAGTCATTTGCGAATAAACTTCAAACTGCCTGGTTTCAACGCTTATAAATATACTTTAAAATACCTAAATATTTATATCAAATATTGGAATGCGTCTAATAAAACAAATATGTACTAAAGGTCGTACGTATTAAAAACCCGCAAATAAGCTCAATGATTTTAAAAAACAAAATAAATATTTTACATTTGTACAATAAAAGAAATAAAATAATTTACATAATATTTTCCACTAGATGGATGAGAATCTTTATATTGCAATCCAAAAAAATCTCTTTCCAATAATTCAAGAGTATCAAAAATTAAGTCCAAAAGACAGTGACCACACGATTTTTTCTATGTTAACGTGAATTAAAAAGTGACATAATATTTTAAAATACTTGTAAGGTGAAGAATTCTACATTACCATCAAGAAGAACAACTTGGCACTTCAAGTCATTACTAGCATGATGCTTATATTCTTCCCTAGCTGCTACATAATAACTTCCTCCAAGCATTTTCAATGAATATAAGCAATGAAAATTATAAATACATATTTAGTATCATAAGAAAAGTAAAAAACAGATTTATTAAATATAAATGCAAACGAAAATTTTGAAAAACAGCAAACAGAATTACAATATTAACATAAATAAACAAATTTTGTTCAAAAATTTGATAAAAATTTCGAATTAATTAATGATTATGAGTAAAAACATTTATTGATTTTATCATTATTTAATTAATTTTGTCAAATTAAAGCAAATTATGAAAATTAGCGTAAAACATTTAATGAAGGAGGGGAAAAATTAATTTACATAATAGAATATCAACATTTGCAGATAAAATATTTTGAACACATCGACGGACACTCGTATGTTACAAAAATATTTTAAAACAGGGAAATCAGCAAAGCAAAATATTGTTAGTTCACTTTGGGTTGCTACTGGAACTTAAATTTAGTAGTAACATCGCAATACATAGTGCTTGGTACTTGATGAGGAAAGAAAACAAATTATTGGAACTTATTCTTAAAGTGGGATTCCTACCAGGTGGTGGGTTACTGGGTGTTGATGTTTGTTTAAATTATGTTGTAGTTACCCAGTAACGCCATATAAATATTTCTTTGCTACCACTCGGCACCCGTTGCTATGCAATGTCGGAACTGTGTTCGAGTGGGTAGATCGTCCGCAAAAAGTGAGCGCTATTACTAATGCTGTAATTGCCCGAACGATCTCTGGGTTCAACGAGCTGTCGATAGAAGACTTGTGCTCGCTTTGAATATAAGGTCCCTTATGTCGTATTTTTATCATTCGAGTCTATTGAATTCTTTAATCAACGTTTCAAATATCGACAAACATATATTAAAAACAAAAGTGGCTACATATTTTATGAAAGAACCGATGCATTTTTAGTGAGTCAGCTGCGTTTGGTTTAACATTCGAGCGGCTTGGCGTTTGGCCCGCTCCTTTCGTCAGGGTCGATAGCTACTCGTTGCTGGAGTAGTTTTCGGGGTCACTACCGTCTCTCGGTAGGCCAGTTAGGCAGGGGCAAAGACAAGGGAGTATGTTACTGCTGCCCCTTCTTGGCAGGCTGATAATGCGACCTCCAGTTCCTTTATCTGTGTCCTGAGGCTCTGGTTTAGCTGTTTCTCGTCCGCCTATCCCTTTTGGGCTGCTGTAAGCGGTTGATAAAGCGCCTTTGCCTTCCTGGCCTCCAACCAGGCGGCCTTGGTTTGTTGAATTTCCATTGATAGCTGGATAATCTGCTCGTAGAAATTCTTATTGGTTTTCCGTGCGTGCTCTAGTTCTTTCTGTAGTATTTTCAGGGATTCCATCTCTGTAACAACGAAAATTAATTCTGGACTACAAATCTTAAATTATTAAGTTTCTTAAACAAACGTTAATATTGTAGAACAATAAAATTTATAAAAAGGAAGAACAATTGTGGGTGACTTTAAATCATTTATTGGAAATACAGTTAAGTGTATTCACGTAATCGGATCATTAAGGTTCTTCTGAGGTTTGCCGAGTGTGAAAGCACTCCTGATACACGAATGTCGGTCGTTTCGTGTTTCTTGTAAGTTTGGAGCTGGGTGGCAGCACATCATTGTAGGTATCGGAGATCCTACATACCGCGAAATCGTCTTCCACATTCGCTAGATATTGCCTGGCCCAGATCACATGGAAGTCGACCTGACGTTGGTGGTCTTCGAGGCGGGCAAGGAGAGATCGGGCCCGATCACGTATGTCTTGGGCCAGACTTCGGCTACCGTCTCGTCCGTCCGTGGTGAACGATCGTGCGTCATCCTCTACTGGTCGCGAGGTGGTCCAGCGGGGTTCTCTCGGTTGGGGCACCGTGGGGTACTTGTTCCGCCAGACTTGTTGCCAGGCTTGTCTCCACTGGTCGGCAACGTGCGTGGGGACACGAACAAAGGGTCCTGATCTTCCTGAACAAAGTCACGATCAAATGGGTTTATCATCAAAATTCAATAATGGTCAAAGAAGATTACGATTCTGATTATAGTTTCAAAAAAATATCGGAGAATCCTTGTCATCCTTCCTAAGAAAATTTTAAGCTCCCAACACAGGTTCTACTTTCCATTAATAACATTCTCTATAGGGACACAAGCAACTTACTAGGTATAATAAAACACATTTCCCGAAGTACATTTATTGCGAAATGTCTAAAGAGGACGTATCAACAATTCTGCGCGATATCAGCAAATAAAATTAAGCAAAACTTGCAGTGAAATCTGTAACATTTCACCCTTAACAAAAATAGCTTTAATTCATTTCCAATAAAAATTTTTTCGTACATTCGGCAACATAGAAACTATAAATAGTGGGAGACTACGGCTTTTTAAAACATTTATGTTAATCAATCACAAAAGGAATGTAAAAATCATGATCAGTATAAGCTGGCATAATATAGTCAAATCATTATCCTACGTTCCTAATACATTAAAATAAAACATGAAAAACGATATTCCAGGTATATATCCACACTAAACAGCCGGTTTAATATCGTGATACCTTTAAGATATCTGCATACAAGCGGCAACTTTTATTGTTTCAAAAATAAGTTTAGGTGTATAAGCGAACAATCGCAAAATTTAAATAAAATAAAAATAAGAATTTGAAAACGAGATTCTAATAAGAACAACAAAATTCTTCCTACGCTACCTAAGTAAAGGGTTGCACGCCTTGATAATCATAAATAAAATTCTAACTAATTCCTTATGATTTGTTAATAAATAACGAGTTTATTCCAATTAATATGTTATAAAAACCCTATTATTAAAAAATGTTTAAGAATTCATAAAATTTACTGATGATGACCAGAAACAACGGCGGACAAAGTAACATAAATGATTGTAAATCCAGTATACTAAGCTTGTAGTTGAATGAAATCTGGTGGGGTGCGACATCGATGGAACTTATTTTCCGCCATGGAACAAATCAGAGATTCGGTGAAAGATTTATTGTGGTACAAAAAATTCCAAAAATTAAAATTGCATATTTTCTACCAGGTTCCGCGGAAATTGCTGCTCGGCAAGTTTATTTTTCTCTATGACTTATACCTTTAAAAGAATTTAAAATAAAGCATTAATTTACTTGGGACATCTGCATTGAAGTCCGTCGATGTAGTTCCTCTTATGGGTTGATTCGAAGTGTTCTTATCCAATTCATTCGCATGGCATTGAATTGTCAGAGATGTTTATTAAATTGCCAGTTTTACTTGAGCCATGTCTTTATATTGACTAAGCAGGAATGCATGTCACCGTCGCTGTGGGCTTGTATACACAGACCTCACCCGCTAGTATGTCTAGACGGTGAGAGAGAAAATGGTTGTCTACTCTCAAGCGTATTATATTTTAAAGGTTGAAACGCGATATCCACCTACGAAATTCCGGCACACCGATTTCTCGACCGACCATCGATAATCGATCCAGATAAAATCTTCGATTACTACTGAGGATCACCATTTTGATGTGACGCCACAGAGATAATCAATTTAGGTTTTCAAATCTGTGAGTTCAACGTCATTATTATTTTATTAATTCTTACCTTATATTATATAGATGGTAAACAATATTAGGAAAGAAAACCCATGGTGATCATAATGGAATCCGGCTCAAGCTCCTTCTAACTCTACTCTCTGAGTCCGCTTAAACAGGATTTATCTTCGGTGGAATTTATTTTATTCAACAAAATTTTAAATCTGCTATTGGAATATTTTTGTGATCATTATAAATAAATGGAGTTTTATTCGTAAGCATTTCTTTTCTAATCTTACTATTTATTTAAATGATTTTATGATGGTAATATTTCTAAAATTTTATCTTTAAAGTCGTACTAATTGCCTTATTGGGTTTAAGTGGGGATTGCTAGATTTAATACATTATATTATGGTATCTATATGATCCTATCTCTCTTTCAAGTAAAGTTCTATTGGATCTAAACATTACTCTAATAATTACCGCATTTATTTGGAAAATTTATTGGCTTTAAATGCAGATTGTCTGGGATTAACATTCACTAAATTATTTTACTATTTACTTTAGAAAGCTAATTCTCCAGGTTATTTTAGGGTTAATGTTAGTCTTCCTTCAATTAAGTTTCGATTCTCTACATTATATCGGGGTGGATATTCAGATATTTTATTAATTTTAATACGAAATAACGTCTCAAGATCTATAATTTAAAGTTCATTAATCTTCTATTTGAGTAAATATATCAAAGTCCATAACAACGTCCTAATCTTGCTAAGCATTTTAGGCCTATAGTGACGGTTGAGGGTTCATAGTCATAGTTTATCTCTTTTAGTTATTTTCAAACGCCTAACAATTTTGATTTGCAGTTATTTTAGATTCACAACAACGATTTCATTTTTCTATTTCCCCGTTACCTTCCCCTTGGTTGACCTTAGGCGCATTGTGTTCATATTATAGTTAATGAGTGCCCAGTGCACTACTCGTGTGATGATTTTGAGCCTTATGTGAACATAATTTTAGGTTGAGTTTATCGAAATTGAGAGACGAGGAAGCAGCCAAAAGACCATTTCCTTATCCCTCACTTCCACTATACGGAATAGTATTGACGTTCCGACCCCTGCGTTCCGCACGCCGGAGTCTTCACGAGCACGAATCATTGGCGATATTCCACGCACTTACACGAATTCGAATAGTATGTTTGATTTTAATAACTTGTAATGTGTCTTTGGCTGTGGGCCGGAAAAATTTCGACAATATAAAACAAATTTATGCATTATAAATATTTTATTAAAATAACATAAAAGTTACCCAATACAATCATAAACGAAAATATCATAAAAACATCACTCTCCTCACGCCGACATTCAAGCATGGCTCCGTTGAGGTTGCGAGGATGCGACGTGGAGAGAGAGTTTCAAATAAAACTCACACTTACATTGAATAAAACGATTTTAAGCTTTTAAAAAAAATTGATTCTTTACGATTAAAAACGATGCTTAAAATTATGTAAAAATGAATCGGTATATATACCTATTGTACGACCCTAACCTTGCGTGTTCTTTTTGATTTAGTAAAACAAATTTTGACCTTGGAATTTTCTGGTATATTCTAATCTTTAATTTTATTATTTTGAGATTTTATTTGACAATTTTTTCTTCAGATTTTTAATTGAATTATTTCTAATTCAAATTATTTGATTTTTATTTCATTTTCATGAAATCTCGCATTTTTATAAATTGTTAAATTTCGGTCAAAATCGTTGGGTTTTCGTGTTATGTTTATATTTGTTTCGTGCGGATCTTGTTGCGCTTTGTTATTATTTTAATTTATTTTTGTGTTTGTAATTTTATATTTAATTGTTTCTTCCTCGCATTTTGATAGGGTTAATTGGTGTTTTAATAGGTTTGAATTTAAATCTGCATGTTAAGTTTGCATGTGTGTTACCGATTCATTCAAACATTTACAAGGCTGTCTGTGTTCTGGCCCAACACAGGTAAGCGCAAAAGAAATATTAACCATTCGCCCCTGTCACAAGTGACGTTGGAACTGTGCTCAAATTGGTGGTCATCAGTAAAAGGTGAGCCAAATCGCTATGACTGCTAATACCCTGACGCACCATGGGTTTACAAGTTACCATAGAAGGTTTCGTGATATATTCTTTCCCTGATCCTTTTTTATAATTAAACTACTAAATTTTAAACAAATCAAAATTTAGATGAATATTATTATGGATACGCAAAACAAACAAAAATAAAAATAAAATGTAAAGTTTGTTAAAGTTGTTAGTTAATCCAGTCATCAAAATCCTCCAGCTTTGCTAATATGCACTATGAGACGAGTGGCTTTTAATTTCTTTTTGTACTCACGCTCATGTTTCGGGCAACTCTCGTATTTCTCGGATCAATTTCTGCATGATTAGAACTTGTCACTTTCAACTTGTTGGGGTTGTCGGTGAATTCAAATAAAAATTATTGTCGATCTGACTCCAAGCGTGCTTTAAACAACAGTAACGAACTCCAAACGATATAAACTTTATTGATTAATACACTTTATTTCCACTTTAAAATGACACAACGAATTATCAATCAATCACACTTAGTGCTTTTTGCGACCCTTCGGGAAGAATAGCACTTTTCAGATCAATTGGCTTTACAATCACCTGACTACTGCGGTGGGTTTCTGAGATCGGTAACTCTGATTTAGTTGCTTTGCTTTGCTTTGACCTTGCTTAATTTCTGTTTCAAATTTCTCTTTAATTCCTTTTGTTTTCTTTGTCATCTGTAATTCTTTGTCTCCTGCAAATTTCTTGTCTCTCGCAAATTTTGTCTTTCGTAGTATTGGCCTTTCGCAAGGTTTTTTCTTAATTTTTTTTGTGTGTGTTTGATTTCAATTGCGCTTGCTTTTTATACTCCATTATCCAATAACACTTACTGATGTCAAATAGCATTTCTGTTATCTTTTAACGCTAATTCCTTTTGGGCCTCCATAATCACTGACAGCTGTCCAGATAAATCATTTTTAGAGGTGTCCTTTCTCGGATTCCAAAACAACATTTCTTCCCTTATCTTGAAAGAGCTTTCGAAATAACATGTAAATTTTCCTTTTGTTTTTGTTTTCCTAAATTTGCACTTGTTAATTATAAATAACCTTCTTTCATTTAATTGTCTGTTTTTATTGATTTTCTCTTATTCCCTTCTCGTTATTCGACATTTCTTTTTCATTCCCTTTTTATTAAGCTCCTTGCGGTATCGACCTTGATTTTATTTCATTCTTCAAGCGCATTTGTTTTATTTCTGCATCACTTTCCTGCAATGTTGCTCTCACCTGATCTGCCATTTTACTTTCTTTTTCGAATATTTGGGAACATCATCCATCGTTTGTTTTTGCTTCCTCGAATATTCTGGACGTGTCTAGGTTTTTTTCATACGCCTGCATCAGCGAACTAGAGCTTTCGCTCATTGATTTCGTTAAGGAGCCTCTTCATTATATTTGGCGACATGTTTCCCAAATCTTTCTGATAGGGTTTGAATTTGATCGTCTAAAGAAAAATAATACTTATTCAAAATGTTTAGTTATTCTAATAAACTTGTTTTTTAAAAAATTATTTAAAACTTATTCAGGAAAATTCCACATTGCGTAGGATCGGGAAAACATGATGACAACTTCAAAATTTAAGTACAATTGTTGTATAATTTCATGAGATTTAAACGGTGTCAACGACAATACCAGAATACATCAACCCTAAGTCGATGTTCTGGTGGTATTATCGAGGAAACCACGATAATTTTATTCAATCTCTTTCTTCAGATTTCTATGATTGTAACAATAATGAATTTTAAATCATATAGGCGTTGATTTTACCAACACTGTGACTTAAAACCAAAACAACTTTTTAATCATACAACAAGAATCGTGATAAGATAATACAAATAACAATTTAAATAAAAATGGTGATAATAATCACTGATGGTGAGAACACAAATAAAATATATCATAGTAGTAATAATAATAATTCCAGCAAGGTTTATCTTTCTTTATCATAGAATGTAGTCTTTGGATATGCAGATTTCTCTGGGCGAATCGGTCCTTTCCTGAAATAAGAGAAACACATTTAATAATTTGTGAAGATGCAAATTAAAATATCCATTTCAAATAATTCAAAGGCCCTCATAGTTAAGTTGTCAACGTAACGGACATTTGCCTTGAATTCCACCAGTTCAAGGACCGTTCGTGGCATATATTAAAATCTAGTTTTAACTTTTAATATCATAATGATAATAATAATAGTAATTATAATAATATGAACTAGGCTAGTCAAATAGACAATTACCTTATGTATTCATAACGTGCAAAACGATCAGTTGGAATTTCGAAATCATCATTCACATTTTCTTTACGTCCAATTAGACTAGGTTCCTCATTTTCATCATTAATTTTCCCATTTTGGTCACACTGATCCGAGGCACTTGTTTTTTTGCTATTTTTCGGTTTTATTACAAATTTGTCCATCTACTTGATTGAGTTGAATCTATTGCAAAATGCAAATTAAAATGAAAATATATTTAACCAAGAAGTTATTGAATAATCAATTCAATCAGAAAAATTAAAAGTTAATCGTGTTTAAACAATTTAAAGATTTAATAAAGTTCATTAATAATGTTATACCTATTGGCTATTACATATTTTGAAATTAGACTTTACAATCTGTCAGGTCAAAAATGAAAAAAATTCATGTAAATCATATCACCAATCTTTAAGACTTACCCATAGGCTTATTTGTTTTTAAAAACATCCAAATGTCCAGTCTAATGAAACAAAAGTGTTTTACATTTAAAGTGTTTCAAAATATTTAAGCTTACATATTTAAATATTAGCCATAAATTTATTTATTTATATACAGTCAAGATAAATTTATAAATATTGAAATACTTCAACATTTTTTAAAGAAATCACAATTCAAAAAGGTCGAGTCAAAACATTTTTTATTATACAAAACAAGGGTGTGCATGGGCACCAGGACACCTAATGGCACGAAGTATCTGCACCTTGTAAAAAAGTATGTGGAAAGGGTATTTACAAAGAATGGTTATTGAATATGCCAGAGAGAAACAAGACAATTGATTCAATTACGAACAGGAAATTTGAAATAAGAGATTGCGTTTTAATTAAAAGCAATACAAATAACAAATGCATGAAACGAATGCAGAAAGGAGCTATGAAATAAGACTTGAAAATGGAAACCGATTGATATGAAACGTTGAGTGACTAAAGTCTTTTAAATGAGGGGGGGTGTGAGAATATAATTAAATTAATTCATAAAATAAATAACTAAATAAATATTAATAAAATAATTATATGAATGTATGTTGTGGATTGATGTGGCATGTAGATTCCTTATGCTTACATTACTTTGCGTTTAATATAATTTCTCAACAATTGTGTTTAAATATTACGAAAAAATTTGGGGATTTTGAATTTTATAAATATTTATTATGGACGTTATTAATACTAAAAGTAACGCATCTAACATATATCAAACAAGTTTAACTTGATAGACTTAGAACAATCTGTTCTTATTACTGCACAAGCGTTTAAAAATTGTCAAAAAAGAAAGTTCAACACAAAGACTTCAAAAAATAATTTGTACAAATGATTCTTATTTATACAAGAAAATATTCATGATTACAACCAAAAATATAAGGTGAACGATACGTTTATGGGATTATTGACCAACACACTAAATTTATTTCTTTACATTCGGTAAAATCACAAGATGAAAAGACAATGCAATTGCAGAACACGAGCCCATAATTTTTCCTAGTTTACTTGCATTATTCTTTGCGTAATTTCCTAAATAGATATAAAAATATCTCTAAAATTTATGAATAAGTAAAATAAAGTTAAAACCCCTTAACAATTTATTTTCAGTCCCACAAAACACATTAAATCATAATACAACGAATATTATGTAAAAAATAAAACCAAACAACTTCTTACTCGACAATGGTTGTTCATTATCTTGAAAGAAAGTTAACGTAACTTAACGATTAGTCTCATATCACACTAGCATATAGTCGATAAAAACTGATTTTTGTCAATTAAATAAAACACCTACACGTTTTTTCCAAATTTAGATGGATTGCTCGTACTGATTTTGATTTTTAATTTAATACCAATAAATGTATTAAAAATGATGTTTATTATTTGGAAGAAAAATAATCATAACTGGGGTGTATTGATCAGAATAATACCCTGTAGAAGGTACATGTAATTAACAGGAAGAAATAAATTTAATTATTTAGATGTTGAACAATTGTACTTATTTATTTGTAAAGATTTTATGAATTTTTTCATGTTTTCTATTAGTTTTTATCCATTTTCGATGATAGTTAATATGTATTGCCGCGCCAAATGAACAAGAATTTTAAAATCCTTAGTTATTGCAAAACATAATATATTAATTTATTTGTTTTTGATCCTATTTCTCATTTTTTCCGAATTATTTTTTACCTAATTTAATTTTTATTTAGAATTTAATTTTTCTAAATATGATGAAATTTCTGATTATATTTCGTCGTCTATTTCATTATGTTTCCTAATAATTCCCTTTACTTTTTTTTATTTGTCTCGTTTATTTTATAATCATTATTATTTAAAATTTTTTATTTATTATTTTATTCTTTTCTATGCCATATAGGGTTTTCGAATCCGATTTATTGTGTATATTCTTGCATTTTATGTTTTTATTTAATATAACAATTAAATAATATAATGTTTTTACTTATATAAAACTTCACTCCCTCTCGGCTCGTCCTGGCCTGGTGTGGGATTTTGGTTTACCCGTTTGATTTTTCAGACCATTTTGCTTCTTGTAGGCCACCTTTGCTGGCGCGAATACCAAGAGGTAAGTGACAGCACTTCCCTCTTGGCTTGCCGCTAGAGCAACTTCGAGCCCGCGAATTTGGATCTTTTGGGCCTGATTCAGGGCCTTCTCCTCCTGCCATCTCTTTTGGGCCGCATTGATTTTCTGATATAGGCATTTTTCCCGGGAGGGCTCGACTCAAGTAACCTTTATTTGTAGCAGCTCACGACTAAGCTGCACGCATTGTTGATGGAGGGTTGCATTTTCTGTTCTCAGTTTCTTTAATTCTCGGCCGATATCCTTGATGGCGTTCATGGCTGAATGAATAAACATAAATAAATAAGACACATTAGTTATAACACCCAACAAACGGAATGAATACGAGACGCGTTTAGTCTTTATTTAATTATACATCAAACTATCCTGATTATATTTTCCTCCCTTTTGCTACATTATCTCGACACAAAAAAACTATCATAAAAAAAACTTGCAATCAAACAACAAAAAAACAAGGTAACAATTAACACGTTTATTATTATTCACATATCTATATCACCATGCGGTTCTACTTTTCGATCCTATTCCCAAAATTTCTTCGCAGTATCTCTCGGTTTAGAGGACGTCGCGAGTAGGCGTGTCCTTTGCTCGTCCTATCATCTAGTGCTTCCAGGATGTCGGGTTGGACGAGGTGTTCTGGGAGGTCTAGGTGTACCGGTGCGTTGAGTTCAAAGAGGGCTGGATCCTCTGGATCAAACGCGATGTTGTAATCCGTCAGGTATCCGTCGGAGTTCGGGATTCGGCCACTGGCTATGTCCCTATTGATCCTCATCAGTCGCTTGCGCTGCATGCTGGCCTTCTAGCGATATTTTCGTTCGCGGTGCTCGAACTGTTGGAGAGTCACCTCGGCTTCGTGTCTAATTTCGCGAGCCGGATTCCTCCCTGGGTCCCTCTTTATGGCCAGGCTGGATGGTTCCACGTCCTCGTCATGTCGGATCTTGCTTCGATAGGTAATATCCTCGATCCTACAGTGCCTGACGGTAACGTCCCGTGAATTTACTCGGGATTGTCAATGTCGTCCGTCCGTCATCCTTCCACTGGGTACCAGAATTTTCTATCACTATTAAATATCATTAAAATTTATATACGACGATATGTTATATATATATATATATATATATATATATATATATATATATATATATATATTATATATATATATTATATATATATATATATATATATATATATATATATATCATCCCCCATGCAATCATAAAACGTAGCAGTTTGTTTTTCTCGTGGGTTGGTGTATATCTGACTTTCACCAAGTAGGAGTTTTATTCCCTACCATATCGATTTATGATTTACCTCTCTGCGTTAGGAACGGATTAGATAATATTTTTCGGTATTCGTCGGACACCGTCTAAATATTGCTTCCGAACCTGACCTGACCGTGTCATTCCGAATAGATTAACAATATTTCGAGTTTTTAATAAAGGTACATAAATTCAGTCTATGATATGCTTCATATTGGTTAGAAAACATAAGGTTCTTGTGGTTCTCTGCTGATAGGGTTGGTGAGAAAAATCATATAAATCTTATCGAATCAACACAGTTGCTAAAGGAAAATTTAGAGGAAATCCGAATAAATATTAGCTACTTACGGCCGCCTTCATCTACTATAATATAAAACAAAAATTTCTATTATTCTGTACATTAATACTTATTAGCAAAAATTTTTAAAAATCAATCTACACTATCGACATAATATAAAATTAATCTTAAAATCAACCTATATTATTAACATAATATAAAATTAAGAGAAAGAAAATTCAAACTTAAAATATATTATTTACTAAATTAACTGGAATAAAACCAAGAAATTAGAAAATGAACTGTCTCACCCGACGCATAATCTCCTGAACATGTTTCTTCCTTTTTCGTGGAACTGGATCCCTGAAAATTCATATCGCATTTTTTATTCGGTTCATGCTTGGTCTGATGTTTGCAGAATAATCTCCTTCTTTCCTCAAGTTCGATTCGTGGACATTTATATCTTAGTTTTTAGTACGGCTTAGGTTTGGCATAGTTATGGCAAAAATAATGGTGGTTCTTACCCGGCACCGAGTATTTATAAGATTAAGTGATTCATGCCCCACGTGATATGGGTAAGCACTGAAAACATGTGGCAGTTACTGATTGGCTTCTCTTTGATTTCAAATTTGCTTCTCCAGTTATGTGGCATGTTCTCGAACATTTGGATAATCGCGTTGTTTGTCGGGTGTGCATTGCTAGTCGAACACTTCTTTCTGCCGTAATTAATGCACACTAACTTCGGACACGCTGGAATGGGTGTGAAATTCCACGACACACAATTAGTCACTGGCATGTTATTACCTCATCATGTTATTTCTTTTTATTTGAAATTTGGACAATTCACAATACGTCAGTTAGTCGCTGTTACGTTATCAAACCATTTTATTACCTAAATTCTAGATTTTTTATTTGAAAATCTGTCAATTCTACAACACACCGGTTAGTCACTTGTTTACTATTTCACCATTATAATAATTAAATTCTAGATCTTCATTTGCAATTTGGTCAATCGTTGTTGCCAACGGAGTTTTGAATATGCTATTTATTCGTACTTCTCCGTTGATTCAACTACAAAGGAATAGCGATGAAGATTTATTATGCATGGCAAACTATTGCTGGGTCCAAATGGTCAAATGATTTTAGTTTAAGGACATGAAAATGGAATTGCTCATCGTCTCCTATTTACTCTATGAAGAGGTTAGATATATTTTTTGTGTTTCATACTTATTTTATGTTTAAAATAAAATGGTTTATGAGTTATTCGTTTTGTTTTTTCTTTTATACTAGTCTCTATGTCTACTTATCCGTGATTTGTGATAATCTCTATGTTTTACTAATAAACGTTTTATGTTTATTATGGCAGTCTCTATGTTTAATAAATTATTATAATGATCTTTTTTATGTCTGTACGATTTGCTAATTCATCTTGGGGTTATTTCATGTACTATGGCGACCTTGGTATGTTCCTGTTTCATTAGACTCATGTCTTAGTCTGAATTTATGTATGGTTAGTTTTATTATTGAATAAATTATTTTGGAATTTTCTTTATGATTTAACCTGAATTAACCCGAGTATTTTACAATTTACGTAAAAGCAAAGAATTAACGAAAAAGTCGAAGTAAAATAAAATAATTTTGGTTAGAAATAATTTAAATAAAATTTTAATGAATAAATTGTCAAATTAAATCAAGAAAATTGTTGGGCCAGCACGCAAATAGCCTTGAAAATTGTTTAATTGTATCAGTAATACAGCACGAAAACCCAGCTCCAAGATAACTTAAAATATAATATACAACACCAATTAAACATTTTAAAATCTGAGAGAATATAAATAAATATAAAATCAAAAACATAAAAGTAAAATAAAATAAATACAAAATGCATCAAGAACCGCACGAAATTTACATAAAAAATAACATAATAACAAGAAAATTTGACCGTAAACTGACCATTTATATAAAAGTAAAAATTAATGAATTAAATGAATAAAAATAAAATATTTTTGACTGAATAAATTTAATTAAAAATGTTAAAAATAAATTACCAATTTAAATTAAGAAATAAATAAAAATTTAATTTAGATAACACAAATAATTTCAAGGTCAAATTTTGTTTAATCGCAATAAAAAATAACACGCAAGGTTAAGGCCAAATTATAGGTATATATACTGATATGATTTGACAAATCCTATTCTTAATTTTCAGTATTGATTTTCCGTCGTACTTTGACACTTGATTTCAACAGTTTTACTTTGGATTAATATATTTACCTGTGAATAATGGATTCATTGGTCGATGTTTTATGGATTATTACGAAGATATATTTATGAATTTTAATTTGATGGATGTATCTGGTAATTTAATTTTGGTTTTAATAAATTATTATAATGCATAAATTAATTTTTCAAATTGTCGAAAATTTTCCGGCCCACAGCCAAAGACACATCACAAGTTATTAAAATCAAACATATTGTTCGAACCATGTAAGTGCGTGGAATATCGCCAATGATTCGTGCCCCGTGAAGGCTCCGGCGTGCGGAACGCAGGAGTTGGAACGTCAATATTATCCGTATATAGGGGAAATCGGAGGGTAAATGAGTAGTCATTTGGCTACTCCTTCATCATCCGTTTCCTGTAAAATTAACATAAATATTTAACAACAATCGGCTCAAAATATCTAACACCGAGTAGTCCAGTGGGCACTCATTAAATATAACATGAACATATATAGATCGTAAGGATAAAGAGAGGGGAATGGGTAGCGGGGAAAATTGCAAAATCGTTGCAACAGTTAAAATGAATAGCCATCGGAAAAAGATTAATCCGAACGACCTATACTTATAGAAAATAGAAAAATAAAAGTGAAAAGCGACTCAACGGTTGGTATAAGATTATTATGAAACTGAAAAATAAGGGCAGAATGCTGCTCAAATTTTCCGAATTAACTCAAATACTTAACAAAAATAGTAAAGTAAAAATGAAACTGTAAAATAAGGGTGGATCGCTGCCCGAATTTTCCGAATTGATGAAAATACTTATTGTAAATAGTAAAGTAAAAGTGGAACGCGTAAAATAATGGCGGAACGCTACTCAAATTTTCCGAATCGATGAAAACACTTTATCGAAAACTACAGAATAAGGATAAAACCGTAAAATAAGGGCGGAACGCTGCTCAAATTTTCGAATTAACATAAATACTTTATCGAAAACCGGAAAGATACAGATGGATTACAACTAAATTTTTATACAAGAAAAATATTTTATAAAGCTGAGGAATAATGAAGGATCCCTAGTAAAAACTTGATAATAATAATGATAATAGTAAGGATAATGGTAATTATAATAATAATAATAATAATAATAATAATAATAATAATGATCATAATCAGGATAATAATAATAATAATAATAATAATAATAATAATGATAATAATAATAGTAATAATGATAATAGTAGTAATATAATAAATGTAATGATAATTATATAGTAATAAAAATAATAATAAAGGTAATAGTAGTAACAATTAATAAAGGTAATACATATAATAGTATCAATGATAAGTCAAGCAATAATACGTAATAGGGAACATTGTGGTTATAATAGGGATAAGAGTAAGAGAGATACTGTGTGAATATTTAACATAACAAAGGGTGCACAGGCCAAAAAATAATCATCAACACGAACAACGATAAGAAGGACTATGGGAATGGACATAACAATGAATGATATGAGAGTATAGGTTAACATTTAACAGAGATAATAGAATAATGGGACCTAAAAATTGAAATCGAGCACAGACCTTCTATTGGTAGCTCGTTGGACCCATGGATCGTTCGGTCAATTATAGCATTAGCAATAGCACTCACTTTTTGCAGACGATCTACCCACTCGAACACAGTTCCAACGTTGCTTAGCAACGGGTGCCGAGTGGTAAGCGAAAGAATATTTGTATGGGGTTGTCTGGGTAACAACCATATAGTTTCAAAATATCAACACCCAGAAACCCACCAATACAAATGTTGGGCCAGAACTCAAACGGCCTTGTAATAGTTTAAATGAATCGGTAACACACATGCAAATATAACATGCAGCTTTAAATTCAAAACCTATGAAAACATCAATTAACCCTATCAAAATATGAGAGAAAAACAATTACATATAAAATAATAAACATAAAAATAAATTAAAATAATAACAAAAAGCAACAAGATCCGCACGATATAAATATAAGCATAACACGAAAACCCAGCAAATTCGACCGAAATTTGATAGTTTAACTAAAAATGAAAATTTCATGAAAATGAAATTAAAATCAAAGAATTTGAATTAGAAATAATTCAATAAAAATTTCAAATAAAAAATTATCAAATGAAATTAAAAAATAATAAAAATTAAGATTAGAATACACTAGAAAATACCAAGGTCGAATTTTGTTTTACTAAATCAAAAAGAACACGCAAGGTTAGGGCCAAAAAATAGGTATATATACCGATTCATTTTCACACAATTTTAATCGTTTTCCTGATAAAACAGTTTTTCTTAAAATCTATTTACTAAGTGAGTGAGAGTTTTTATTTGGAAGCTCTCTCCACGTCGCATCCTCGCAATCTCGATAGAGCTCTGCTTGGATGTCGGCTTGGGGGTAGTGGTATTTTGTATGATTTTCATTTTTGGACAAGTAATTGTTATATTATTTTTAATATTAATAAAATATTTATAATGCATAAAATCATTTTGTTTTCATTAATTATTTATTAATTGTCGACATTTTTCCGGCCCACAGCAAAAACACATCATAAGTAATTAAAATCAGAAATGTTATTCAGATTCGTGTAAGTGCGTGGAATATCGCCAATGATCTGTGCTCGTGAAGACCCGGCGTGCGGAACGCAGGGATCGGAACGTCAATATTACCCATATAGAAGAAAGGAGAAGTAAGGAAGGGGTCTTTTGGCTACTTCCTCGTTTCTCGATTTCTTTAAATTCGACCTAAATTATTCTACACACGGCTCAAAATCACCACACCGAGTAGTCCAGTGGGCACTCACTAACTATAATATAAACATAACAGCGCCTAGGATCACTTAAGGGTAGGTGACGGGAACTTGAAATAAAATCATTGCTATGTTTGCGAAATAAAATAAAGTAAACTCAATAAACTTATTAATTAAATGCTCTATTTGGATACGAGGATTTTCGATAAAGACCAAATGTTAATGAGATTTAAATGACACGTAGGAAAATATAGAATCGTTGAGGAACCCGTGAATGCTCGTCTAATAAAACTTAGGACTCTATACCGAAAAAAATTTAGCTTTACTAAACCTATAGGAAGTGACAAACGACTCCCGTGCTCATGATACAAAGAAAGGAAGACCAAAAATAAAATGGTCAGCCCATGAGGTTTTACGGAAAATAAGAAGTAGACGACGTTGGAACCCGAGGTACTTTAACCAAGCCGAATGAAATTATTAACTTCATAGGAGAATCGCCGTCAATCAGGATCTAAAAGGTCATACGATCTGTAAATTAACATATAAGAACCTTAACCGAGCCTATTAGATTGAGAAAATGATTTCCAATAATACATAGTGAATCCCAAATGTTTTCTAACCATAGTCGAAGGTCAGTTACAAAGGAAAAAATCGAGAAATTTTTGAAATGAAATTTCCAACCCGGCCAAATCCACAAAATTAAATAATTAAAGAGTCGGGGGAATTCCCACAAATGACCCTATTAAAATTGTCTACATTATAAAATTAAAATAAAAGAAAATATAAACTCCGATGAACCGGTTTTCAAAAATGGCGATAGATAAATAACAAGATTTTCCTTTTGAAAACTTTAATTTACAATAAAGGACGATATCCCACCAACAGACCCAAACCTGCAAACAGCTGTCCCCAATAACATCCGATAAACAAATAACAATCAAAATCCCGTCCAACAATTCGATCGGCATGCCACAAAAAATAAAATTCCAAAAAAAGAAAAAATGTATTTTCTCAATAATATATCACCAAATAAATAAGTGATAATGTTTTTCACATAGTATAGTCCAAAAGATAGTATATTTTTCCCCACCACGGATTTTACACGACCCAAAGAGAAATTTCGTCTAAAAAGTGATCAATATTAATTAGCAATACCCAAAACAAAACCTGGTAAACTTTCCCAATCATTAGACAAATCACCTATCACTAAGTGAGTAGGTAACCAAAGAAAAAGTTCTCGACCACAATAGGTTTCACTAGACAATTAGTGATCGCAACCTTCAGATAGGCGATGAGGAGTTCCGCGGAAAAAAATCCGATAAAACTACGTATATGCTCCTTAAAGCCGGATAACGTCCTTGTGTAATTATAATTCATTCATTCCAAAAATCCCCAACTTCTGTACAATCACCTAAAAAATAAAAAACCCACAAAGAATAGATATGACCCAGATTACCAAGTAGGCGAAGGAATCCAATCCCAAAACTCTCCAACAAAATCGTCCATTCGAACAGCAGTAAATTTGTCATGAAAAAAAAAATTCAGAAATCCAAAATTGTAAATATGCCCAGAATGTTTAAGGGCTGCCGATTGAGTTTGTAAAATTTTTCTCTCCGATAGTTCATCTGGAAATTAATACATAAAATTAGATAAATCCATTGATCTCAAAAAAAAACCCAGTGTTGACATTTAAACATATTGATTTCTGTGAATTCCCCTCACCACGTCGAGTGTGCATGCCTATATTCCAACACATCGCCGAGCGAGGTGTGGTGTGCATACACACACCGTTAATTTCCATAAATGGACTTGCAGACAAGCCAAACCGCACAACATAAAAAATTATTATGTGTTGGCGAATGGGGTTGGTTTTTATTTATTTTTTCTAGGGTTTCTGTGTATCTACCCCCTTAAACGCCAGCAAGATTATTATTTTATTCCTCCTATGTACCCATGGTGATTTCCATGTTGGTATTGTACATAGAGGTTGAAAATTCATGAGCAGGTGAGCTCCATTACTAGAACTACTCCTCACGATATTTTCACTTTCGGGTTCTGGACTGCCGATGGAAGGTCTTACGTCTTTCTTTTTCTATATCCTGGTCCTTACTCGTCTATTCCTACAATTTCCATACTTATTTATCATCTTTACGCGTTATTTACAAATGTATCCTTCAAAAATTTGGGCAGCGTTCCTCCCTTATTTTTAGGTAAATTTCCTATTTCATTTGTTTAATCACGGAATCGACTACATTTTTCCTAATTTACCTTTATCTTTCCCTATATTAGAATTTTGATCAACAATTCCTTAATTCCCGGTGCGTTTCCCATGATTTTAAGTAATTATAACCCTCTGCGATCACTTCAATAAACATTTCTCTCTTCTGTCAGATTAGATCATTCAACTTTTGGAAAACTACTTTCAAATTTACATTCCTAGCCTATCCTATCCTTACCTATTTGATTTTCTGATTTATTTTCTGACAAAGTTTTAAATTTTTCCTACAAAACTTTATTCCCGCTTAACTAAAGTCGCACTTCCCGAATTTTATTTCGACTCGCTCCGGCCACATTTTCAGCAGCCGCCTCGAGTATACAACGGCGCCCTGCGTAGCGGTCCTGTGCACAAAGCCAGAACCGACTGCGAACTGCCGAGGGGTTCACGAGGCACGACCCACGAGCTCAACTAAGGGTTTTCACCCACTAGCCGACACACGGTCCGTACCATGAACCATCTATTGAAATACTTATTATAAATAAGATTTTAGGGGAATTTGTCAGTGGCACCAAAAGATTCCACGACCATCCAGAATAAAATCAAAGTAAAAAGACTTCGAAATATATATTTATACAAAAAATAACAGTACTTACAATCCACAATCATGCAACCAGATTTGAAAAATTGGCATAAATTGGCATACAAAATTTGGTCTAAGAATGATTCACTGCTAGTCTAAAAATGTCTAAAAATTTTTCTAGTAGTCACCTGACTGAAAAATGTCTAAGACAGTCTAAAAATTGTGAAAATGACTGCTGTATATATAGTATTTTTGTGCCTGTGTGCGACCAATGGGCGATTTTTCGCCATTTTTAGGGTTTTTTAATTATTTTATTTATTTCAAAATTTTTTTGTAATTTTTTATATATTTTTCCTTATTTTTTGATATATTAATATTACAATGTTGAATTTTATTTTTATTATTATTTTATTACAATATTATTTTTTTAACCCCAATATTTTGTTTTCTGGTCGCCTCTTCTGCCTGTGTTTTTTCTAAACCTTATTTTGCAAGGTTTTGGCAGTTTATTTTATTTTTCGTATGTTTCTTTTTGCATCTGTAGGCATTTTTCCGAATTTTAATTAATTATTTGTTTTATTTAATTTTTGTTATATTTTTAATTTGTTTTAATTAATATGTTTTATTTTATTTTTGGTCTCTTCTTGCGGTGAGTGCTTATGTTACGGCAGCCATATTGACAATTTCCAAACTACATTAATCATTTTGTTCTAACTTATACAATTTTCACCTTTTTGTTTAAATTGGTTTTGTAATTTTTGTTTTAATTTTGGCTCTAAGCCCAACATATGCAACAACCACGAGAATCCAGAGACACGGTGAGCCGAGGAAAAATCAATGGGGCAGCTCTGAGCCACGATACCCAATCTTGGAGTAAGCACTAAATTTATATTTTAAAACAAAAAACCCTTACCATTTTGTTATAGATAAATTTTCCCCTACGATCAACCGTCTTGCATTACATTTATTTAGACATTTAGAGAATAAAATTCCCAATTCGCCAACTACACATTAAATTTTCAACCACTCTACGACATAATTTAGTAAAACTTTCCAAGACCCTACAGATTCGACATTTTCCACAGCCAATTGCTTAATTATATTTCGGAAATGGAGTTCCAAAGTTTCTGTTAATTTGCTATTAATTCCGTAGGCGATTAAGTAAGGTATCC
The DNA here is from genome assembly GCA_022537955.1 of Schmidtea mediterranea. NCBI lineage: Eukaryota > Metazoa > Platyhelminthes > Tricladida > Dugesiidae > Schmidtea > Schmidtea mediterranea. Next base: position 216,689,964 of record CM039679.1, on the reverse strand, counting down.
GAAGAATGACATTTTCGATGATCCGAACTGAGCTTAATTGTCTGTTTTCTCTAAGTTTATGAAGGTTTCATTTTCCATGAAGAATATGGTAACATTTTCTTATATTATAATGTCGGAATTCGATGAAATAAAATACTATGTGTACTTTTGAAATTTTGTTTCTCGTTCATTAATTAAAATAATAATAGTAATTGTCCATTAATGAAAATAACAATAACAGTTTTTCTTTAGTAAAAATAATAATAGTAATTTTCCACTAATTAAGATAATAATAATAATCACCCACAACTCGATACTCCTGAGCTCCTCGTTATGCTCATTCAACGTTGTCCACCAGGGAATAGAGGGTTCATTAAGATATCATTTTATCTTCCGTTAAAGTTTACTATGGAAATTGTAGCAGGTAAACACAAGTAACTGTTAGTGTACATTTAAAAAATCATTTTAATAATTAAGGTAATATACCGTAGTATTAAGTTTTCTCTTCACATTCAGTAACTAGTAGCGTCGACGATCATCTCCATTGTTTCCCAAATCCGTTAGAGTTTCGCAGAAAAAATCACGAACGTAAAATTGTTACGATAAAGATTTTACTTGGATTTTTGCACTTGAATCAAATTCCATAATTTAAATAACTAAGGTAATAGATTAGTTTGTGTAAAACAAGAAAGCCTAATGAAAGCGTTTTTTTTTGTTTGTATTTTTTCTTTTTGTTGATTATAATATTCGTTGTATAAATATTCATTAGCACGAATCCAAACAAGCCTCGCCTGTCGGAGGGAATCAATTTTGTGTTTAAGAATAAAAAGGGTTGTCGATCTGAGTTCCAGTAGAATTGAATTTCTTTGATACGCGACATTGCATTATGAGGGTAGCAGCTTTGGAAACGAATCTGCCTTATTTTTCCTTTATTTCATTTGGGGCCATATAATAAAACTGTTTGAGGATACGCCACCCGGGTTTAACGATGTTCATTGCTATCATTATGCATTTCAAACCAATTGATCTATATATTCTTAATAATATTTTAGAACGATCCGGACCCTTCATTTTCGTTCCTAAATCAGTAGCTGACCAGTGGCGTCAAGTCTGGAGGCGTATCTGCCAGGAGCGGTACCCAGACGTGGCTTAACCGGGAGAGAACAGGTGGGAGGATACGCTGTTCATAGCAAACACCATGGAAAAATTTCGGAAGAAAAGACAACCGAGTGATCCCAGCCCAACCCACGACATCCATGTGAGGGCCCAAGCACTCCTGGCCCATCTCAAGGAACACCAGTGCCGGGTCAACTCCATGGTGGACCGAGCCAGCCGCTATCTGGCCAACGTGGAGGATGATCTCGCATGCGGACGATTGGCAGACGTCTACCCACCCAGCCCAAGGCCGGCCCGTAACACGAAGCGGCCCATATTCGCAATGCCGGGCTGCTCCCCCGAAGAAGAGATAAAGCGGTTCTTCGAAGATTCAGGGTCCTAATGATTCATGAGCCTCGATCACTCAATCATACCTAACTGCAATTTTTTTTAATATATATTTGATGTCTGAAAACACGTGTTAAATTTTTCTTTTTTAGAGTAGATTTTATAACATGTGTTTAAATTAACTAAATGGTAGTGAATTTTAAATCGACTAATAAAGACAACTTTAATGTTCTTTATTGTAGTAATGGAGCCTTCACAACCCTTGCAAACAGAACTGGCCCACGCCAGACGAGCCAATAGGAATCTCCTCGACCAGGTTATTCAACTAACCCGGGAGGTCCAACAGGTAAAGGCCACATGGATAAACCCCAGGAAGGCCAGATCCCTGTACCAAAGACTTACTGCAGCCCAAAATGGATGGTCAGATGAAAGACAATTGATTCAAAGTTTAAAGATTCAGGTAAAGGGGCTGGAAGTTGCACTGTCCGCCTGTCAAGAAGGGGCAGCTATAACTTATCCCCTCATCTTCTCTCCCGCGCAATTGGCTTGCCGCGAAGCAATGGCAACCCTTCCATCAGTCCCAACAACAACACCAGCAACGACCACCACTCCAATCACAACAGGAACGAATGGCTATCGGCCCGGACGGAAGGAGCGGGCTCGACGTCGAGCCGCTCGGTTGTTAAATAAAGCCTAAAGAACTTATGGAGTGTATTTTAGTTGTAAATCGTATACGTTTAACTTACAATTATATATTATTTTTTGTTGTTTATTTAAAACGATATTTTCAAAGGTTATTCCAAGTATCTCTGACCTCACAACCAACACACGAAAACACATCGTTACAATAGGCAGCTGCTTGTGTTTCTAAAATATTATTTTCAAATTTCCCTTACACTATGATGAACGCCAACGATAGAATGGGACCCAATAGCTTAAAGCGAGCACGAGTCTTCTAACGGCGGCTCGTTGGACCCTGGGATTGTCCGAGCAATTACAGCATTAGTAATAGCGCTCCCTTTTTGCGGACAATCCACCCACTCGAACACATTCCAAATGTTGCCTAGCAACGGGTGCCGAGTGGTAGCTAGAAAATATTTATATGGCGTTACTAGGGTAACTATAAGAAAATTTAAACAATCATCAAAACACAGTAACCCACCACAAATAAAGTGATAATCTAACATTTAACAAAAAGTTAATAGAAATTTGAAATGAAAGTTTGAATCTCATGATGTTGCAAAATTCGCGGAAATAAACTGTTGTTTTCATCAAATGGTAATTGAAAATTTTTGAAATAACTGTTATTATTGGTGGGTTACCGAGGTTGGATGTTTGTTTAAATCCTTCTAGTTACCCAGGTAACGCTATATAAATACTCTCTCGTTACCACTTGCACCCGTATCTAGGCAAGGTTGGAAATGTGTTCGAGTGGGTGGATTGTCCGCAAAAAGTGAGCGATATTACTATTGCTGTAATTGCTCGGACAAATCCCTGGGTCCAACGAGCCGTCGTTAGAAGACTTGTGCTCGCTTTAAGTCGTTTGGTCCCCTTATGTCGAAATCTATATCGTTTATCTTACTGTGTTGACAGCGTTAGTTTGGAACAAAATATGGCGGTGTCTCTTATTTAAACCCTTTTAAAATGTCATTTCAAGCAACTAGGATTTTATAAATGTAACAATGTGTACATAGAATTTACAATCTCAACCCCACTTTATTCATCAATTAAATACATGACCTATGATAGTCCATGCTTATTTGACAATCGAGCGGCTCGGCGCTTAGCCCGCTCCTTACGTCCAGGTCGATGACTGTTCGTTGCTGTTGTGATTGGAGTAGTGGTCGTGGTAGGAGTTGACGTTAAGATTGTTGATGGAGTGGAAATCGCCTCGCGGTAGGCCAATTGAGCAGGGGCGAAGACTAGTGGGTAGGTCACCGCTGCCCCTTCTTGACAGGCGGACAACGCGACCTCCAGCCCCTTTATTTGGGTCTTCAGACCTTTGACCAATTGCTTCTCTTCCGCCCACCCCTTTTGTGCCGCGGTAAGTTTTTGATATAGCGATTTGACCCTCTTCGGCTCTATCCAAGTGGCCTTGGTTTGTTGGGTTTCCCGGTCTAGTTGGACGAGCTGGTCGTGGAGATTTTTGTTGGCCTGTCTTGCATGAGTCAATTCTGTTTGTAGTAATTTTAAGGGGTCCATTACTAGAATAACAAATATTAAACTTTCGTAATGATTTTTATAGTTAAAATATGATCAATGCTAAACATAGTTTTGTCGAACTTAATTTGGAAAAATACAAAAAATAAAGCTGGATTTCCATTGGTTTATTAAAAGAAAAAAAACATTTCTGATAATTCACGGTCACTGTTTAGGGGACTATGAGTCCTCAAAGAATCGTTTGATCCCGTCTTCCGGGGAGTAACCCTGAATCACAAATACTGGCCGCTTGGTGTTTCGGGTCGGCCTCGGGGGAGGTGGATAAGTGCTTGCTAGACGCCCCGCTGCCAGGTCGTCTTTCACATTGGCTAAGTATCTCTTGGCCCGCTCCACTGAGGAGTTGACGTGGCACTGGTGGTTCAGAAGATTGTCCAGGAGTGCTTGGGCCTGAACTAAAATATCCTGGGACATGTTTGGTTCACTGGACGGCCCTTTGAATTGTCTCATAGTGGTCTCTGCCAGGGACGTATCTTCCCGACAGTTGTCGTCTGGCAGGGGCTGATCAGGGTATCGCTCTCGATATACGCGATTCAAGGCCTGTCGCCATTGCTCCGCGATATGGGTAGGGGTCTCAACGAGAGCTCCGGATCGTCCTGAATAGAGAGTTTGATAAGTTTAACATTGTAATCAAATATTTCTCTCGGTAAACAAATACCCGGTCAGCTATCGTAGAGTTTTCTCGACTATCGTCTAGTATCAAAGGTTTCTCGACGTTCGGCGAGCTCTAAAATGAAGGGAACTAAGCTAACTACTGTTGGAGTGCGTTGATACTCGGTTAGTCTCTACAAGAATCGAAACCTGACGTGTGGCTACTAATATTGTTTGCAATATGGTCTCTAACCGATTAACCTCCCTCATTTATCCGTATGCGGAAGAGTTTAGCTTTTTATGGTTTGAACTATTCTTTGAGAAAAACGGAAAAATCGGAATATCGAGACTAACCTGATTGGGACTAGTACCCATTCCTATGTCTAAAACATTTGAGATGATAAGATATCTAAACCAATTATACCGTGAAGAGTGTATATGATGAAGAAAATTCATATTCCATTTATTAGAACAACTAAGATACCTGAAATGAATGTGATGACAACAATTTATATGATTTAAGAATTTTTATTGAATCGATTAAAACAAATAAAATACCTAAAACGATTATAATATCAATATTTTATGAGACTAAAACTTTAATATGAATTAATAAAATAGAATGCCTAAAATGATCACAATATTAATAAGCTATGTGACTAAAATTTAGAATATTTACTAGCAAATAGATTCCCAAAATGATTATCGTGTCGTTTCTTTATGTGGTTAAAAACAAGATTTTTCATTTAATAAATTAACAACTAGAATACCTATAATACTAATGATTTGTGAGACTAAAGATGTGAATATATTTATTAACAAATAGAATACAAAAAAAAATGATTATTGTACTTAACGTTGAAGTAAAGGGGTTTTATCGTATCGGAATTAATTTGTGCGGGGGGCCATGATTTACTATGATGTGCATAATCACTCAGGTTATCGAATTAAGTTTAATCCAGAGGGTTTATCTACTGACTCTCTCGGGTTCTCGTTTGGCGGTGGAAGACTATACTGTTTTGGATCTGAATTTTCTATCTAATACTCGGGTAGTATAATTAAAATTTCATTAATAAAATCAAAAAATTTACTCGTCGGAAGGGCTTCTGCGACATCTAGGGAATCGGGTTCTAAATATTCTTCTTGGTTACTTGGTGATTGCATGATTTTCAGCTAGATTAAAATGATGCACTTTCCCCCGACGGCATGTAATATATTAGTGGGTGTGCGTGTAGGAACATAACACACTACTTCCGTTCTATCTTTGTGGTGTGTGCATGATGATCGGGGTAGGTAAATACGAATAAAATGTCAATTGTAGCGTGACAACAGCGATGTGGTTGTTTATATTGATTGATGGGCGGAAATGTCGGCGAGTTTATTTAGGGTAATTTTGTTTATCTCATGGATTATAAATTTGTTGATTCAGTTTCAGATTAGTCGGAATTGTAATTTGGAGTTTCGGATTTGATGTGTTATCTGGTAAGTTTTGTTTAACCAATCTCCACAATAATGAGTTTTTCTCTAGATGATGTTGAATGAATTCAGAGTACAATGCATATGAATTCGGGGAACCAATTCACCCTGACATTTCACAGGAAATTCTTGGTTCCTTAGTGTTGGCTGCGTCTGCGTTTTGGATTGTCCTTATCTCTTACTGCTGATCCCACGGTCGATTTATCGGGAAATTTGTTGATTTCTTAATTCTCTTTGACCGTCTGGTAAGTTTTAACATAAGTTCAATTAATTAATCTCGGTATGAATTTTAGGGATGGTTGTGGTTTCCTCATTAAATTTTTATAGCAGGCAAATTCAGTCAGAGTTTATTCGTCGCGTCCATTTTTCTCCGTTTGGATATTATAAGTCAAGTTTTTTAGCTGGTTTTCGTGATTTACTCAGTGAAGGCTCTGTTCAGATTTTATTTTCCAATTTGGTAGTATTACTAATTATCAATTACGACAATGGATGAAAATTGGATTTGGGTATGGATAAAGCTCTGGTCTAGCCAAACCTTCGACAAAGTCGGGTCGCTACACTCATCGTCTGGAATCTTGAGTTGTGATCATGATTTATCGTAAGTCTATCGTATCGGTGTGATTTTAATAGAGTTTTGTTGGTTTCCGATATTTTATGCCTATTTGCGGTGTAGTGAAGCTGATTTGGTAAGTAGATGTTCCTCATTTTTAATTGAATAAAGGTTTAAAAGATCTTTAATGTTATCTTTAATTTTTAAAGGATAATATTTAATTTACTTTATCTCTAAACTTTTCCTAAATTCTGTAACGTTAGGTCGAGAATCTCCAAGCATAAAACTGGGAGGGATTTTGCTATAGTTAATTTATTGAGTCTTTACGTCAATGTTGTTATTCATGAGGTTTATAACAGCTGCATTATCTTGTTTCTTACTTAAATAATTTTGATCGACACTTAACGGAATAATAATAGCTTACGATGACTACTTTATTGTTTTAAACACAAGACAATTTCTATATGTTATTTGATTTTTAATGTAAATCTACATCCTGGTTCCTGGCAACCACTGGAACCCATAATTTATATGACTTCGTGACACCTATTTGACTTTATCAAGTGTTGTATATTCGTAGCAATCGCTCAATATTTAAAATAATTCTATCCTCTTGTCAATCGTTTCGACGACTTACAGTAATAGTTTGAAACAATTGGTGGGTTACGGGGTTTCGTTGTTTGTTTGAATCATCCTGTAGTCGCCCCAGTAACGCCATACAAAATGTTACTTCGACTACCACTCGGCACCCGTTGCTAGGCAACGTTGGAAATGTGTTCGAGTGGGTGGATTGCCCGCAAAAAGTGAGCATTATTGCTAATACTGTAATTTCCCGGACAACCCGCGGGTTCAACGAGCTGTCGTTAGAAGACCTAGGCTCGCTTTAGTCTGTCCCTTGTGCGGCAATTCAAAACCCATACCGACTAGTAGGAGGAGAACACTATTTTTTCTGACGACACAATGTGAGTGTTCACGACCTTCCGATGATCATTCTGTTTATGATTATATCGAGAACATACTATTTTGATTCAATCACAATTACAAAACGACATATAATAGTTCATCCGTCAGATCAGTCATTTAACATTGTTTTATCTAGTGACTGTGCGGCTTTACGGCGGGCACGCTCTTTGCGTCCCGGTCGGCGATTGCTGGATGGGACGGTTGAAGAGTCCTTGGCCGGAGTAGAATTATGGAATTGGTTCTGGTAGGGCAACTGGGATGGGGCAAAGACAAGCGGGTAAGTCACCGCTTGCCCCTCACGACTTGCAGCCAAGGCGACTTCCAGCCCTCGGATTTGAGTCCGGAGACTCTGATTCAGCTGACGCTCCTCTGCCCAGCCCCTTTGAGTAGCTGTTAGGCGTTGGTAGGTAGTCTTTAGCCTGGCTGGGTCCACCCAGGTAGATTTTATTTGCTGCACCTCCTTCGTGAGTTGGATGATTTGTCTGTAGAGTGACTGGTTGTCCTGCTGTGCTCGGGATAGTTTCTGTTGCAACACTTGAGTAGGTTCCATGGCTAATACAAATAAAAATAAGTATGGTAATTCATGGTCGGGTGTGATTGCGCCATATTAGCGTTACGTTAAACAAGAATTCGTAAAAAGAATTTTTTCGTCGGGTAATAAACAACACCAATTCACAAACTTTTATCTCAAATATTAATAAGCAAATAACACTAAAATCACAAGTTACTACTGAAATTCTCAATCATTTATAACAGATAATAAGATGAAATCGGATCGTCACAAATCAAGAAAAAGGAAGATTGGAGTTTCTTCAGGGGAATCGGCTCGCCACCCACTCTTCGGGTGTGTAGCCCGCGATTGCCATTGTGGGTCTTTTAGTGTTGCGGGTCCGGGCCGCATTGCTCGGTGGGATCTGGTCTGGAGAGATCTGGCAGGGATGCCAGTAGGAGTCAGCGATTCGACTCGCCAGCAAATCCTCCTCTACGTTCGCCAGATGCTGGCGAGCGCTGGTCACCTGCGCATTTAGGTCACATTGTTGCGACACTAAGTTCTCTAGTTGCTGCCGGGCCTGTTGATAAATTTCCTCCGACGGGCTCCATTGAGTGGACATCCCTCTTCCCAGATTATCCCTGTCGAGGAATTTCGATGGCGGGAAATCCGGACATCGTTCTTGGCGGTATTGGGCCCAAGCCCATCTCCAGCGATCTGCGAGGGAAATCGTGGAGTTGATAGCTAAAATTAAATATCATCAATAGATATTCACTTGTGAGAACCCCTTCACAACTCGTCACATTTATTATTCCGTTTCTGTACTCGGTTGTCGTTTATTGGTCCGCCAATTATCACTTCCAAAACTCCTTATACTATGGTATTTTCTAAATCGTCCTTTTCTGTCATCGTCTCAAAACTGGGATGCTATGAGGGTCGCATAGGTTCGAACATCTGTTTAGGCGTGGGGTTGGTGGTTCCCAGCTTCCTATCTGCTAACGGCTTGAAAATTTACATGCGGCTAAGGGCATTTTTTGCTATGAACCATCCGTGGTTTCGGTGAGTTAACTAACTCCGGGACATATGCCACTCATTATAACCTACATAACCATTTAATGATATACCTCATGGATAAACTTATTCAATTATATTAGTGTTACACCAACATTGTTTAATCATAAGATTAATATTATACATCATAAACTCATTCAGTGATACTTATGCACTATAATCGAAAACATTTAATAGTATTAATACTCTACATTATAAGTAAAATCATTTAGGGATGTTTATACCTTGTAATCACAGTTATTCAACAATATTGATCGTAAGTAAAATCATTTAAAGATATTTATACATTATAATCAAACTCAATCAATAATAATAAAATATGAATGAATAAAGTTACAATAATTTACCAGTAGATGCAGGGGCCAATTCCCCTGACCCTTCTCCTCTTGATGGCATTCTCGATTTCGTCGTCAATTCGTTCGAAGCTAGCGAAAATTCCATAAATTTCCAATCGATTTTCTCAGAGAATTCTAGAAATATTTGGATCAATTGATCGTCGCATTATGGTTGTTGATGTTAGTGTATTATTCGTGGATGGATAACATATCCTGCCGGAAGTGTCAATTCAGTGGCATGGTCAATGGTCGACTATTGATTTTCGTCGAATGTCGATAGTTCGACATTTTATCGTATTCACATGATTTAGTAAGTTCTCTGTTTTATATATCATTTTTTCTTTGACGTTAACAACTCCTTTTAGTCCTTATTGTAATTTTCTGTTTGGCCTGCCGAAAATGGTTCTAGTTATATCAGCACAACAGGTTCTACAAGGGTTAGTACTTTAATTAAATTAATTTCGCACGAATTTACTGTTGTTATAGGAGTTCGGGGTTACTCTTTAGCAAATGCTGGAATAATCGTTTCAATATTTGGTGGAAAAAATTTTTGTTGCTTTCCTCTACCTGATTGGGTTCAATGATGTTTATTTATTTCAGTAAATTCTATTATCTTATGAAATTGCTCCGAAAAACGTGTTATTCATACTTCGACTTGGGTTAGACTATGGTACGGAAATTATTGGGTGAGGGTGTAATTATCCTAAGTAGGTATTAATTTGGTTTTCCTTCAATCATTTAAGTGAATTATGATTTCTCTTTTCTTTAAGTTCACATTAATTATTGATTGAAAAATAGCGGCATTGTGTCAGACTTGATTTAATGTGTTACATTGTTAGGGTTTTAGAATTATTTATTTGACACTGATCGTAGGTCTACTACTTTAGGGTTCCATCAATTTATTTCATTAATAAGTTTACTTTATCAACGATTCCTTATTATCAACGATTTTATTTTACTTTATAACAACGATTTCGTATAAATTTATTTGTATCAATTTATTCCCCGTACCCTTGCCCTTTAATAAGCCTTAGGCACATATTGTGTTTATATTATATTTAACGAGTGCCCACTGGACTACTCGGTGTGATGATTTTGAGCCGTGTGTGAAATAATTTAGGTCGATTTTACAGAAATGAGAAACGAGGAAGCAGCCAAAAGACTTCTTCCTTATTTCTCCTTTCTTCTATATTGAATAATATTGACGTTACGACCCCTGCGTTCCGCACGCTGGGTCTTCACGGGTACATATCATTGGCAATTTTCCACGCGCTTACACGAATCTGTACTGTATATATTTTACTAACTTGCGATATGGGTTGGCTGTGGGCCGGAAAAATTTCGACAGTTTAATCTATTTTATTAAATATATAAAACAATTTTTAATATTTTAAATATTTATTACTGCATATAACAAATAAAACATAAAATAACCATACAGTCCATTCCATACATTTCATAATAAAATTTTCATAACAAAAATAAATTACCTCTCCCCCCACGCCGACGTCCAAGCAGAGCTCTACCGAGGTTGCAAGGAGGTAACGTGGAGAGAGAGTTCCAAAATATACTATCTCTCTCCTAAAAATTTGGTTGAAATGGTTTGAAAATAGGTTTAAAATAACTAAGATTCAAACTTGGTTAAAATGGTTAAATTTAATGTGAAAATGAATCGGTATTTATACCTATTTTCTGTCCCTAACCTCGCGTGTTAAATTTGATGTAGTAAAACAAAATTAAACCTTGTTATTTTCTAGTGTATTCTAATCTTTAATTTTATTATTTTTCAATTTATTTTAATAATTTTTTATTTAGAATTTTTATTGAATTATTTCTAATTCAAATTTTTTGATTTAAGTTTCATTTTCATGAACTTTTATTAATTTATTAATTTTCGGTCGAATTTGTTAGGTTTTCATGTTATATTTGTATTTGTATCGTGCGGATCTTGTTGCATTTTGTTATTATTTTAATTTATTTTTATGTTTATTATTTTATATTTAATTCTCTTTTTTCTCATATTTGGTAGGGTTTAATTGGTGTTTTAATAGGTTTTATTTTAAATTTGCTTGTTATGTTTGCATGTGTGTTACCGATCCATTTAAACATTTTCCAAGGCCATATGTGTTCTGGCCCAACACTATAGTTGATTTTAATTAGCAACGATTTCGTTCTTTATTCCCGTCACCTTTCCCTTGGTTGACCTTAGGCACATTGTGTTCATATTATATTTAATGAGTGCCCACTGGACTACTAGGTGTGATGATTTTAAGCCGTATGCAGAATAATTTAGGTCGAATTTAAAGAAAACTAGAAACGAGGAAGTAGCCAAAAGACCCCTTCCTTATTTCTCCTTTCTTCTATACGGAATAATATTGACGTTCCAATCCCTGCGTTCCGCACGCCGGGTCTTCACGGGCACAGATCATCGGCGATATTCCACGCACTTACACGAATCTGAATAACATGTGGATTTTACTAACTTGTGATGTGTCTTGGCTGTGGGCCGGAAAAATTTCGACAATAAAATGAATAATTAATAAACTGATTTTAGGTTTGATAAATATTTATTAATATATTAAAAAGCAATACAACAAATTACTTGCTAAAGCATAACATCATATCAAATAAAAATACTACTCTCCCCACGCCGACATCCAAGCAGAGCTCTACCGAGGTTGCTAGGACGAGACGTGGAGAGAGAGTTTCCAAATAAAACTCTCACTCACCTGAAATAGATTTAAAAATATAGAGTGATTCAAAATACGGTTTTCAAAAACAATTCTAACGATTTAAAAAAAATGGTTTAAAAATGGTTCAAAAATGGTTTTAACGATTTAAAAACGATTAAAATTGTGTAAAAATGAATCGGTATATATACCTATTTTTTGTCCTTAACCTCGCGTGTTCTTTTTGATTTAGTAAAACAAAATTCGACCTTGATATTTTCTAGTGTATTCTAATCTTAATTTTTATTATTTTCTAATTAATTTTGATAATTTTTTATTGAATTATTTCTAATTCAAATTCTTTGATTTAAATTTCATTTTCATGAAATTTTCATTTTTGTTAAATAATCAAATTTCAGTCGAATTTGTTGGGTTTTCGTGTTATGTTTATATTTATATCGTGCGGATCTTGGTGCTTTTTGTTATTATTTCAATTTATTTTTATGTTTATTATTTTATATGTAGTTGCTTTTCTCCCATATTTTGCTAGGTTTAATTGATGTTTTCATGGGTTTGATTTTAAAGTTGTAGGTTATATTTGCATGTGTGTTACCGATTCATTTAAACATTTTTCAAGGCCGTTTGTGTTCTGGCCCAACATTATTAATTATATAAATAAAATTTGAAAATTTTATAGAGGCACACTTTTAATTTGCTTCTGGTACACCTATGTGCCGCGGAACATAATTTGCGTATCATTGATATAAAGCTAATATCATTTATGTTTCACGGGTAAACTTTTGAAAAATATTTTAAGAATCGAATGGATTAATAAATATTAAAAATTCAATTGTATTTTTATTTACTTAATTTTTTTGGAAGGAGTTTTTATGTTAATTCAGTTGCAAAAATACATTTTTAAAAATAATTAAAACAATAAACTTTAATGATTACATTTTAACTATTATATAAATCTTTAATTTTCATGAGTTTGTTTAAATATTAATTCGTCAAATAAATATTTAATCTTCACTTAATTTTTAAAAATCAAAATAAATAATATTTATTTTTGATGAGTAATATTTATATAAGCGAACCTCATACGCACGGGAAAGTTATTTTAAATACAACATGTGGAGAAATTGAAATAGAATTATGGGCCAAAGAAACTCCTATGGCCTGTAGAAACTTTATTCAACTTTGCATGGAAGGATATTATGATAACACCATTTTTCATCGTGTGGTAAAAAAATTCATTATTCAAGGAGGTGATCCGTCTGGGACAGGCGATGGTGGTGATAGCATATACGGTGAACCATTTAAAGTGATTAAGATTTTTAATTAATTTGTATTAATTTTTTCTAAAGATGGAAATTCATTCCAGATTAAGATTTAATAGAAGAGGTTTAGTAGCAATGTCCTGCTCTAATAATAGAGTTGACGGTAGTCAATTTTTTTTTACTTTGAAGGAAACTCCGGAATTACAAGGAAATCACACAATTATCGGTACAGTGGTAGGAAAAACAATATATAACATGGTAAATCTTGGAGAAGGCTTAATTGACAAGCAAACTGAACGTCCTCTCTATCCTAAAGAAATCTTAAGCGTTACAATTATCTCCAATCCTTTTGATGATATAATTCCTCGTCTTAAAAAACAAACTAAAGTTGATGTTGAACCTAAAAGTCAAATGACAGCTACAAAAGATTATGCATTATTATCATTTGGGGATGAATTGGAAGAAGAAGAAGAAGAAATATCATTTGTGGTAGGTAATATTATTTGTTATTTTATTTATTCTGAATTTTATTAATTGTAATGTTTAAATATAATTTTTCTAATTGAAATATTTTTTACAGTCGAAAGTTAAAGGAAAAAGCGCACATGACTATTTTAAACATTCAAATTTGAGTTCTGAAACAGTAAAGGTTGATCCTAGCGAAGAAATAGCGGAACCAGAAATTATAGACTTGGCACCAGTTATTATTGACAAACCCAAAAAGAATAAAGAAAGGAAAGAAAGAATGTAAATTAAAAATAAACTAATATAAAAATCAGTTACGGTTTTTGTTTAGAAATAAATTAAAAGAAGAAGCGCTTTCGATTCAAAAAGAATTAATTTCCGATATATTGAAAGAGAGAGCTACGGAAAATGGTGAAGTCGAGACTGTTGAGGTATTGTAAATGATTTTTTATTTATTTTTGAGATTATATATTGCAATTTGGAGTCGTCCATAAATGCCGCTACGCAATTTTAGCTAATTTTTTGCCATCCTCCTCACGCCCCTCACGAATATTACACCATGAACCAATGAAGCCACATCCGAAGCGCTGAGTGTCACACATTGTAAATAATCAATTAATTAAGATTGCTTGATGGAATCCTATGTGACATTTCTAGAATGCCCCTCCACTATTGTCACAAGCCGTTATAGGATTCTCACGGATTCCACCCGTTAGGCGTGTGACATCGCTGATGGACAGCCAGATATAGCGAAATAATCAAGTTTAAGGTATATATATATCATAATATATTGCCAGGGCGATCTGCTCCCCCTGAAAGCGGCGGTCCTGTCCCCTGACTACTAGCATTTAGGCAACTATTCATTACATTCAGATTGTTATGTGTCCCTTAATAGCTTTATTTGTAACTGTATTTGGTTAATGAAGAAACTGTATTGCTCCCCTATCTGCATGGGAGTGCCAGTGCTCTATAGGGAACAAAGCCCCCACCCCCACCAGATCACATATAATATTCACATATTTAAAACACAAATGCATGCTAATAAAAGTAATATGATGCCATTATTATGACCCCCCATTCCTCAGTATTCTTTATTTCTTTTCATTTACATCGATTTAAATGCTCCTTATAACATATAAGTAGTATAAAATATTTTGAATTAATGTTAATCTCAAATGAGATATAAATATGTGCTAAATATTCCCATTTACTCCTTAACGTAATGATATGCGACCGAGAGGAGGCCCAGTTGCTGCTCTATTTACCGGCAGTGAGTTACTGATATTTATCCATTCAGAACGAGATGAAGCATTTGCAACAACAAAACACAGCAATTGATCCGGTTTCAATTTTGAAAAAATTTGCTGAAAAAATCAAATCTTCAGTTCCATCAGATTGGTTTTATAAACCCTTGACAGTTAGTGAGTCGGACGAGGCTGAAAGAAAGGTTTTCGATCCTGATGTTTACAATCCAGAAAAATACGATTTACATGATCCGAGAAATCCACTAAACATCAGAAAGCGTGAAGGAGACGACCCGATGCCAGGAGGAAAGGCAAAATATAAGAAAACAGAATAATGATGTACGGAAAATGAGGGAGTTTATGTAAATAAATGTGCCTTCGTTATTTAATTAATAATATTAATTTTATGTTTATTTACCTTTATTATTTCGATAAATAATCAAGCCTCATTGATAAGAATTTTGCATGATTTAAGAAAAAATGATATTACTTATATATCAACATAATTTGAACCTTTATATAGAGTCATTGGGAGTTTGACAACTTCAGTACGTTATGCAGCTCTGTTTATCATCGTTTTTTGGTAACGGCACACTAACAATATTCGCGTCATCTGAACTTATTTTTATAAAATTTTCAGTGTTGCCGAATGGAATTTTGTAATAAAATACCAGAATTATTATAAAAAATAATAAAATTATAACTAAATTTTACTGATTCTCGTACAGTAATACGTTTATAGTGTTAAACTTGTGCCTCGGTACATCAAGAAACCTCGAGTTTTAAGATTATAAACTAAACTAACTTCATTAACATTGTATATTAAATTCTATCTTGTCTAAGAAAGTTTTGTTGATTTACCATATAAGAACGTTTTGTTTTGCTTTATTGTAAAATTTCATAATAAATTCTAAGCTTAATAATCCTAACAATTTTTGACACAGAGGTTGAGAAACACTGCTATATAATGTCAATCGACAATACTGTGCATCAACTTCATATAATCAACTTTCATGGAGTAAAATTCTGCATATCCATTAAAGGGTTAAAATATCTACATAACGCATTTATTCTGATCACCAAAACTACAAGGGGCATTGACACCATAAAACTACAGAAAGCTCCATTGATTAATTTTATTTTGTCTCAGCCGGAAAAAATATAATTGGATTTACAAATTTAAATATATTGATAATAAAAGTTTTTAATGATTAAAATATTCTACTCTTATAAGAGTAGATGAAATCTTTTAAAACTAACTATTTTGGACTTGTGGTTAAGTTGGTGGCCGCTGGCATGCTACTGTATATTCTGCACAAGTGTAACACAGCCATGAGCCATCAATTGTGAAGGGGTTTGGCAGTGTTTTTAAGTAAATTAATATAACAAAACAATGAAAATCTTAAAAATATAATTTAATTTTAGATCGATTAATTATGCACAGTTTGTTTCCTGAAGGGTACTAGGAACCTTATTTTAAGGACTTCAGTTGAAACCATCGCTCTCATAAATGCTGTAATACCTAAGTGTAATGCCTTTTTTACATATCGTTTAGCAGGACCTCTTCTTTGTCTGTATGTTAGGAATACTAAGAAAACAATTCGGTTGTCACCTACAGAAACATAGGTTTCATTTTAGACCATTGTGTAATAATGCAACTTACTCACATAATGGCAGCTTTTAAAGATGGTTCCTGTCACTAGTTTGTATTGAGCCCCTTGTGAAATTAACTAATTTGTTCAAAGTTCTTCCACACCCTTAGTTGTTTAATCGCCCAGCTAATCCATTTTATAATTTATAACATTTACTGGCAAATAGGATGAATAAGAATTATTTCTAAATAAAAAATTTATTTCTACAAATTGCAACACTAAAAAAAGGTTAATTCCAGTCGCAAGCGCAGTTAGAGGGTGACGTCTCCTTCCACACATCATAATGACAAAGAACATGCATGAAAACAAAGGCACATTTAAATTGTTTTTGAAGTTATATATACTTAGCGGTGTATATAAAAACTATTGATAAGATATTGTACAAACACAAAAAATTAAATATAACGAAAATTTATACTTTTCAAAGAACATGTATAAGAAGGTAACAAAGTGAAGTTGATACTTTCTGGAGTTCTTTAAGTTCACACATTTGGTTTTTACTACAATCAACTGATTATTATTCATAAAGCATTTTGGACATAATTTGAGCTCTTCCACCTTTTTATTCGGTCTTCAACATTCATCTTTTTGAAATCTGAACAAACCCACAAATCATGTTTTTCTGTACATAGTTTGCATTCCCAACCGTTAAATTGTTCACGTTTCTCTAAATGTTTGGACAAATCACCTCAAAATGATTACTCCCAAATTAAAACTTTGTTTTCTTCTTAATTATTTCATTCAATGCTAAATGAGTCCTTGATTGTGAATCTGAAGATCTTCCTGGATTATTCTCATATTGACCTTTATAATGATAATTTGTGCCTTTTTTGATTTCTGATATTAATTTCATTCACTGAAACTTCTCTTGCAACAAACTTTGTAAGAAATCGATTCAATAACCGAGTCAATTTTCAAATCCTGAATTTTTAAGATAAAATCAGTATTGTTAAAATTTCCACTCAAAATATCCACTAATTCTCAATAACTCTTCGAATAGCACAATAACACAATCCCATTCGAGGTCCATTGAGAAATATTTGGCAAAGCCTGTACAAATTATTCAACAACCTGTTTTCAGTTGTCAGTTGATAGCCAAATTGACGGCAGTTCTTCTTACCATCGCAAGTCAAATAAAGGTTTTCACCAAACACAAACTTTGGAATTAATTGAACAAACTCCGGGGAAAATCGAATTAGTTCATTTTGAGATCTATTGCCAACAATTCGTCGATTAAGCTTGATTATAATGAAAAACGATAAAATGTAATTTTCAGTTATCAAAATAGAAGGTGACAAATCCGATGATGAATAATCAATTTTACCAGAGAACAAAAATTTCGTTTGAAATCTACTTTCGTTACATCTTTCATCGTCTTTAGACAAGAAGCATTTTTTAAATATGTACAACTTCTTTCATTCTTTTATTAAAAATAACTATTCTTTAAGCTTTTAAATTTGAAATAATCTTCTATAATTAACAAATTATTAGTTTTTAAAAATGTATATTTCACAAAATTACATAACAGTTTTCGTTCTGGCACCGTTTAAGTAAATTATAATAATTAATTATTTGTTAGATGACGGACCAGTGGGTCTCATAAATAGAACTAATCTGGCTTTAGGTTGATTTCTGGGTTTTTTCAATGTATAACTCCATTCCAAAGGCTACTTCTGAAGCGCATTTGGTTCCAGTGTTTCATCCGACTAAATTCACTGGCTTCAAAGACCAAAATGAACTTATTCTTTTCTAATTAATCTAGAAAATTGTCATATGATTATGATAAATAATTTCTTACGTTTTGTGTAAATACTCAAGTTTTGTGATTTTTAAAATTATGTTGGGCCAGAACAAAAACGGCCTTGAAAATTGTTTAAATGTATCAGTAATGTAGCACTAAAACCCAGCACCAAGATAACTTAAAATACAACATACAACATCAACTAAACACTCTAAAATTTGAGAGAATATAAATAAATATAAAATCACAAAACATAAAAGTTAAATAAAATAAATACAAAATGCATCAAGAACCGCACGAAATTTGCATAAAAATAACATAATAACAAAAACAATAAAATAATTTTGGTTCAATAAATCCAATTAAAAAATTTAAGAAATAAATTGTCAATTTAAATTAATAAAATAATAAAAATTAGATTTAGATTATACAAGTAATCTCAAGGACAAATTTATTTTATCGCAATAAAAATAACACGCAAGGTTAAGGTCAAATTATAGGTATATATAATGATGTGTTTTGACAAATTATCAACTTTTTTAAACACTGTTTTGGAGTCTTAATTTGCAGTATTATTTTTGCAGTCTTATTTTCAGTCGGTGCGTTACAGCTGTGAGTCGTGCATTCAGGCAATTAACACTGGTAAGTGTTTTGTCTGGACATGACAACTCTCAGCTGGTGTGCATTGACTTATGATTTAAACGTGTACCTGTATTATGAATGACTTCACTATGAATTTATTGATATCGATTAAATGATTTGTGATGCTGCGAATCGACAATGTTTATTTATGAACTTCAGGCAATTATGATAGATGTGACATGCCAAATAAACGTTTATGACTGAAATTTTGCATCGAGGCTTTTACTTGGATTAGCTTAAAATGGTATCATTTATTTATTTATTTTATTTTTCGGCCCACAGCCAAAACATACAGCAAGATAGCAAACTCTATATACGATTCGAGATGTATAACTGAGGTATATCCGCCAATATCTCGTGTCCGTGAAGGTTCTGGTGTGCGTAACGCTAGAACCCAAACGTCAAATCATAGAACTAAATAGCGAAAGCAAGTAGGTCGAAAGTGGGTCTTTTGACTCAGTTTTCTTGCACTCAATTTCATTAAAATCGACAAGAAATTTTAAACGACAATCGGCTCAAAATCACTAACACAGAGTAGTCCAGTGGGAACTCATTAAATACAATGTGAACATAAATAGATCATAAGGACAAAGAAAGTGAAAGGGTAGCGGGGAAAATTGCGAAATCGTTGCAACAGTTAAAATGAAAAGCCATCGGAAAAAGATTAATCCGAACGACCAAAATCATGAAAAGGAATTTTTTAAATAATATGTAAGAATTAAACAAAATTTTCTTTGAGTTGAGATGGAAAATATGGGCGGAACGCTGCTCAAAATTTTCGAATTCATTAAAATACTTATCGAAAATTGTAAAGTAAAATTGGAATGCGGCTCAATTGCTTGTATAATATTCTGATAAAACTGTAAAATAAGGGCGGAATGCTGCTCAAAATTTCCGAAATAACAAAAATCCTTTATCGAAAACTGTAAAATAAGGATGGAGTATGGCTAAATTTTTATATAAGTAAAATACCTTCATAAAACTGAGAAATAAAGGCGGATCCCTACTAAAAATTTAATAATAATAATGATAATAGTGAGGATAATGGTAATTATAATAATAATAGCAATAATAATAATAATAATAAGAATAATAAGAATAATAAGAATAATAATAATAATAATAGCAGTGATAATGGATTAGAATAATACATATAATCGTATTAATGATAATACTAGTAACAATAATAGTGGACATAGTAGTGATAATAGGGATAAAGGTAAGAGAGATACCATGTGGATATTCAACACAACAAAGGGTTTACAGACCATAGAAAAGTCATCAATACGAGCAACGATAAGAAGGACTATGGAAATGGACATAAAAATAAATGATTTAGCGGTATATATTGACATTTAAAAGAAATAAGAGAAGAATGGGACCTAAAAATCGAAATCGAGCACAGGCCTTCTATCGGCAGATCGTTGAACACATGGATCGTTCGGTCAATTATAGCACAGTTCCAACGTTGCTTATTTGTATAGGGTTGTCTGGGTAACAACCGTATAGCTTCAAAATCTCAACACCAAGAAACCCATCAAATAGCAAATATTAATTTTGTAATTTATGAAAAAATTATGTGGCCTGAAAACTTTATATGTAAAGAGGTGGTTGAAAAATATTAAAAATGTAAATTGGTGGGTATTTTAACCCTCTAACTACCACACAAAAAGTTCCATTATATACTAATAGAGTCGCTAAGGACTCTGCAAAAATTACTTCAATTTACACACTTATTTTTAATAGAAAATAATATATTGATAATTGTACGAATGTATTCTTATACAAGTGAACGTGTCCAGTAAATTATTCGAGACTAATAATTTGTTTGAATGGTTCATTTTAACTTTAGTTTTGATGTGGTGCTTTTGAATTTTGGATTTCATTACTCTGGTACGTATATTTTAATGAAATATTTGACTTGTACGTTGTACCAATGAAATGTAGAGGTTTTAAATAGAATTAAAAAGTTAGAAGAGTCAGTTACTGATTGCCTGTAAGTTGTTGAATATTATTAGGAGAGTAGTACAGGCTTATTTTTTAATCAATGCCTGAAAAATCTAGGGTTGAATGAAGTTAAGTAAAGTTGCCTAAATAAGATTCAATAATTTGGACAGATAAGGATTAAATATTTCTAGCATATTTACATGCATAAATTTTATCTATTTAATAATTTTATATCTTAATTTTGTGACATTGTGATGATTAGCACGATATAAAGATTAAACCTGCTTTTTGGTTTAGAGTCATCATGACAAAAGCATGAAGACCTCGTAGGGCAGCTGCAGCTACGGATTTAGAAAGAATTTTCCCTTTGGAGACAATAAATATTTCATCTGATCTGTCAGAAGACGAAAGTGAAACAAATGAAGATTGTAGTAGTGATGAAGAAGGTGATGTGACTGAATGTAGCTCAGATAGTGAAAACAGTCAGGATGAAGGAGAAGGTGATGTAAGTGATTTAACTTCGCAGAATGGAAAGGTCTGGTCTCTCAATCCACTTGAACGAAACCCACGAGGTCGTCTACCAGCTGGGAATAAGAGAAGCTTCTGTCCATCGCGTCAAACTGCTCACGGTGCAATTAATTGTTACGGTTCTCCGAATCATTTCATAACAAGTGAAATAATAAATTTCATCGTTAAACATTCAAACGAGGAAGGAATTCGAAAATGGACTCCAATGACATTGGATGAAATTCAAAATTATTTGGCTCCACTAATCCTCGCTGGCGTGTACCGGGCTCGGAGTGTACCCATATGTCACTTATGGAACGAAGGGGAAGGCCGGCATATTTTTTCTAAAGCGATGCCCAGGAATCGGTTCTGACAGTTAAGCAAAGTCATTCCATTTGATTCCAAAGAAAGCAGAGTCGAGCGTTGTGCAATAGACAAAATGGCTCCAATAAGAGGTTCACGACAAATTCGCTGCTAGATGTCGGACAGGATATCGTCCAGGAGCTCAAATGTGTCTGGATGAGCAACTGGTCAAGTTTATATCCCTTCAAAGCCAGGAAAATATGGTATAAAAGTCTGGGTTTGTTGTGATGTCGAAACGTCGTATGACGGCAATCTACAGCTCTATACAGGGTGACAAAAGCGAAAACCTGAGGTAAATCAATGTAAAAGAGTAATCCTTGAAATGATATCACCATTTGCGGGTTCCTGTAGTGGGGTTACCGGAGACAATTTTTTCTCTAGAGATTTATTGGCTTCTATGCTTCGCTACTGTCAACTTACATACTGCCGGGTTGTTAGAAGAAATCGACGATTCCTGCCTCCTGCTATTCTGAACAATAAGCAAAGAGAGGTGTGTTCGAGTTTGTTCGTCTTTCATGAACGAACTACTGTAGTTTTATACGTACCTAAGAAGGCAAAGAATGTCATTTTGATGTCCTCCCAACATCACAATAGGGAAATTCACTTGGAGCGAGAAGAAATAAAGCCTGAAATAATCCTGCATTACAACCACACAAAAGGATCCATTGATAATTTGGATAAGCTTGTTCGGACGTACTCATGTCAAAGAAAGTGTCGCAGATAGTCCTTAGTATTTTTTCAAAATATTTTCTATATTGCGGCGTACAACACTGCAGTAATATTCTTCACTGTCAATCCAGGGATTCATCGAGGCAAATCACAACGCAGGCGCTTATTTTTAGAGGAGTTGGCGAATGAAAATGATATCATCAGCTATCATGAATCACACGAAAGTCCCTGAATTCCTTTCCCTCCATTGTCGGTCAACACCAATGGTTCTTCAAAAGTGTGTCGCAAAAGGAAACGCTGTTACTACTGCCCGTTAATGAAGGGCAGAAAGACAGCAGAAACATGCAGCACTTGCTCCAAATCAATTTGTAAAGATCATTTACAGATGTTTTGCAAACCCTCGTGCTTGTAACTTTACATTCAGTAGACTTACCTTTGGTTTCTTCTATAAATGTGTACAGGGTCGCCAGCGACCTGTTGGTATTTAACGTCATTTTTCTCAAGGTGGCTCATATTACTTTATCATATGTGATATCGAATATGAAGGATAAGCAATATGATTCATTTATTCAACCACTTCAACGATATTATAATCAGAATCAAAGGTCTAATTTCAACAGAAAGAATGATCCAAATCAAAGATTTCAAGTAAGATGTGGAAGAAATAACAACTTTAATCGATTGAAATCGGACATATTCAAACTTCAGCCTCTAAAATATAATAAAAACTTAGTTAATGATTCGTTCCGCAATATTATCAAATTTGCTTCCTCAACTGTTCTTTCAAGCATTGGGAGAAGTTCACAAAAATCCAATACTTACAATCTCAATTCCATAACTGGAAATATATCAGACAGCATGTCAATGTCTCCTCCATCTCCATCAAATTCTCCACCACCTCCAGTCAAGCAATCGTTAAATGCTATAATTTCTGAAAATTCAAATTTTATTCTTACACTAATTCCGAATTATTCCAATGTTCTTAAAACTTCAACAAACATTACTAAAAACCAACTGAATGTCTCTTCAAATGCTCAAATCAGTATCCATTTGAGAACCACCAGTTTCCAAACATAGCTAATTTACAATTAAATTATGTAAAAAAACGTAATTACTATAAAACTAATACAGTAAAAAATTATAAAATATAAAAATAACAACATAAAAGGGAATGGTCCTTTTTATTTACAATATATGTCAAACAATGCATAAAGTCATCCAAAGATGCTAGGCCGACAATCTGCTCCGATTCACTACCATTCCTTTTGAAGCGAGGCAGAGTGCAGGATACCACATATGCCCATCAGCATAGAATGTTGTGGTGCAATTAGTTCTGATAACGATACAGGAGATGAATCAGGCTTTAGGGCAGGAATTTCATTCGAACTATATCAATCATTCGCAACTTCGAGCATAGCAGTTTTGAAGAATGCTGATATTGACGATACGCATCAAGATGCTATTAAATGTGCTACTCAATACTATGGAGATATAAGTGTTCTAATTATATTTTATAAATGGATTGAATAATATGACCAAGGGCGTGAGCCAGCTATGCTGGATTTAATGCAATTTCTTTTTTCAAGTTGTGGATATAGAGATAAAATAACTTCAGAAATACTTCAGATATCTCATATAGTCATTTTTACAATATAAATTGACAACAAACTACAATACCTATTATTATATTACCTTACACAAAGAGATCAAAACCTAAATGACTATTATATGAACAAAAGTATTTATAATTTTTTAAAATATTTAAAACAAAAAATATTTCAAAAAAATTTATTTTTAATAATCTTTACAATAAAATTCTCTGTTGACACGTAAAAATTATGTTTCTCAATACATATGCGCAAATATCCATTCACTTTAAAGTTACGTTTTGTTTGAATCATCTATTAAATATAATACTTTACAAATCAGAATCGTTTTCACAACCAGATGAAGAATAGTCCATGAATTTCCAGTCATTCGTGTTCCAGGTTACAAGAGGCTCTACATTTGTGCGAGATAAACCAAATTCATTGCCTTTAATAAAAGGTTGAATAACACCTATTGTATTTTGAGCAAAAGTATTTAAAAGAACAAAACTTCCAATATTCTTTGCTTTTTCCATTTCTTCCTTCCTTTTTAAAGTCTTTTCTATTCTTAACTTATCTTTGTAAAATTCGGAAAAATTACTTACAATTATTGGTATTGGTAAGGCTATTACAAGGACACCAGTTACGCAGCAAATCGACGCAAACGTTTGACCAATAGCAGTTTTTGGATATATATCTCCATAACCTACGGTTGTCATACTAATTATTGCCCACCAAAAGGTATGAGGAATACTTGAAAACTTTGTATGAGAGACATCTTTTTCCGCAAAATAAAGTAAACTAGAGAAAAGAGTAACTCCAATTGCAATAAAACTAACTAGAAGACCCAATTCTTTGTAGCTTTTCTGAAGTGTATATCCTAATGATTGAAGTCCAACTGAATGTCGAGCTAACTTTAAAACACGAAGAACTCGTAAGATTCGAAAAACCTGCACAACTCGAGTAATAGACTCCAACTTATCATTGTGACGCTCGTAAACTTTTGTCACAATCAATGTTAGAAAAAAAGGTGCAATTGCAATGAAATCAATAATGTTTAAAAATTCTTTTAAAAAATGAAGTGGCCGCGCTACGGATATCAATCGCAGAACGTATTCCAACGTGAACCACGCTATGCAAATGTACTCAATGATTTCGTAAATGTCGTTTTGAGACTTTTCTTCATGAGATGAATATGTCAAATTTTTATTTTTGATAATTTCTGACTGATCTTGTTTGTTAACTTTATGGGACCCAGGAAGAGTGCTGACAACCAAGCAAAGTGTAGAAATTATTATAAATGATATCGATGTGACGGCCATAATCTAAAAAAAATTAATTTAAATAATTTATAATTAACAAAATTTAATTTAATTATTTAAAAAATAATTTAACTATTTATGATAAAATTACAATTATGACTATTAAATGTATTTGTGTAAAATTATTATTTAAACATTTAAAAAGAAAAAAAATTTACTAGTTTAAATCCGAGGTTCTTAATCTTTTTATGGTTATGACCTACAAATCAGTCATAAATTATTATCGGTTCCACATCCTTCATTATTTATATATTTTTATAAATTTCGATTTTTTAAACTTTCAAAAATTGTTTAAAATTTTAACTCTCTATTATAAAAAAAAATTTATTTAACTGTTAAAATCTAAATATATATAAATTATTATTTCTATGATTTAATTATGATTAATTGACTTGTGTAAAAAGGAAAAAAATTTTTTATAATTTTTTATAGTTTATTATTTTATTATAAATTAAAAAATTATAATTTTTCAGCTATTATTATTTTTATTCGTTATTAAAATCTTTTAAAAAAACTTTTAATTATTTTTTTTCGTGTCTTTAAAAAAAATATTTTAATTGTAATACAGTGTTAGAACTAATTTTGTATTGATTAATAAAAAATAATAGAAAGTTTCTATTAGAAACTAATTCATGCAAAAAGATGATGTGGGAAACAAAGGATTATTTTAGAAAAGAATACTTTTTGTTAAAATTAATATTTATATTTGTTTTCCAAATGGAAGAATATGTTGGGTTTTTCAGTACTGTTATTAATATAAGGTGGCAAAATTTACAATTTTTGAAAGTAGAGCACTTCTTTTTGATGGTCTTTCCTGTCTTATTTTATGCACTCCTTAAGTATTGCTGTTCTAAAATGAACATATTCCTCTAATAAATTTAAAATATTCTGTTGAATTTTCAATGTGGTCGCCGGGTAGTTATGAGATATTTGAAAGGGTGTTTTTAGTTATTTATGATTTCTGGAGAAGTGATAAATCGATATCAAATATAGGAATTTCAATAGCAGTGACTTCAGTGAAGACAAATCTTCAAATGTTTATTGAGAACAAAAATTAGATACTTTGAATTTATTTTTTTTCTTTACACTCATGACTTGTCAAAAACGAATAAGTTAGAAACCGCCTTATGGTTTACGACCTGAAAAACTATTTTATTACAGATTTACAAAGTGAATAAAATGAACTTTATTCTTGCTTTTTAGCTAAACGATTCGTTATTTCAAGAACAAGTCTTGGATATTCCGATTAGTTCCAGTTACTATCATAAAAGAATCAGAAAGAAGAAATTTCAATATGATTAATTATTCGAAAAAAATATTTTGATTTGGATAAAAGAATTCATACACCTTTCGTATGAAAAGTTTGGATACTAAGAAAATAAAGAGAGCTTCAAGTATTTTATGAAAGAAATTTGGAAAAAGAGGTCGTACAAAAAGAAAGGAGAACTTTGTAAAATGTTTCTAGAGAAATGTGTGACAAGTCTGATTCTGATAAAAGCATTGCAAAGAACTTAAATGTTTTATTCAAATACATACACAATAACTTGTTTCCAAATGTAGAAATTATTATCAAAATACATTTCTAAAAATACTTCTCTACAAAGAGATCTTTTTCGTTTTTGAAGAGAATGGAAAATTATCTCCAATAAACCATGAAGTTTTGGCAGAAATAAAATTTTCTGATGTAATTAATATATTTTTTATTAAAAAGTTGAGAAAGAAAGTAATACATTAAAATACTAAAATTAAACTTTATATTTAAATGTGTATTTTTGACAATGTTTTAACAGTGCCTAACGGCGGTATGCGAGTATGAGTATACATTTTATAAATTAAAATATTATTAAAATATTGTATTAGATTATTATACATAGGGCTCCAAAAAAAACCACAACTAAAATCACATTTATTTTTACAGGGGTTAAAAATCGGTCTTTAAATCTACATTTGCAAATAAAACACTCAGTAACCCCTTTGTTTGTCTTAAAATATGGATGATCATCAATATATACATTAAAGCTACTTCTCTTTTTATTCTTTTTCTCCTTAACCACATCTATTTTTTGAAAAAATCCAATAAAACCTTGAATTATTTCAAATTCAAATATAAAGTTCAAATATAAAAATTATTAATTTTTATTATTACCTTTAAATGTATTGTATAATTATAATTTTAATACCTAAAGTCAAGAAAAATTTAACATTTTATAAATAGATGTGGTTTTTTTTGGAGCCCTTGTTATAAATCTTAGCCTGATATCTCATAAAATCCATGATGAAAAAAAGACTGAAGAGACACTATATATAATAATGAAATTATAGATGTGGATTTTATGATTTTTTGTTATTGCAAATGTAATTTCCTATAATTTTAAAGAAAATTATTAAATAATGTCTTAATGTTTTGATTATAGGAAATTAAACTCGGAATATTATTTATATTTTGGAAAATTATCCATAGATATATTAATTTGGAAAATTGTTTTTGTTTAAATAATATAGAATTTGAAACGACTTATGAATAAAGTTAAATCTTCTAATAACAGTAAAATTTTAAATTTTATTTTTATAAACAATAAGAAATCTTCTTTTGTTTAACAGTGAACTTTTAATAAGTGTCAAATATCCTTTTATATATTTATGTGTATCAACACTCATAGCAAATAACGCTTGCTGACGGGATTTCATTTTTCCTGTTCTACAAAAATTAAAATTACAAATAATTTGAATGGTAATTTTTATATATTTTTTGTTTTTATGATAATGGAAGATTTGTTGAAGGTTTTCATTATTTTCATGAAAGACAGATTCTTCATCTTCTATTCCAGCTGCATGAACTTTTAGCGCATTTTTAATAATCCACTTATCAGTTTGTTTGTTGAACCAAAAAAATAACTATGAAGAAAACAGTAAATATGTAGCTAAGATAATAATTATATAATTTGTAAAACTATCACATTTTATACGAATAAACATCAACGAATTGCAAAATGATTTTTTAAAATTTCTAAATGTCACTGACCTATATTTCATAATAAACATAATAAAAAACAAATTCCTTACCTTCATATGGTTCATAATTTATTATTATTTATAATAAATTCAGATATTTATATTTATTACATTTTAAGCATTAACAGATAAAACTTTTTTGAAAACCAATACAAAGAAACAAAAAAATAGTGAGTTTCACGAGCATGTCAAAAGTCCAAATCTTACACATTTTTGGTGCAAAATATTTCTCATATTTTCTGGGATAGGTCACAACTTGAGTCAGACTCACAAGTCATGGCTTTTAGAAAATAAAAATAAACTTAATCAATATTTTATTTGTTACAGTTAAAGTGAGTGTATACATCAACTATCCAATGTATTCACTGACAATGAATGCATAGACTTTATATACAAAGTGTTCTAGTTTACCATGTATTAATAAATAATTATATGAAATATAATATCTTAAATAATTTTAATTAAATTTTAAAGTCTATTTATATTTTTACAGTCGAGTGTAGTTGTATACACTAACTAGTCAAAGTATGTATTGAGTGAAATTTACGCTTTTACTGTAAAATATCAATATCTGATAGTTTTCAAGCTGTATCAATTTTATTTTATCGGAATATTTTATTATAATTTACGCATTACTAATAACAATATACATATGTAACATATGATACGTTATCCATGAATATAAAAAAAACTTCTGGATTTTATCATTTTTTGCAGCTGTAATTAATCCTGGTATCGGAAATTATGTAAGATGTTGGAAACTCTAGTCAGAAAATTACGCTTTAAGAACCTTGAATGCAACCAAATTTATTGCAGAAAACCATTTATTTATGAATCTTTCATCAGAGTTCAAAAATATTTTATTTTTTCCACTATATAAATTTGATTCTGACTGTCAAAAAATGTTAATGTTTGAAATTTATGAAATTTTAAAGTTTTCAGAAAATGTAAATGATTAAGTATGTTTTCCAATATTTATTTTTACTTTTCAATTTTCAGTAAATACTTTTATTTACTTTTGATCTGTTTTATCATTTAGAATTTACTTTATCTTCATTTAATTTTCGACTATAAATCAATGGTTTTCCATTCGATTGGGATTTTTAAAAAATTTGTGTGAATAGAAAAAATACTAAATGAATAGTTAATTGTAGTTAAAAAATATGTTCAAAAAGGAAATGAAAAAAACATTTCAAATTGAAAAAATAATTTTAATTAATTTATTTAAATTAAATAATTTAAATTTGAGACGTTATTAAAATTAATTTTATTTATATTAAAACTCATTGGAAAATAAATTATATAAATTATAAATTGAGATGTTATTTAATAAAATAAAATTTTATATTTCATTGGATAATAATTTAAATAAATTAAATTATTTTAAATTGAGATATTATTATAATTAATTTCATTTATTTTAATTTTTATTGGATAATAGTTTAAATAAATCGAAAAAATTTCAAATTGAAATGTTATATAAATTAATTTTATTTATTTTAAATTTCATTGGATAATAAAAATTAAATAAATTAAATTAGTTATAAATTGAGATGTTATTAAATTTAATTAAATTTATTTCAAATTTCATTGGATTAAAATTTTAAAAAATTTCAAATTGTGTGGTTATTAAAATTAATTTTATTTATTTTAAATTTTATTGGATAACAATTTTTATAAATTAAATTAATTATAAATTGTGATGTTATTAAAATTAATTTTATTTATTTTAAATTATTTTGGATAATAATTTAAATAAAAATTAATAAATTATAAATTAAGCTTTTATTAGAATTAATTTTATTTATTTTAATAATTTTAATAATTTAAATTAACTATAAATTGTGATGCTATTTAAATTAATTTTATTTATTTTATATTTTATTGGATAATAATTCAAATAAATAAAATAAATTATAAATTGAGATATTATTTTGAGATATTATGAGATAACAGGAATAAATGTAAATATCATAGATTGTAAAAAGATAACGAAAACAAAATAATCTCTAATTGCCAGTAAATAACAACCTATAAAAAGAAACTAAGAAGGGAACCTTTAACAGAAACATAAGAAAAATCTAGAGATATTGACAGAAAACTAAAATGTGAAAGAACTGTATATCGAAAAAGTTCGATTGAAAGGTAGTTTGGTGATTATAAATTAGACTTATACTCAATGTTTATTGTAATAAGTCCTGAATTTCCAGTCATTAGTGGTGAAATTATTGTATAACTGTGTGATAAGAAATCAAAACAATTGTAATTGTGATAGGAAATAAATGTTTATAATATCATTGTTGTTAATAATTACAGACATTTTTTTTTGTTTTTCACCTCTGATTTCTATATAAGTGACTAAATATTTTCTTTAAAATAATAATAATAATAATAATAATAAAAAAAAAAAAAAAAAAAAAAAAAAAAAAAAAAAAAAAAAAAAAAATAATAATAATAATAATAATAATAATAATAATAATAATAATAATAATAATAATAATAATAATAATAATAATAATAATAATAATAATAATAATAATAATAATAATAATAATAAAAGTGATTATAAAATAGAAAGTTAATTTTTAGTTAACAGTAAATTTGTGATATCTTAAATTGATATTTATTAAATTGTAATTAATTAAGCAAAATGAAATAAGATTACTAATGCGAATTTCAATTTTTTATCAATGATAAATCATTGAATTGTTTCATAATTTAAAATTTATTAAAATCTATAAAATTAAAACAAAAAAAATTGTTCATTTTAATATCAAAAAATAAAACAACATTATAAAATTTATAAAAAAAGTCTCATGAATAATTCATTAATTATCTGTCTCGAATTATCGTTCCGCCGGTGAAGATTGACTTCTCATATTGGGAATCATCTAAGTGGATTTTTTATAATTAAATTTACTATAATTTATAATAGGGAAAATAATAAAATAATAAAAATGACACATAAAGTTCTTGAAATTTTCAAAACACATTTATTAATAACATTTAGATGATTATCAGTTTATTACTACCCTGCTGTACGTATCATTTTACTTTTGTACTTACGCATCGTCGACATTGTATAAGTTACTATAAAAGTTATTTAAACCATAATTATAGTGACTTCAGTGGCTAGCGACACATTACAGAATCATGCATGGTTTTTATGATAGTTAAAACAAACAATATAGCGATTTATGGAATGGTTTTTTTAAAGTATCACTTATTATTAATCTTTATTATACTTATTATTATTATACTTTATTATACTTATTATACTTATTATTATACTTATTATTACACTTATTATTCACTTGGTATACTTATTATATTTTATAATATAAAATTCGAGGTTGAATGATTCGAAAATTGAGTTTGTTTGAAATTGTAAAAATTTTGAAGGATCAATAAATATTTATTTTTGAAAAAGACTTATTGAAATTTATTTTGTCAAGAAATAATAATTCGAAAAAAAATGTGATATTCGTGTATTCGAGTATTCGAGTATTCATTTATTTATATTTTAAATTTATTTTATTCAATATATATCTGTGTTTATACAAGATATATTGAAAGCTTCAATTTTAAAGTTCAGAAAGAAGCTCTAAATGTGATTCAAAATCTGGATGGTATTGACTATTCGAAGCAAAGGATGACTATAAAATGAACGATAATAATATCTCCAAAGACATTAGTAACTAAATGGCTGAAAACTATGAGTCCGTTAATGTTTCAAATATTATCAAATAAATGTTACTTCATTAGTTTAGGAAATTATGAATAAAATTGAATAATCATTTATTTAAAGTTGCATTAATTATAGATTTTATTCCATATACATTCTTTCATAAAATTAGGTTTTAAACAAATTTTTTGAGATTTATGAATCGTGAGAAAGCTGAAAAATTATTAACTTTTGATTATGATATTTTGTTTTAATATTTACAAGAAAAGTTAATTTGAAAATAAAATAAATTAAAATTATTTTCAACCAAGAAAAAAATTACTGAAAATGACATGATGAATTGCAGATTAATGAATTTTTACAGTCAATATAAAAAAAATATTTTACATCAAAAATATTGCTTATAAATTTTTGAGTATTTCGCCAGATTAATAAAACAAAATAATTCCGCTTAATTGTAGAAAAAAAAGAATTGTATAAGATAAAAAAACTGTGTTTGTCATTAACAAAACAATTTATAGTAGCCGTCCCTAAATCATAATAACATTAAACATCATAGGACTGTTGAGGATACCTAAATAATAGAGTAAAATAATTAATAAACGTGTAAAATGATTGGGGAAACAATGATAAGTGATTAAGACGTGGTTCTGGAACTTAATAAAAAGGGAATGAAAAAGAAATGTCGAATAACGAGAAGGGAATAAGAGAAAATCAATAAAAACAGACAATTGAATAAAAGAAGGTTATTTATAATTAACGAGTGCAAATTTAGAAAAACAAAAGTAAAATTTGCACGTTATTTCGAAAGTCCTTTCAAGATAAGGGAAGGAATGTTGTTTGGAAATCCGAGAAAGAGAACCTCTAAAATTTATCTATCTGGACAGCTGTCAGTGATTATAGAGGCCTAAATAGAATTAGCGGTAAAAGGTATTGGAAATTCTATTTGACATCAATAAGTATTATTGGGTGAGGGAGTATAAAAAGGAATCGCAACTGAAATCAGAAAGAGAAATTTGACTAAGGAGACAAAAAGAGATTAGAGAGAAATTGGACAGAATTCGACGAATAATTGGAAAGGAGAAAATTACAGAAAATTATTGAAGAAATGAAAAGAGAAATTTGAAACAGAAATTAAGCGAAGTCAAAGCAAAGAAACTAAATCAGAGTTACCGATCTCAGAAACCTTTCACAGTAGTCAATTAATTGTGAAATCCAATTGATCGGAATAATGCTATTCTTCCCGAAGGGTCGTAATAAGCACCAAGTTGTGACTGTAACAGATAATTCTTTGTGTCATTTTAAAGTAGAGATAAAGTGCATTAATCAATAAAGTTCTGTATCGTTTGTAGTTCATTACTCTTGTTTAAAAGCACGCTTGGAGTCAGATTGACAATACATCCTATGCAAATTCACCCCAAAAGGACAAAGTTTAAGGTCTAAAATCCTATTCTTTTGGTTTTACTACTACTTTAAAGAACTTTATAATTTTGTCTTCAATTTGATGTTAAATTATTTCATAACTAAAATGTTTATAATACAAATTTTTAAAAACTTGATAGACTAGACTCACCATATAATAAAAAAAAATATGCATAATTGACATATAACTTTTACACTTGCAAAATTCAGCGAAGCTAAACCAAAAGCGGTTCAAATGAATTTCGCCTGATTTTCACTTGAATTTTTAAAATTTATCAATAGGAAGATATAACAAGGAAGATATGACAGTTTTAAATAAAAATGTTTCATGCAATTAAATTCAAATCTTCTTCAATAACAATTACAACAATTTATTTAATTAAAAAATTCAAATTTATTCAATTGTTTTTTATTCAAACAACGGAGCCATTTGTAATTTTGACATTAATGAAAATATTTAACATAAACGTCTTTAATTGGTTGTAACGTAACCACTTATAATAAAATGTGATACTTGTTAAGTTGGCCATTCAATGAACAAGCTACATATCAATTAGAGTTTTACTCTTATGTTGATTATATATATATATAGTTAAATTAGTTTTAATTTAAAATGAATGTTTAAACTCCTTACAAAAACCATTTTGAGAATTATAAAGAATCTCTAAAATAGGTTGAACCACATTTTTTACTAAAATAATATTTAATGGATGTTTTTTGCCGATCTTCACTTATTTTAACACATTCTTATATTATATACTTAGTTACTGTTGGCTGGGTTTCTGAATCTTGCAACAATTATAGATGAAATTCACTTTTTAAAAGCTTTAGTTTTTAAGATTTAGGTTGAAAAATAATTTTTGTTTACTCACAAAAGAAGGACTGTCCACAGCCGATACGAATTCTCTTTAGTTTTTCCATATTTGACAGATAATTCACTTTTTGACAGCGGTGAAAACAGACGTGATACTCATCTGTTTAATCTTTAAAAGAACTAATACCAGTACCTCAACTATTTCAATAATTTCAGTTGTATAATATCCAAAGGAATACCAGTAGTTAATTCTTCTTCAGGTTTGCAATAACCAAGAGTGGTTTCCAAACGCATATTTTAATTTTCTTTCTCATAACGCGATATGATTTCTTTATTAGAAAGCGTTATCTGACAGTAAAACTTTGAGAAATTTCGTCTTTTTTTCTTTTCTGGAGAAATTTGATTTTCGAATAGTTTTGTTTAATTAAATATCAAATCGAACATTGTTTTTTAACCGCTGGGGCATGGGTTTCACGGGCTTAGTCTATGAGTTTCGCGACTCACCTAGTCAAATTATATAAATCTAGAAAAAATGTTTAAAATACAATTTATCTAAATCATAAAATACAAAAACCAGAGAGTTGAAGCTGAGCGTGGAGCAAGGAGCAATATAGTAATGTTTTTCATGGGCAAAAGTAATGAAACAACTTAAATAGATGAAAGTTGATGTTAAAATGATTTTGAAAGAGAACCAATCAGCGTTAAGTGAGTGATTTGAGAACGATAATTGGGTGACGAATCTAATTGATATATTTTCTATTCTGAATAATTTAAATCTTTCTTTAAAAGGTTCACAAAGTAATATATTTGTAATGAGTGACAAAATTACTGATTTAAAAAAATAGCAGATATGATCTGAAAGGCTTAATAAGGCTCAATAATGATATGCTTTTCTAATTCAATGAATCGGTCTTTACAATTAAAACACATTTGGAATCACTAAAAAATATAGAATTTTTTTCTGATAATGAATCCCTTCGTGAATTTACCCGACAATAAGCTTTCACTTACAGAATAATATAAGCTTATCGAACAATTTGAAAGTAACAAATAAGGAAATGGACCTTTGAGGATTTTGGATTAGCATTAGATTTGAATTTTAAGTAAAAAAGTGTTGTGACTCTTAAATCAGTTGATCTCAACATATTTATTTGAAACTGGATTTTCTTTAATGAAAGA
This sequence comes from Schmidtea mediterranea, assembly GCA_022537955.1. Classification (NCBI taxonomy): domain Eukaryota; kingdom Metazoa; phylum Platyhelminthes; order Tricladida; family Dugesiidae; genus Schmidtea; species Schmidtea mediterranea. Next base: position 216,654,650 of record CM039679.1, on the reverse strand, counting down.
AATTAAACTAAAGAAATGAAACTGATTTTAGAATGGTATTGAATCATGTATATGCTTGGCCTCTTTGAACTCGATAAAACCTTATTAACGAAAAATATTGGTTAAAATTTTCTAATTTTCGTTTGTTTTTCTCATCAACTTCCTATTGGTTATTGAGTTTGATTCTAGAGGATATTTTTTTTGTTTTTGTTTTTAAACTTTTTCGATTGTTTTACTAGGCTGTATGCATAATTTATATAATTTATTGCTTTTTTTAAAAGTTTTGGCAGATCACAATAAAAGAAATTCAATTATTTTTTCTTTAACTGCTTTTTCTAATGCAAATTTAAATAAAAATCAAAATTTTGAGGAAATTAAAGGTTAAAGAAATAAACAAACATAGATAGTTACTCAGTTTTATATCAATAGAAACACGATTTTAACTCTAAGGGTTAATTTAGATGCAAACAAATATATTTTGGAGTAATTAGGGAAAATGTTTCCCAACACTTGTTTGAATGCTCTTATTTTATTTCCTATCCGAAATCAACAGGTAGAGAAATAGGCCGACTGTGCTGCAATAGTAAAATTGTATTATAATAATTAATATATAAATGATTTATTAACCGAGCGGTAAGATATAATTTTTTTCGTTTTCAATATTGCTAAAAAGTATGAGTTAAGTTTCTATTTTTTGAAAACTTCAAGGTATTTTTTAAGTGCTGTTTTTGTTCAAAAGTGAACACAAATATATATGAGCATAAGGAAAACACTTTTAGGAAAAAGAGGGAGAATGATATAAAATCAGTTGTATACGATGCGGATTGATGAATAAATTCAGGAAGTTAGAAATTTGAGCATTTTTACTTTTTAATGCAAAACGTTTGATCAGTATTTCGTGGCTGCGAGAGGTGATGTCAAGCACAAAACCCTAGGCGGAGGAATTGGAGAAATTGGCTTAAAGCTGACCCTATTCTCATCTAAAATGTTTTTCTTTCTGTATATACAATATTTGATTTTATAGTAACATTTTCATGCGTAGTAATATTTTCATTGCTTACTTTGTTGATGTTTTGCAATAAACTAGGAATTTAAATTCTATTCTCCATCCAAGTCAGTTTATTCCTGGCAAACTGTACAGATATTTCGTAACAATTTGTGGAATTCCGAAGATTTACATTTAATTTTCGTTTCTGTCAATCATATAAATACTTTTTGTATTCCTTCCTAATTCACACTAATTAATTTTTAATTTTCTTTTCTTTTAAATTTCTTTCAATTTTTATCCTTATCTTACTTTTAAATAATCAATCATAATGTCCCCTTTCATAATTTTCTATTTACTTTTTTAATAATTAATTAACTAAATTAAATTATTTTAATATTTTAGACATCCTCAACATCTATATTAAAAATAATTTTCCCAGTTAGATAAAACAAAAAAAATATTCATTTTCAAAGATATTTATTTGATAACTTTTTTATAATCAAAATTGAATTATTTCTAATAATTTTTTATTTTTTAATAAGAAAATTTAAAAATTAATTGACTTATAAGATCAATGGTAAATATTTTACAAATATCAATATTAGAAAGTAAAGTTTTGTTTTTTTAAAAGAAAGTTTTCCCATTTTAGAGATTAAATTCAGAATTTCTTCATTAAAAATTCATAAATAGTAATTTTCATCTCAACTGTTATTAAATTACTTTATTAGATTCAAAATTTCACTTTTCCGCCTCCCCCGAGAATAACAATTCCACATGGCCACTTAATATTGTTGTTCATTATTAAAAATAGAAACTTATTTATTCATAAATATCAGGATAAATCACAAGCAAGACGTAAAGACTATTTTAATGTTTGCTATTTCTAAAAATTTATTTTGATAAAAATTTATTTGCTATAAATTATTTTATAGGATTTATTTAAAATTTTCAAAATTATCAATAAATATTTTATAATAATTTAGCAATTTTTAATGAATAATTCAATGAATAATAATACATTTTTAAAAATATTGCTTTTCGAAAAAAATTGAGTAACTACAAATATGCTAGTAAACAAATATTTAAAAAGTGAGAAAATGTTTGCATTGACATTTTTAACTTCCAAACAATTTATTAAGGACAATAACTTATTTTCATGTAAAAATAAAAATGTGTACTTTATTTCATATCAATTAATCGGATTATTTTCGATCAAAAACTATTTTAAAAAATGTTTAAAAAAAATTTAATTAATAATTCAAAAAATTCAAAAATTAATATTTATCTAAGGATAAATGTAGGACCATGTAAAAACTAAACTAAGAAATACGAATTTATAATTTCAATTTGATTAGGAAAACATAGGTGAGGTTATTTAAAAATTAAAATTAATTTCAAGAAAATTTCAAGAATTATTAAACTTAAATAAAAGTCTAGTATAATATTAAAGAAAATTAATAGATTTTTATTGATTAGTGCCGATTCAGATTTGGATTTGTTTAAGGAGGTTTCTTATAAGACTACCTGGCTCTTATTAAAACAAAAGGGATTGAAGATATAATATTGTGATTATTGTTATTTAAGAATTGAATGCTTCTGATTTCCTCTTGATAAATAATATACCATTTTTATTTTTAAATAAACGACTATTGATGTTATAAACAATTATTTTCCTCCCAATATCTTTTAATAACCCAACACTATTAGTTTAGGTAAAAATAAAAGAAAGATAACTATTTCAGTAACTATTTTGATCCTTTATTTTCATTTCTTTATTGAATATATATCACTAATAAACATAATACTTTATATTAACATCAATGAACCTTATTTCCTATAGAAAATTACAATTCCCTTTACATAGTGTTCTTTAAAAATGCGTCATAAGATGTAATCTACATCTCAGCCATGCGACCACGCTGTATGAAAAAGTAGAAGTTTAAAAATTTTATGTCTGATATTAATTGGTAACGCTTCCTAGATATTTAATTTATTGGAAGAGGATCAAAGTAAAAGTATTTAATTTGGGAAAATAGGAAAAACAATAGGAAAAACATTACTTAATCTCCAGGAATAACAATAGCAAATTTAATAAAATTACAGAAAAAACTTGAATGCTGGCAATTTGTGAACAAGAACCAGGGAGACTGCTACACCACTTTTTCATGATATTGCATTAAAAGTCAAATACCAACTATTAATTAGTTTTAGTGTAGATTACATAATCCAATACAATTTGTTAATGATTACTCAACTGTTATTTATAGAGTAGTACATCTTTGTTATTTAACTCCTTAACGCACATTTTTTTTATACAAAAATAAATCCATTTTTTATTATCGATAATTAATATATAGACCTACGTCATAAATTTATTACACTGCCCGATATATAATCGTTAGTGAATCTTAAACAAAACTTTATATTTCGTATACCGAGTCTCTCTCGGGCAAATGCGTTAAGGGTTTAAATAATATAAATCTTAAAATTAGATAATGTGTTGTAACTAATAGTTTACCAAAATTAGAAGGGTCTAGAAAGAAATAAAGAATAGAAGCTGTTGGCATTTGCAAACAACAATATTTAAAATATGTTATGTTTTATTATAATAAATATTAATTTTTGAAGGAAAAATAAACCAACAGAATAATGGAATATGGGAAAAGTCCATTAAACTACTACTGTCTTCACTCGTAAAAAACGCCTATTCGGGAAGTTCAAAATAAATTGAAATCTTAAAATGATTTTTTTTCTCGAATAAACGCCCATTCAAATAGAACACATAGGTGTTGTAATAAAAATTCATGTTGATTTTTTGTAGACTTAAATAATAAAGGCTCGTTAATTTTCGAAACATTAAGTCATCGATTATTCCAATAAATAAACAAAATAACAATTATTTTAAATGTTAGTAATTATAAATGGTTAATATATAAAATTGTAGATGTTTTTAAGTATACCTCCTACTAAAATGGAATTAAAAATTCTGCTAAATTATCTGGCAATTGGAATCAGCTTTGGAATACTTCACACCTTGGTGTCTACCTGATGATAAAATATGCTACAAATGTAACTTTAAATTGAGGCTAAGTTTTAAATGCGCACACTTTATTTTGGTTAAAATAGCGACCTATTCTTTACAATACATTCTTTGTGGGTGGTAGAACAGAAGTTACGGTCTGTTATTGTTAACATAGCTATATATAAACAAGGTATCTGTTTCAAGTCTTTTAAATATGGCACCCCACAGTAGCTCTTCCCTCTCCGCAACATATGAAATACGGTTTCTCTCTCTGAATTTCTCGTTTCCGATTTCTTGGGAAATCCACAAAAATATCTATTCCAGATTACCTGAGAAAGAAAGTCAATTTACGAAATTTTTTTTAACACTTATCATCATGTAAATGAAAATAAATATTCCAAAACTATTTGTTTTATTTTAAAATATTTAAAATGTAAAAATGTGTGTGTGTGTCATTAATTTTTATATTTTTAAAAATTACAACAAGAATAAATTTAAAATTTAAATAATTAAAAGATTGCAGTTTCTTTGTGAATCAAAGTAAGTTTGATTAAATTTCATTAACGATTAGTTATGATTTCACTGATATAAAATTTTAAATATTTAAATTAAAGAGTTAATAAAGAAAAAAAATGTCGTCAGAAAAAAATTCGGGATTTTATTTTACTATTGATTCTACTAATAAAGACAAAGCAAAATGAAATAAATGTAATCAAAGAATTGTGAGAAAGAGAGGTTCTGTTGGGGTTCAGAAAATAAAGACATTTATTTTCTAATGTCAAATAATTTATATATTACTTTTTTTAAACATAAATTATTTTTAGTAATTGCAAATAACTATTAATGGATAAAATAAAAATAGTAAAAATAATAAATTAAAAATAGTAATTAAATATTGCTATTTTTAAGTCTTTAGTTATTTTTAGTAATTGAATATTACTATAATTAGAGTAGGCTATATTTAATAATTAGCATTAAATTAAATAAACCTACATTTTAACAGAACTGACAAACATTAATATTGACTAGTTAACATTAGTTAGAGCGGTCTTTCTCAACGTGGGTGATAACGTCCCCTTGTGGGTATTTGAGACCTAGAGGTGGGCGTTAAAGGGCCCAGAAAAAATGGGGTGCGTTGACGTGGGCTAAGAGGGCTTGATAGATTTGTAATTTCATTTACTGTATATTTTAAATTTCACTAAAATTAAAACCTACCTACTACACAATAACGAATAATTAGTTTATATTTCTACCCTGTATGATGGTATAAAAACTTAAAATACTTAACATAAATTTCGTAGGATAGCCCGCACGCTGTACGCAATCAAGTTGTAACAAGTTCTGTTAAATAACGCTATTGGAGCAATCCGGTAGCAATTTTTCGATACCATTAAAATTTATTTACATGTAATACATTTTGTATATTATACAATAAAATAATCTTTAGGTGGCGTTGGCAAATCAAATTGTGTCTGAAGGGGGCGATGGTTAAAAATAGCTTGAGAAACACTGAGTTAGAGAGAGTGATGATCATACCAATATACAGACAAATAATTATTGATTAGTTGAAACTACTGAAAAATTATCCTAGTAAAAATTACTGAAAATTAATTCAATCGAGAATTAAAAATCGCAGATAAATTTTCAAGTGGTCCTTGAATCTCAAAAGGTTGAAAACCACCGCATTAAATAATTCAATATCTCATAAATTATTACAAAATTTTAAATTGAACATGATAACTTAAGACCAACAATTTTAAATAATTCAAGTTTAATTGTATTTTAAACAAGATGAAATGATTTAATTATTTAAAGAACACCTTTTTCCAGTGATTACCATTGTTGTACTTAAAAAATGAAGATAGCGTAATGATTTCCGATATGAAAAACAAAAGAAAAGGAAAAATGTCAGCGAATGTTTTGAAACGAAAACTTGAAGGTGCTATAAATATGAGCAACAAAAATGAAAATACTGAAGATGTAGAATATAAGATTATAATAAAAAAAATTAATTTATTTAGAATTAGCATAGTTATAAAAGCTTCGCGTCTGGCAGCTCCAAAAATGAGTGTTTGAAGCTGAAAAGATCAAGGAGTTGCAATTTGGAGGATCACAAATAAAATTGATTAAACCGAAGCCGAAATCTACAAAAAAGTTGAAGGATTTTGTTTGAACAATATCTGTTTGAATAATTAGTGAAAATTTTCATTTGTATTTTATATATTCAATATTAATAAGTTGGTTATTAATGGTAACAAACTTAGTTTTTTTAAATGAATCGAAATTACAATTTTTTTTAATTTTCTATTTTATTAAAAACATTTTTCTGATAATTAAGTGATTAATTAAAATATTCACAAATTATTTCATTATAATTTTCGTTTTGAATTTAAAAACTGAATTTACAAAGTTTTAATTTTTTCTTTTGTATGAATTCTAAATTTTAAGGAAATGTACTATAACAGATAACAGACAGCGCATAACAACCGAAAATCTGCAAAGATTACTATATTTATATTTTAATAAATAATATTAATTACTTTATTTTTATTAAAAAAATATTAATATATTTTCTTAAATATAGGAAAATATAATATTCCTTAATCGATTCCTTTTCGCTTGTTGAAAACTCCAATTTTATTTGGAAAATAAAAAGCACTGATTGAACTCTTTTTTAACCCCGAAAAGCACTTTTTTCCGATCCCTAGTCATAGCATTACTATCTTGAGAACATAAAAGTTTTAAGTAATAATACACAAATTTATCAATTGAATTTTAAAGGTTGATTAATAAGAAACGAGTCTCCAAAATATTTCAAGAATTTACCAAAAGTCCTAATAAGATTACTTATTTTATCATCGAAAGTGAACAGAAACAAATACCTAAAGTAATAGCTGTTTTTAAAATTAATTTTTATTTATTTAATAATGTAATAAATATATTAAAGATAATAAATAATAATAATAAATAAATAAATAAATAAATAATAAAAAATCTTGATTATCACAATAAAAGATTTTTTTCTTAAAAATTATTAACTGTATGAAAATTATTAGAGCATTGTATACTGTAGTTAATTATAAAGAATCATAAATAATTATAATTATAATTAAGATTAATGTTACATAATATTAAAATGTAATAAAATATGAATAAAATTAAGAAACATGATTAAATAATTTAATTTTGTTGTTTAAGTCGCCAGAGGTTAATTTTAGTCATTATTATTTAAAATTAATAATTAATTGTCATAATTCCCAGAAAAATCATGTTAGATATAATATAAATGAATTTACAAATACCCTTTGACAAAAGAAAAAAATATATTTAGCGAACAAATAATTGTTTTTTACAATTAATTTGAAACGAGGAATCTTTGGTCTATGATTTACTGCGCTTTTCTATTTGTTCTAAATAAAGTTTAAAATAAAAACATTATTAAATCAATATTTATAATACATCTTTTGCTTCTTCAGCAATTTCTTGATTCTCTTCTTTTATTTCTTCAGGTGTAGCACACTCTTTTCTGTAAGCTGTATAGACTGGGTCACATTCATCCCAAAAGTTGTCTTGTTTTTCTTTACATAAAGTGGTGAATGCTTTATACGCATCGCCGCATTCAACGGTGTCTTTTCCATAACAGACTTTATTCAATTTTGCAAATCCACCATTACAAAACTCATCTGTTTCTTTATAATTTTTGTCGCACTGTTTTGATGCTGGCACGAGTACATTTTTACATCTCGCTGACGGAGGAATCCAAACATCAGCAACTGCCAAAGTAACGAATATAGAAAATGCGATAATTGAAAATTTCTTCATTTGTTATAATTAAAACAATATCAAATAGTACAAAAAAATTAATTTAAATATGCTTCAAAAATGTGTGGCTATGAAAATTCAACGTTGTCCAAATCACGCCCTCAAACTTTACAATCAACTACGCATTTAATATTATAAGATAAAAATAAATGACAGATTTGAAGAGTAACGCTACAGGTAAATACTTGAAGATTAAAACAAAATATTTTAGATTTTAATTGTTTCTTTATCTTTGAACAAATTTTATTGTGTATTTCTTATTAGATATATAATGAGGCTTTAAGTCTTTATTTTTTGAACATTGAAATATTTATAATTAAATTTTTGGGAAATGACATAAAAACAGATAAAAATACCATAATGCTCTAATAATTTTGTTTAATGAATCTATTCATTGAAATAAGATTAAATATAATCAAACTGTCACTTTAATTATAATTTATTAGTGTTTTATACGATGTCATAAAATATATTAGTAAAATATTTTATCATTTTCAAGAAATAATCTATTTCTTTTTTCAGTTTTATGTCAGCTTTATATTTAACATAAATTATCGACAAAGAATTTTTGCAAGTATTCGTTTAAAATATAAAATAAAATATTAATATACTGTCAAAAAAACGATAAAGAAAATCAAAAATATATGAAAAAATATTCAAGATTATTTTACGTTGCAAAATGGTTTAAAAAGAGAATTAATAATTCAAACAAAAAATATATTTACAATTTATTACTCAAATATATTTTAGACAGCCTGGACATAGATGAATATTTAAATAATCATATTGAAAAATAATGTTTGTAAAAGTAAATTCTCTTATTTTAAAAAATATCATCAAATGTAATAAAGTTTATCAAGTCTAGCCAAATCTTTCAAAAAGGTTTGTCGAGAAATGTTATTCAATATAACTTTAATGTAAAAAGATCACATCAAGTAAAAAACTTTAGAAATTAAATATGTAAATTTAACCATGTCTTTTATACATTTTAAAATGTACTGAAATAAATTACTAACTTCACTAAAAGACAAATTTTTCTTTTAATCACATAAATGTAATATCATAATTACTAAAATTGATTTTAAAAAATTTTAATAAAATTTTAATAATTTTTAAAATTTAGTACAAAACTAATTTTTAAATTCAAATATTTTATTATAGTTTATTTTTAGATATTAAAAATGATTTAGTATTTTTATCGAATTAAATTATTTACTATTATGTCACCAATTTAAACAACTAAACACTAAATTCTATATTTAGTCCAAACATCTTGTATTATGGTTATCACCAAAAAATGAAAGCAATTCAACACAATTTAACAACAATCAAGAATTTATAACAGAAGATAAAAGAACGGAAATGAATTGTATTTAATGATCTAAATTGGGACTCCTTACTGTATAATTATGTTTACTCGAAGAATTCAGCAAATAATTTCCACATAGTAAAGAACTATTAAGAGCAATTTACTCAACATTTATGTAATTAGTAATAAACTATTTAATTTCTATTGTTTTTATTTGTAAAATAAATAATTATTTTAAAAAATATATATAATTCAAAATAAATTATTATGCCTTTTTAATTAAAAGTTTGACGAAATACTTTTATTTTCATAATAACAATTTATAAATTTTTGTAATGTTATTTTTATGTAATTAATTAAATTTTAGAATGGATGCGTAATTATTATAACAATCGCGTGCTTTATGAATATTGATTGATCTATAAATGTTTTCTGCTATATCACCTTTTTTATAAAAAAGCAATGTAACACTCGCTTTCTTTTCGTAATAATCTAATTTTTCAAATACTTATCTGATATTGAAATTTATTTTATGGCCTATATATATATATATATATATATATATATATAAATGAAATATTTATATATATATATATAATGTTGGGTTATTATTATTGAAAGTCGGTTCCCTCTGACTCCTCGTGTCCTTTTCAAATCAATTAAGCAAACCCAACACAGAATAATTTTATTTGCACTTTATCACAGTTACAACTCAATCCGATGTATTTCAATGTTTTGTAATCACAATTTCACTGATTTATCTGCACCCTTCAACCACCGTATAAATTTGATTATCTTAAGGTAGGTTATCCAATGGATAATCACCTTTTCTGATAGATAACTTTGACTTTACTTGGGTTTAGATTCCTCTACTAACCTGACTACTCTACTCGTTTGCTTCGACCAGTGGCCCTTTCGTGTTTTTCCTTTTTTCTTTTATACTCCTGCTCAGAATGTTTTCCGACGATTGTCAACAACATTTGCTACATTATTAAATTATTAACAATAATTACTTTCAACAGACCACCTTAGCCGACATTTATCAACAACGTTTGCTCCATTACTAAATTAAAAATTAGGAAATAATTACCTCCCCATAGATCAGTGGCGCTCATTTAATATTGTTTAGGCCAATTTACCCTTTTATATTATTCCGTCTACACGCCGGTTTTCCTCATCTCTCGGGTTTCCTATTGCCTTGGGCTTCCCATTAGTAATTAATTTTTTTAAATTAATTTCTTTTTTGTCTCATATTATTTTCTAGAGACCCCTCACTAAATTTTTATTATTATTTTTGGACTCGTCTCTCAATTTGGCGCTCAACCATACCAATTTACCCCGATCAATACTACTTTCGAACTTTTGTAAATTTCTTAATTAATGTTGCACTTTTATCATTTTGGTGTTTTATTGACTTTACTGTGCTTTTTTCGTAATATCCCAACAATAATAATAATAATAATAATAATAATAATTCAAGTCTTACTTAGATGATATTTAGATCTTGGTAATGGATATTTATGTAAAGGTGCAATACCACATACATTGGAATGACTGCCCGTCATCTCCGTTCTCAAGTTCTTGATAACTGTCGACTGAAAGAATTGATTAATGTCAATGAACACAACTGTTGTCTGAATTTTGTGTTTATAAGTGGATTTCAAGTCCTACTTAGATTGTTTTCGGATCTTGGTTATCAATATATATGTCATGGGTGCAATGCCACATACATTGAATGACTGCCCATCATTTCCGCTCTCATGTTCTCTATCACAGTTGAGTTTATTAAAATTTTGTTTAAATCACGATTATATAAAATTTTAAAATTTGTTAAAAGTTGAGATTTTTTAAATTGTTATATTTAATAAATGTTTAAATAATAGTAATAATAATAATCATTATTATTATTATTATTATTATTATTATTATTATTATTATTATTATTATTATTATTATTATTATAATGTTTAAAATTTAAATTTAAATAATTGAATGGCTTTAAAGAAATTGAAAAATTTGGTTGTATGTAGCAGTGAAAATAGTTTTTTAGATGATTTATATTCAGAGGATCGCATTTGACATTTAAACAAAAAATGGGCAGTGATCTATCTGATGTCCAAACTTCTTTTAATATTGAAATTGCAATTTTTTATTATTCTTGTTATTGTTTTAAATTTGAAATAATCTAAATAAAAAAATATCGATAAATTAATTTTTTTATATTATCTATTATTTGTAAATAAAGCATTATTTTTACATGATATTTGATTCAATTATATCTTTTATTTGGGGAACGCTCAATTCAATAATTACTGTAATAAGGAAAACACATTGTCTTCGTCACATTTTCACATTGTGTCAATCAATTTTCATATTTTTAATTTAATAAAACATCAACTTCACTAACGTTATAAAAATAAAATATGCATAAAAAATAGCAGTCAACAAAAAAAATAAATAATGACCATCATAATACATTAGGAATAAGTTATCTTGAAATTTCACTCCTTAATACATCAAAGACTCATTAGAACACTCTACACAGCTAATTTAAAGACTTTAAAAAACTATAATTTTAAAATATATTTAAAATATATTTTTCCCTAATTCATAATGGAATCACAGCTGTGAAAAGCAACTGTTATAATTATGAAATATGCATTGCAATTTATTCATACAAAAATTGGTATTTTATGAAATGTCATATTTTCTTTGAAATCCTTTTAACTAAATTTAAGTAATTTATATTGACCAACACGTGAAATATGTTGGGTTATTATTATTGAAAGTAGGTTCCCTCTGACTCCTTGTGTCATTTTCAAATCAAATAAGTAAACCCAACACAGAATAATTTTATTTGCACTTTATCACAGTTACAACTCAATTCGATTTATTTCAATGTTTTGTAATTATAATTTGTGATTTATTTGCACCTTTCAACCACAGAATAAATTTGATTACCTTAAGGTAAGTTATCCAATGGACAGTCAACTTTTCTGATAGATAACTTTGACTTTACTTGGGTTTAGACTCCTTTACTGACCTGACTAGACCACTCGTTTGCTGCGACCACTGGCCCTTTCGTGTTTTTCCATTTTTCTTTTATACTCCTGCTCAGACTGTTTTCAGACAATTGTCAACAATATTTGTTGCCATACTAAATTATTAAAAATAATTACTTTCCACAGACCACCTTAGCCGACATTTATCAACAACGTTTGCTCCATTACTAAATTACAAATTAGTAAATAATTACCTCCCCATAGATCAGTGGCGCCCATTTATTATTGTTTAGGCCAATTTACCCTTTTATATTATTCAGTCTACACGCCGGTTTTCCTCATCTCTCGGGTTTCCCATTGCCTCGGACTTCCAATTGACTCGGGCTTCCCATTAGTAATTAATTTTTTTAAATTAATTTGTTTTTTGTCTTATATTATTTTCTAAAGACCCATCACTAAATTTTTATTATTATTTCTGGACTCGTCTCTCATTTCGGGTTCAACTGTACCAATTTCCCCGATCAATACTACTTTCGAATTTTTGTAAATTTTTTAATTAATGTTGCACTTTTTTCATTTTGATGTTTTATTGATTTTACTGTGCTTTTTCGTAATACCCCAACAAATAGCAGTATCAAAAATGTATGTTACGTAGGAAAAATATAACCTACAGTCATAATGAATATAAATGAAATGTAAAAACGAAACAAAAAAATACAAAGGTTCACAAAAAATAAGTGAATTTTATGTTATTAGATATTTCATTGTTAATAATTTATAAATAAAAATTAAATTATATATTTTCTTAAATTATCAATTAGTTATTAATCTGTTTTATGAATGTTCTTATCAATAAATTTATATTTATAAAATTTCTCTTTTATTAATGAACTATTTGCTTATTTTATTCATTTAGGATTTTTATTATTTAACATCCTAACAAATATGGATTATTAAATCAAAATATTTTTAAATAAAAAGAAAGATATAAAAAATAAAATAAATGCATAAATGTTATTCTGATAAAGAAAAATAAAATATTTAATTAGCTAATCCACTATGGAAGTTATAAAATATAAAAACTAATTAAAAACTAAGACTATTAAAAACAATTTAATAATATAAAATATAAATTTATGAGAAAATTTAGTTAAATTTGGTCTCAGATATAAAATATAAAAAATTAAATTTTTAAAAGAGCTTGGAATAAATTTAATTTTAAAATTTTATCTACTGGCTTTAACTTATAGTAAGAATTAATTATTTAATAAATAAATAATTAAATAAATTTGACAACAATTTAACTAAAAGATAACGCCAATAAAAACTCTTCGTACGATATATTTCGACAGCATAACTGTCATCTTCAGGTACAAAAAACCAACTAAAAATATTATGAATTAACTTATAATTTAAACAAATTATTTTTTTTAATATTAATTTAATTTGTTTAAATTATAAGTTAATTCATAAAGTTTTTAGTTGGTTTTTTGTACCTGAAGATGACAGTTATACTGTCGAAATATATTGTACGAGTTTTTTATTGGCGTTATCTTTTAATCATTTAATAAATGTTTTTAATATTTTTATTATCAATGTACAACTAAGTTAAAATGGGAATTAGAAAACAATTTGAAAAAAATGTATGATAAAAGAATAAAAATAAATTTTTAACAAACATAAAACGTGAATGACATAATATAAAATATTGAAAATATAAAATTCCAAAATTATTAAATATTTTATTTCAAAAAGTAAAATTATATCTTTTGGAATATCTGATCTATCTTTCAAATTTTTTTTGAAAAAAACTAAAATATTCAATGAAATTTTTTTAAATTTCATTTTGATTCTCTAGATAAATAAATTAAAAATTAATGATTTATACTTTATTTTAAGCAGCTTATTTTTCGACTAAAGACAATGTTTTATAGCTATCAAGTTGATTTATGGTCCAAAACTAAATGGCAATAAAGGAAATTCTAAAGGAAAACTAATTAATAAAGATAAATGAGTTTACTAATAAAACAGGTCAATGGAGCCTCCGGCAGCCCATGTACCCAATGTGGACTTAATAACAGGCTACCCATTTTCGGCCGATTTATATGGTGGCACATGTTTACACTTCAAAAATTATTTTAAAATATTATTTTAAAATTGATGCTTTTGTTAAGTTGAATTCAATATTCTTATTGTATGTTCAAATATTAAAATTCAATAAAAAATTCAGTGTGAAAAAAATACAATTTTTGTTATTAATAAAAAAATTGTTGTACTAAATACATAATAACAAAAAATCTTTGTTTACTTTCAATTTTTATTTATTTGCCAGGGGCTGCGCTGAGTCAAACAAAGTAAATATATTCTAATAATACATATATCTAATGATAATATGCTCTTTTAACTTGGGAAGTGATTAATAATTTAGGATGCGGCAATAAAAAAGAAAGATGACCTAGTAGCAGTAGCGGACTGGCCGATTTGACCGGTCCTGATAAAAACAGTACATAATAATAAAAAATATTATTATTAAATATTAAAAAATAGAGCAAGTAAATATTACATCATTGAAAAAAATTATTTAAAATACAATTTTAATTTTTTACGTATTTTTTTAATATACCAGCTTTTCAACTGACTTTTTAGACCGGCCCACCGGAAAGTTGCCAATTGTCCCGCCAGTCCAGTCTACGTCTGTCGAGTAGAAAGAGTTTTCAGAATAAAAATTAAGAATAGCATTCAAGGATTCAATGTCATTCATGACTTGAAATAACTAACATTCGTTTGAATATTTAATGCTTTTTAAATTAATAATTTTAAATTAATGTATATTAAAAATAAAGCACAATATTAAGAATACATATACTACCTTGATACGATTTATAATAAAAGAAACTAATAATATTGCAAAATAAAAAATAGTAATTACAAGGAAAAAAAAGCATTTTACAAATTTCCCAGCCACAATTTCCTATGCTTTAAAATAATAATTTCACCGAGAAAATAACAAGCAAATTAATATCAATTTAAAGTTAATTTATAGTTATATAGATAACCAAAAATTCAATTTTTTTAAAACTTAATAATAATAATAATAATAATAATAATAATAATAATAATAATAATAATAATAATAATAATAATAATAATAATAATAATAATAATAATAATAATAATAATAATAATAGTAATAGTAATAGTAATAGTAATAACAATAATAATAACAATAATAATAATAATAATAATAATAATAATAATAATAATAATAATAATAATAATAATAATAATAATAATAATAATAATAATAATAATAATAATAATAATAATAATAATAATAATAATAATAATAATAATAATAATAATAATAATAATAATAATAATAATAATAATAATAATAATAATAATATAATAATAATAATAATAATAATAATAATAATAATATAATAATAATAAAAAAAAAAAAAAAAAAAAAAAAAAAAAATAATAATAATAATAATATAATAATAATAATATAATAATAATAATAATAATAATAATAATAATAATAATAATAATAATAATAATAATAATAATAATAATAATAACAATAATTAGTTTATTAAAACAAAACAATGATAAATGTTTAATTATTTTATTTTTTCAGTGATCAGTTAATTTTCAAAACAAATAACGAAATTATTTAACAACATAATATTTACATTATAAATTCTTCAAATATTTCTTATTTATGTAAATATTTTCAAATCCAGGATCAGTCAAATTGAATTATCTTCCAAATAGTTTTGATAACGGATTCTATTTCTTTTGAACCAAACACTAAAGATTCTACAACTTTCAAATTTTGATCAGTTTGACGGTCAAAAACTAGTGCTTATTATTATATTAATATTTTAAATTTCCCTATTCTTTAATTTTAATTTTCTGTCATCAAAACAAGTAATAACTGATTTGCACTGCTAAGACATTTTATCAGTCCTCGAATTATGCTTTTAAATAATAATTAGATTTTATTTTAAAGTAAATTATTTTTTATTTTTGAAGCTAAATTTACTGAAATTTTACAGACTACAAAATATTTTCTATCTTTTAGGTTAAATAATTATTATTTTTATTTATATAAAATTATAATTCCCGTCAAACACATCACCAAAAAAGGATCATGCTCTACCAGTTAGTTAAAATATGAAAAAAAATATTTTATAATTTGAAAGGCTTAAAATTAAATTTATAAATTAATTAACCGTAATTCAATATATTTGAATAAATAAATACCTATACGAAAATCGTGTCAAAATATTGCTAAAAATGGGGGGCCCATTCATGCGTTGTTGGGAGAAATTAAAAGTTAAAAATATGAAATAACAAAATAATAAAAAAATGTTTATAAAAAAAGATATTTAAAAAACAATGTATGATTTAAAGCAAAAGAAATATTATGATCTAGTTTAAATATTGTTTTATTTGTTTAAAAATTTAATACTCTTTCAGTCTTTATATTTAAACTAATATATACTAGGTTTAGTGATTTTTTATAAATTTAAAATTTTTTAAACATTTATTGTTTTGTCAATCCAGAATGCTTAAACTAACTATTTCTATTATTTAATTTTTTACCATGTCTAAAATTTTTATTTTTAATTTTCTGCCACTAGCATATCTATTATTTTGTTCTTTTATTCACATTAATTATTTAAAAAAACAATCAGTTAAAATCTCAATTTGTTGAAATAAAGAGATCAAGGGATTTATATTGTTGTTTATACTTCAAGAATTATAAAATCTTTTAAACATAAATTTCTTTAATCTTTTGAGTACTACTGGAACATTACGTTCCATGCACAAATTAAAAGCATCAATATTTCAGATTTGCTTACCAGTCACTCGCTATCTTTCATCCTACCCTAACGCTTAAACAGGTTCGTGCAATTTACCTTTTTTGTGCCAGTAATGACATATACGTATTGATGCTTGATTTACCTGTTGATTTTTCAAAAAGTTTTGGAGAATCGTGTAGTTCTAAAATAATTTCATTTTCTTAACATTGAAAGTGAGAAATAAATGGAAAAGTTTGCAATGAAAAAACTTATCTATAATATATGTTGTTGTACAAACCTATACACTGTGTTCGAGCTAAATTTGATAAAAAATGAAAAATCTTAGCCGAGAATAAATTTTTAAAAAACATTAAAAAGTAAAGTAAAGAATTAATCAATGAAAAAAGAATTCACTCAAAGAAGCCACCTTCAGAATTAGGGGTTTTCATAACTGTTTAACAGTAACAGTAAAAAATCAGAGAACAGTAAACAGCTGATTTTATTTTAACTGTTACTATTTTTTGAAATTTATAATTCATTCATCAATAAATTAATATTAAAAGCGAATTAGTTTTTTCAAACATGTCGACGGTATGGAGTTATGCTCCAAAACAAAAAAGTCCACATACAAAAGAGTTAGAAGCCCAATAAAAATGATGCAACAAAATCATAAAGTGCTCAGGAAATTATAAATCTACATTAGAGAAACAACTAAAGGTCCACGGTATTGATGTTGATAAGCCTACTTGAACTTAAACTTGTAAGGAGAAACCAAAAAACGAAAAGAAAGCAAATACATAACTCATTTTCTCAGCATATAAAGTTTGCAGAGCGTGATGTAATGAAATTGGTACATGATGATTAAGATGCAAAATTGAGCAAAGTGATTAAAAACATCAAAGTGAAACTGGAAAACAAAACAAAATTCAGTGTGTATGTTGAGGAATACACCCTTTAGTTGAGTTATTCGTCAAGAATACATATAGGCACGATATTCCAATTAAAATGAATCTGATGAGTCAAATGTTGAAATATTTATTATAAATCTTGATTAAAATTTTTAACAGTAATTTAACATAGTAACTCAGCATAGTATTAATGTCAATATTTTAGTTTTTATCATGGTTTTCACCATATTAAAACAAAACAATAATTAATAAATATTAATTTCTTTTACAAAATATAGCATTATATCAACATACATCTATACAAGAGGCAGACTATTTTTTGGCGTGAACCTTCATAGTAGTGATGAAAAACCTACAATAAAAACAGGGCTTGTCCGTATATATGGTTCATGTCTATCTCTCGATATGATTAAAGCAGTGGAAGTTCATTTAGATGAATTTGGTATAATTATGGTGAAAGATATTGTTGGTACAGCACAAGATAGTTCTGCTGCGAACAAAACTACATATGACAAATAGATATAGTTGAACAATTCTGCTTAAATCATGCCCTGCGTTTGAGAATGTGCTATACGTTATATAAGAAAAGAGTTGAAGAAAAATTTGATGACTATATCTTGAATATCAGTGAAATTGATGAATTTGACTACATTGATGATGGAATTGATATCGAAGTGGAAAGCAAAGATGTAATAAAACAAGAAGTTTTTTATCATTGCACACTGGAGAACTCAAGACAACTCGTTAGATTCATCAAAAATCTATAGTTCGCAACAATGTTTTTTAACCAAAGTAAAACAAAAACTTGGTAACAAGATAGAGCTGCATCTCGATGTAAAGACTCTATGGAATTCTATTACAACAATGCTTGAGCATTAGCTGTGATAAGAAATGCAATTCGTGAAACATTACTTGTATTTAATGGGTTTAATATGATGAAGAATGTAGACTTTTTGACCCTGAAAATACTTCTCAAAGCCGTAAAATTGGTTGTAGAAAATGAGGATTAAACACTAATTAGTACAGAAAAATTTTGCAATTTATGTTCAATAAATAGGCGAATTAAACCGCGAAATCAGTAAGAGCTTTTGAAAAATTTGAAAATATAAGTAAATGAAAGAATGAATGAAGATGTTATGAAATTGCTGCAACACCTTAAGGATTCGACAATTGTCTCCATCGAAAAAAACGCTAACGTTTTGGGAAAATTTAGGTTCTCGTTTATTTGGTGTCAGTGATGTAGACGAATAGGTTCAACTGAGTGTGAACATTAAAATAAACTTTAATTTGTCACTTCAAAACGAACTAAACATTCCGCTACCAGACAAATTACGACAAGCTCTTGTTTTTTTGAAATACTATTACAAAAAATAAAGTCATTTTTTAATTATATAAAATCCGATGTAATTATATAAAAACGCAATGTAAAAACTTTTTTATTTATTTTATATTTTTATTAAAATTTCAAAATCAGTAACAACTGTTTTTTAAAAAGTATTGTTTTTGAAAAATCCTACTCAGAATCCATCATGATTTAAAGCCTATAACGAAATCTTGCAGATAACTTTCACGGCTTCTCTAAGAAGAGTCTAAACGCCATCCGTAAACTACCAATCAGTCTAGTCTTGGTGTTACAGGTAATGCCGTTGGTTATTTACTCAATCACGCCCCTACATAATAATTCATTGAATTGTAGTCAGGGGAGTTAAAAATCCAAACCTTGAAACTGGTTTAGTCGTAAAAGCTCACCAACATCCACTTCTGAGTCTGCCCAGAGACAGAAAAGGGAGCTGAATCTTGCTGCCATACCTAAGATCTTCGAAATGTTACTCTATCCAACCAAGACTTGACCATCGTATTCAGAAATTCATTATAGTTTATCAAATTGATCCTGAATCATCATAGGTTATTCGTTTCTAAATTCAGATGATATTTACTTGTCTATTTCAATCTATTTTGACATGTCGAGTAGAATTAAAGCGAAAAAGTAAAAAGATATGTATACTCTGCCAAAATACCCATATTTGTTTTATTTAAAAAAAACTTTCAAATATAACCCGAAAGCCCTGTTATAGATGATTCAAAGTGTCAATTAAAGCAGTCAGCTGCAGAAGGTGTGTAAAGTGCTCAACATTAAAAACAGAGAAAAAACAATTCATTTGTTCTGTTTGCCAAGTGCCTCCCTGACAATCTTGTTTTACTTCATTTCATAATTAAATAAAATATATTACCTACTTTCACTTTTCTTATTACCCGGTTTTCTAAAAATATAAATAAATTTCCCCTAATAAATTTGAGTTTTTTTAATCTACGAATAGTTTTTAATGTACTGATGTAAGAATAAATTCCATTATAGAATACCAACGGGATCATACATCCCAAAATATCTTTAGCCGTAACTCTGAAAACAGCTGAGAAAGATTTTTTACACAAGATATTATATTGCTAATATAATATCTTGTTGGTAAAATAGCTCGATTTGAGAAAAAATAAGTGAGATTCAAAGAGTTTAGTAAACATTTGTTGAGGATACCTAAATAATAGAGTAAATATTTAATAAACATATAAAATGATTGGGGGAAACAATCATAAGTGATTAGATGTGGTTCTGAAGCTTAATAAAAAGGGAATGAAAAAGAAATGTCGAATAACGAGAAGGGAATAAGAGAAAATCAATAAAAACAGACAATTAAATAAAAGAAGGTCATTTATAATTAACAAGTGCAAATTTAGGAAAACAAAAACAAAAGGAAAATTTGCATGTTATTTCGAAAGCTCTGTCAAGATAAGGGAAGAAATGTTGTTTAGAAATCTGGGAAAGGTCACCTCTAAAAATGATTTATCTGGACAGCTGTCAGTGATTATGGAGGTCCAAAAGGAATTAGCGTTAAAAGATATCAGAAATTCTATTAGACGTCAGTAAGTGTTATTGGATGATGGAGTATAAAAAGGAAGCGCAATTGAAATCAAACACACAAAAATTAAGAAAAAACTTGCGAAAGTCAAAAACTACGAAAGACAAAATTTGCGAGAGACAAGAAATTTGCAGAGACAAAGAGTTACAGAAGACAAAGAAAAACAAAAGGAATTAAAGAGAAATTTGAAACAGAAATTAAGCAAGGTCAAAGCAAAGCGAAGCAACTAAATCAGAGTTACCAATCTCAGAAACCCACCGCAGTAGTCAGGTGATTGTAAAGCCAATTGATCCGAAAAGTGCTATTCTTCCCGAAGGGTCGCAATAAGCACTAAGTGGGATCGATTGATAATTCGTTGTGTCATTTTAAAGTGGAGATAAAGTGTATTAATCAATAAAGTTTATATCGTTTGGAATTCGTTACTGTTCTTTAAAGCACGCTTGGAGTCAGATCGACAATAATTTCTATTCGAATTCACCGACAACCCCAACACATTATAATTATCTTTATCCCCCTCTATTTGATAAAAACAAGCCGCATATGCCTGGGATACTTTTATAAGTTGTTTGAAAATAATCAGTCATAAGAATACCTTTGAAAATCAGAGTTGACAAAGTTTTTAGTCCACCCAGCTCATCTTCAAACCCCTAAATCTTTAAAGTCATATTTTTATGATTTTTTAAGTTGAAAGTTTCCTTTCCATCATTTAAAAACTTCTCTATGTCCATTAATAAAATTAAACAGCTTTTAATTTGTTTTCCTAATTTAGTTTGACCGCTCTAATTAAAGGAACCTAAAAATGAACATAGATTCTGCCTTTACACCAGTATCGGGCAAGCTTTTTCGGGGTCGTGGCGAACTAAGTCAAAAAAAAATTCCGTGGCGCACCGAATAACAAACTTATAATTTTGTAAGATCGGCAAGAAAATTTATTTTCAAATGTTAAATTAATATCAGAAAAACTTAATTTTTATGAATATGATCGCTGAGATTGTTTTTTATCACAAATTAGATTGATGCGAGCTTCAATTTTTGATGTAAAGTTTTGTGTAAAGTTTACACAAATACATAAAAGTAAGGATAAATATTTCTGGAATTCTTATTATCTAATCAAATCCCTCTAATTAAATTGCTTTAAAACATTAAAAATTAAATTAGAAGTTAATTTTTCTAAAATCTTTTGTTTAATCATGTAATAAAATTAAAACATATAATTTCTTAAAAGTTTTTTTGTTTTAATTTTCACTTAATTGAAAGTATTATGAAATAATAGTCCACGATAAATGCAGTGATTATTTGAAGAGTCTTGGATTCTCAAATTTCAGATTGTATGACGGTGGACTGGAGAGATATAAGAAAATTTAACAAGATTTAGAATTTCATATCAACGGTAAAACACAACATTATAATAGAAATGGGATTAGGTTAGAATATTTATGAAATTCATTAAAATAAATAAATAATAGTGATTCCGTAGTGTCTAGACATTAAAATTTTATTTCTTTTAAAATTAGTTTTCTCTAAAGTAATACATCAATTAAAATAATTATTGATAATGGATAAAACAGAAAATACTGTTTAAATTCACTCCGGACATTTTTTTCTCATTTTTTTCTAAACCTCGATCTAATACAAGCAAATGACACCAATAACTCAAGATTAATAATGCCAATTAGGATTCCAAGTATTTTACTTCAAAATCATCATAAATCTTCGTCAAAACTGATTACAACAACGGTAAATTAAATCCCTATGTATTCCAGTTTATACTGTACCGAAGACTATTAAGATCATTTCCAAATCCGCCAAGAACCCATACTAATTCATTTTGGATATTATATTTGTTTTATAATTTTTTCTATATTTTTCTTTATTTTATATTCAAATTCGAAGTGCCTACACTTTCTTTTGATAATAGCGCCATTCAATTTAATTTATTTTTGAAATTATGTAGACAATTTGAAAACACATGTATACAAACATTATATCACATTATATTTATTATTTCAAAAATTATTATTTTATTTATAACATGTCACAGTTGAATTGATTTTTTTTTCATATGTGACATCTGCTTAACTTATTCAAGTATAATGAATTTAAAAAAATAAAATTTTTTTAAAATATAAATATAAATTTTTTTACTTTATTTATTAATTTGTGTAATGTTTTGTGATTTCACAAATAAAAATAAACGATAAAGCTGAAATAAAAAACTCCTCTTAAATAAAACTTTATTGAAATAATATATTGTATAAATATTGCAAAAACGCAATCGAACAAAACTTATACTATATATTTCGACATATTCACTGTCATAATCATGTCGAAACAAAAATCTAATTGAAAATCTCGCATATAAGTAGTTTACAGCTAAAAACATGAGAGATATTAGATTTTAAGGAATTTATTTCTAAAACACTACAATTTTTTAAAATTTATTGAATGAAAAAACTATTAGATTTAATAAAAACATTTCCCATTCAACTGTTAATTTTGTTTTACTTTTCAATCTACTACTATTTATACTTGTAAATAAATAAGGCACCAAAATATTTTGAATGCTGAAAACTTCCAAAACCCGTAATAAAAATTTTCATAATTAGTTTGCTGAATAACCAACAAATAAATGACAAAATACGGAATGTTCGCTATTTCTTACGGTTGTGAAAATGAACATTTATGACAAAAACGAAAAGAATTTTCATAATGAAAATAGTTGAAATAAACATAAAAAATCGTAATTAAATACAAAATTAGAAATTTATGTTTGCGAACAAGTTTGTCGAGGTAATATCGAAAATAATTTCTACTCTTTTTTGCTGTTATTTGTATCATAAATGATTTATTACTTAATTGTCTTTCTTTATAAGGAACTATAATTATTAATAAGCTTTCATAATTATAAAAAAACTACTGAATTTTTTATTTATTTTCATTATAAAGTAAAGTTTTGAAGTAATAATTAACACGATTCTTAACTGTAGACTAGCATCAATCTTAGTTGTCTCTCACGAATCCATTTATATTACCGCTTTTATTAAATTTATACATTTATTATCTTAAAAATCAGGCGAATGAGAAACTCATATTATTCTTGTGCTACTAAGTGTAAACTCAGTTAAAAAATATCATTTTAAAACTTTATTTTAGTCAGTTAGTCATTAGTAAAACCAAAACTATTTGCATTATGACAAAAAATCAAAATTTAATTTGTGACCTTATGTGATATTATTTAATAATATATAGTTGTTTTAATAATAATTAGAAGGCGCATATTTAATTAATAAATATATATTAATACTTAAGTGTTCTTATTTTACATAGCGTCACGCACTAGTTTGGACTTGCAAAATTGATCTACAAGGATCCGGATATTTTCAATGGTCAAGATGTTGACAAATTCGTCAAATATATAAGAATTACGTTGAAGTTTTAAATATTCCAAAACCGCTTCAAGAACAGTTTTTATTAAATTATATAGATGAAAATATTAAATTTGAATTGTCATCAGAAAGCGACCACAAAGAAGAATTTAATTTTGTTTTAGAGAAATTGCAAGAAAATTATAAAGTGAAAAAGTCGGCGCTATCACCATTTCTGAAATTATTCCAGCTAACACAAGAGAGAGGCGAATCGATAAAATTATTGATCTCGTCTTGTAAAAATAGAAGTGTCAAAATCGGAATTTGACAATAAAACTTCGATTTCGACAGTTCTTTTTATCAGAGAACTAGCCAATCAAGAATATCGGTTTGAACTGGAACAGTTAAAACCAAACACTATTGAAGAAGTCTCGCTCGTACAATCAGAAGTGAATATTGATAAACAATCAACACAAGAATCTGATGATTTGCGTTTCCAAAATCTAAATAAGATTGAAGTAAGCAATGATCTGGCCGAAAAGCTCAAAGCAGAAATTAGCAGACTAAATGAGGTAATATTTGCTTTAAAAAACCAAAATAGGAATAATCATAATTATAATTATAAAAAGTATAATTTTAATAAAAATTATCAGCATAATAGCAAAATTGATGTAATATGCCATAATTGTAGAGAAGAACGTCATATTGCTCGATTTTGAAAAAATTTAAAATGCCTTAATTGTGGTGGATCACACTTGCAGCGGTTTTGTAATTGAAATATAAAACAAGTCAGGCATATGGACAAAGAGTTTTCCGATAGATTTGAAAACGAAAGCTCGCCTGCAGAGAGTGTAAAATCTTTGATCGAAGCAGACTGTAATATGATGAACGACGGGTTTAGTGTGGTCAAAGGACTTAAAATTCAGAAGAATATGGAACGGAAATTAAATTTTGAAGATAAATATATTCAGTTTATCAACGGACAAGGATCTAGGCCTAAACAACCATTAAGAGCTGCAGAGACAGTAATTACACAAAGGAGACCAGAAAAGCCTAAAAATAAACCATTAGCTGAATGTAAAGTCGAAAATGAAAATGTAAA
Source organism: Schmidtea mediterranea (assembly GCA_022537955.1). Classification (NCBI taxonomy): domain Eukaryota; kingdom Metazoa; phylum Platyhelminthes; order Tricladida; family Dugesiidae; genus Schmidtea; species Schmidtea mediterranea. Next base: position 216,629,424 of record CM039679.1, on the reverse strand, counting down.
AATTCTGTTTGATACTGGATCAGAACTCAATATGAACTCGCTAACAAATTAATGACAGCAGACGATACAATAGTTCTAAAAAAAATCATCGAATCGTATTAGATGTGCTAACTGGTCTATTATTAAACCTAGTGGGTGCAATTTTTGAAAGTGAACATAGGAATCTGTTATGTTTATCAATACTTTGATGTGATACCAGGATTGTTCCCAGAATGTTTTCTCGGCATTAGGTATATGAAGAAAGACAAAATATCAGTAATTACAGAGAAAGATTGTATCAGTGTAAATTAATAATAATAATAATACTAATAATAATAATAATAAACCGAATAATTTAAAAAGAGATATTGCTCTTGCAGATTCTTTAGTTAAATCATCAGATGGATATGTTTTAGTGAGGTTGAAACAATTAGAGGATGGTAACTAGAAAATATTTACTGGAACATCATTAGGATTTGTACAGTCAATAAAGGAAATTCCAAATTCTGATTTCGTAAATACTAATATTTAGCAGCCATAAACTTTGAAGAAAGAAATATTAAACTAGACAAAATTATCAAATTTTTAATAGAGAAATTTGATACAAATTTAAAGAAAGATGAATTAATATCTCTTTTATTTCGTAATAAAGATAAATTCAGTATAGGACCAACAAATTTTGGAAAATGTATATTTCTGAAACACGAAATTAAAACAAAAGTAGATCAACCGATAGCAGTGAAACCAACGAGTGTTCCAATGGGATTGAAAGAAGATGTAAACAATATTATTGAAGGACTTTTGGAAGCTGGGGTAATAAGTCCAAGAAACTCACCCTGGAGTTTTCATATAGTTATTGTACGTAAGAAAAACAGTGCAATCAGAACGTGTGTTAATTATAGGAAGTTAAATGCAGTAACAACTCGTCCACTTTATCCAATTCCTAATTCAGAAGAAATCTTTGATGCAATTGAAGGACCAAAATATTTTTCAACAATTGACTTGACAAGTGGGTATCATCAAGTACAATTAGAAGAGTCGATCAAAGAAAGACAGCATTCATCACAAAGCATGGTAAATTTAAGTTTAACTGCATGCCTTTTGTTCAGCACCTGTTGCATTTCAGATTATTATTGAATATTGTGTTGAAATGTGAAAATTGGGCAAACTGTGTTATCTATCCTGACGATATTTTTATATTTGGCAGAACTGTAAAAGATCATAATAAGCGATTAGAAAAAAATACTATTAAGGTTAAAGGAACCTGCATTAAAAATGGGTCCTGATAAGTGTCACTTTTTAAGTAAAGATGTTAAATATTTAGGACATATTATAGACGATAACGGAATTTGAACTGATGACGAAAAAATAAATGCTATAAAAAAATGGAAACGATCGTCGTGTGATAAGGAATTACAGATGTGTTTGGGACTATGCGGATATTATAGACGTTTTATAAAGGATTAAGCAGATATTTCCAAATAAAAATGATGCATTTATTTTAGATACAGATGCATCAAAGATAATGAGTAAGTCTCTACGCAGATACTGCATAACTAGGAAAAAGTTGTTATCTATTTATCTTATTGTAAAGAAATTTAAGCATTACTTGTATGGACGACATATTACAGTGAGAACAGATCATCAGGCTTTAAAATGGTTGCTAAATTGGCATTCCCCAAACACATCTCAATATTGTGTGTGGAAAACAGAACTAGAAATTTTTGAAATGAATGTGAAATACAGGAAAGGTAAAGAACACATTAAAGCTGATTTCTAGATTGCCACCTTGTGAACAATGTGCGTTGAAACATGGAGATCCACAGAAAAAAAGAAATATAAAAATACACACAGACAGTAAATCTGAGATCTCTGCAGAACACGAAGAACTTTTATGTCAAATGACAATTGATGATAAGATAAATCAACAAAAAGATGCAAACATTAAACTGCTGATCCAATTACTTCAAAGTGGAGTGATAGAAGAAAGAAGCGGTGATGAAAATTTTAACAAATTATGGAAGAAAAGAAAAGAGTTAAAAATTCGAAACAATACATTATATTATTTTAAGAATAATGTCTATAGATATTTTGTTCCAAAAAGTAATACGAAATGTTTAGTCCAAATGATTCATGAAAAGTTAGGCCATATTGGGGTTGGAAAAACGGAAATGACAATAAAAAATGAATTTTAATAATTTTTTAAATTTGACAAAGGATGTAACGAAACTGATTCAAAAATGTTAGTCATGCCAATTAAATAAAAGAACAAATGCGAGACAACGGGCAGAATTGAAATCAATTGTTGCGATGGACCCATTTGAAATTATAGGCATTGACATTGCGGGACCATATCCTAAAACCAAGAAAAGAAACCGATATATCTTTGGAATAATTGATTATTTTTCAAATGCAATCAGTAACTACAGATAAAATTGCGAGTGAACTATGGGTAACATGGATTAGTCGATTTGAAGTACCATGAAGAATTCACTCAGATAATGGAACAAATTTTCAGAGTTATTTAAAGAACTCTGTAAGATTTTAAAAGTTAAGAAAACTGAATCGTCACCTTATTATCCTCAATCAAATGGATTAATAGAAAGAGCATTCAAATTAATAAAACAATTATACAATCAACGATGAAAAAAGGTGAAGACTGGGATCAAGTGGTGACGAGAGTTGAATATGGGCTAAGAATGTCTCCTCAAAAATCAACCAAATATTGCCTGTTTGAAGTTTTATTTGGAAGAAAGCCGAAATTATTGGTCGAAAATTTGTTTTATATACTTATTATAGAATGGACCTTTTATAGAACCCTATTAAATAATTTTTAATAATAATAAACAAATATTAAAAAATAGATTAAAAAAGACATTTAAATTATTGACTACTTTTGCTTTTAGTAATCATTTAATTTTTTTCCATTACTAAAGAGCGGATTACAAGTTGAATGCTAAAAATAATTACCTTAATTTCTTTAAAATATAACCGTTAATAAATTTTAAAAATTACTTAATCATGAAATTTTTTTATTTTAAATATTTAAACCTTTGTGATCTAATTGAAAGAAGCAAAAATAAAACTTATATTAAAAAGCGTAATTATGAAAAAGAATATTCTTTTACAAAACACGGGTCTAAAAAAGTCTATAGAAATTTATTTAATTATGCTTTTAAAAATGAGTCAGAAAGTTTCTTAAGTTATAAAACTAATTTAAAAATTTAATCAAAATGGTGCAGGGGTCCCAAAATATGTTAATACGTCCCTGGTTTGTATTAAATGGCCACTTTAATTTATGTGAACTTATACGCAATCAAATTTATAAATTTATCATAAATAAAATCAAAATTTATATTTACTGAATTTCTTAAAGAAAATAAATCATTTTTTATAACATGCCTGCAAATAATAATTGGAGAGAAGTCACGAATTTAAACAATCTATTAATTTGTTCTCAGAATTGTGTTGAAATATTTTCAGTGCAGTAAAAGTAAAAATAACAAAAATATTACATTTGATACGAGTGGTTTAAAACAAACACAATCGTTTTTTCCTAAATTTCATGGCATGTGACATTTTGTCTGTTGAACAACACTTTGAAAATCTAAAAATTGTTGTTAAATTTCCTCTTACATTTGAGAAAACATTAGCTGAAAATTAATATTTAAAAAGCGATCCATTATAAACAAAATTTCAAAACAATTTTGAGAAAAATGAGTAAATATTAATGTAATAATAATTAAAATCTATTTTTAAAAATATTTAGAAATCGAATATAATTATTGTGCAAAATTAAAAAAAAAGAATTTATCTTTAATATATGTATATATACTAAATTTATAATATTATATATTAAATAATAAATGTATGATTGCATTATGTTAACATGGCGCAGAATATGAATATGAATTATTGAACTATACAAGTTTTGTTGGCAGTTTTGTTTTAATAATAAATATTGTGAAAATCGAGTGATTATGTTGAAAAATATGATTATGAATAACGATATGAAATTAAATAATTTTAATAATGTTATCGAAAGACTAATTGAAATAATTACTATGGAATAATAAGGTTTGTTATTTACATAAAACTACAATGTTAAGGTGGTTCTTATTTTATAATAAATAGATCAAAGTAGTGTTCAATGAGGAATATGCTCCATGGGATATTTGGATTGAAACATTTTTTTGAAACCTCCTTAAAAAATCTTTTTCTTGGGAGGTGGTTAAAACTTTTTTTGATTTAATTTTTCATTTTAATTTTATAAAATTTAATTTTTTAATAATTCTATTTAGACTCTAAATTTAAAAAATAAAAATAGGCTTGAATTGCCTACAGTTAAAAACGCCTATAATAATCACAATATAGCCAGAGGCTATTTTGGACTCTCGATAAAAATTAGATTGAATCGCCGACCGATGCAAAAGCCTAAAAATAAATCCTCGATTAAAAAGCCTTAGTATTTTTTCAATATTGATCCTAAGTATCAATGTTTCAAGCCAAATATCGCATGGGACATAGTCATCATTGTACACTACTGATCGCCTATTTATACATAGACTATAAGAATCAAAAGGTATCTGATATAAATGTGGAAGTAGCCGTTTAAAAAATTATATAAATATAATTGGGTTTAAGAACGTTTACTTTTATTATTTTTGAAATATGCCCCAAAGAACTTTGCAAGATCCATCAGAACAAATCCCACTCGAACATACTTTTGATAGCGTATATGTTGCTGAACGGTGGTTTAGTAACCAAGACCTTACATTTTTATTTGATTGAAAATTTTTAGCTGACAGTTCATTAGCATTAATAAACAGTAAATTTTACACATTTGAAATAAGCAAAGACTCTACCAAATAAGGTATAATATTATTCACCAAACTGAAACCGCATCCGCACTCATCTGTATAACATGCTAAAGAGAATGCTACAATTAATAGAGGTTTAAAATTATCTGGCACAAATTTTATATTTTCCTAAAGTCTCTTAATCGTGAAATGGCTTTTAGCTCATCGATATCAAATCGTCTGCAAATTTTCCTTTCTTCCGAGGCAGAAATATCGTTAAGAAGTTGATACTTTTTGCTTTTAAATCAGGATAATGTCTTTATTTCACTTCAGCAACCTTATTTTGAATAAATTTTTTCGATATATTGTAATAATTTTGGTATTGTAAAGTAAAAGTATATTTTTAAATATAAAAGCTAGTTGTGTTTTTTCATCAGGTATTTCTTTGAAACTCTCTATAATTCGGATGGTTCTTTTTATTTATTGTTCAGCTCTTGGTAGTGTTAAAAGAAGTTTTTTTTGATTTTTACCTTTGATTGTTTTTCATTTTGCAATGACATTAAGAGTTTTTTATTATTTGACTATGAATCAGTAATGATATCGATGTTTTATTGATATAAATTAAACATCGATAGTGTGAGGAGTTAAAATTAAAATATTAAAATTAAATTATTTCATGATTAAATTTTATAAAATTAAAAGTGAAACTTAAATTATTTAAAATATATTAGAATTAAAATGGTTTAAAATTAAAATGAATATTTTAATTTTAATTTTTGGAATTAATAATTTTTAATAAAATTGCGATTCAAGTATGAATGTGGTATGTTGATGGTTTGTTGATATTTGGTTGAAATTAAAATTTATAAAAAAGAAAATGTCCCAAGAATATTTGTTTAAATTAGCAGATTTAATGAAATATAATTTTGGATTTATTTAGTCTTATTAACTTATTTGATGACAGAAGAATTGAATGTTATAGCGTTTAACAGATTTCATTACTGATTCCTTGTTAGTGTTGTTGTTAGTGATCGTAGTTCTGTAAATAATTCTGACAATTCTTGAAGCATTTCCTAAATTTAATGGAAATTTGGGACTTTCAAAAAATGCAAAACCAAGAATTGCAATTTAAAATTTGAGTTTTTGAGCTGACAGGCTTCATATGAATCTCATATAGCTTACATTATTATCAAAACTATTAAACCACGTATATTTGGCTTGAAAATCTGACCACTGGGACTCATTTTACTTCCGATTTTGATATTCGAGATGCGTAACATATCGTATTCATTAATAATGCATTTCCAATATATTTTTTTTTATCATCTTATAATTCGTGGTATTTCGATTTTCTTTTAGAACTAAACCGTCCAGCTATTAGTCACTGATCTATGATAAAAATTATTACACTAAATTTTTTTATTTCTGGAAAAAATATTAACTAACAGTATGAATATATTATAATTATATTTTCTCCTACATAATACATAACCTTAACACATTCAGCTGGAGTTCCCAATCACTACTTGCTACAAGCTACTGCGCAAGCAGCTACCTTCAGTACACTGTACAGACATACATAAACATTGTTAAGGATTAAATTGTTTCAATTTTTTAAAGTATTTGGAAGTTTATTATCTTTATTAATTTTTAATAAGCATATGCTAAAAGACCAGAGGATCTCAACCTAGAGGTATGCAATAAATTTCCTGGAAAGATCTTCAAGAGAAAAATTTAAAATCTAATTTATGAGTAGTAGAAAGCCAATAAAGCTTCAGTTATATTTTTTTCTTGTTTTTTTATAATGCCTTTTTCTTTGTTACGAATCTTTTTTATTAAATAGACAGTTTAGAATTTATTTCCAGAAACGGAAGAATTTTTTCTGGGTTAGTGATTTGAGGTTACCATGTTAAAAAATGGTTGAGAACCCTCAACCTAATAATAAATTATTTCCAAAAAAGATAAAATTTTTGGATACTAAATCAGTGAATTTGTGATCTATGACAAAAAGGGTTCTTTACAAAAAGTTCTGTGGAATAAAAAGTGTGTTATGGATAATGTTATTTTGAGAAAGTAGAGAATTAGCAAAAAAGGTTTTGACTTTATTTTTGCATTTATCAAAAAACTAAAGATTAGCATAAACGATTTTTTTATAAAATTTCTAACGGCAACAGTAAATGCTTCTGGGGTAGTGTATTTTTTTAATTTTTTTAATATATTTTATTAGGATTATTTAATGTAAAGGAAATTAAAACTGATAATTGTGATTTTGTTCTTCTTTAAAAATTAAAATTCATAGAATGTGAATTCTAGTTTACATGGATAAAAATCATAGAGACAACATTAAAAAAATTAAAAAAACAAACATAATTAGCAAAAAAAAGAGAATTAATATAGATGTTCTTGATTAATCCTCAAAAATATTTACATAATTGTTAAATATTTAATTGAAATTTTCTTGTTCTCATTGAATGAATTCATAAATAAATTAACGAAAAATGTAAGTCAAAAGAATTTAATTCAAACAAAAGCTGCTAATTTTTACGCAATTTTTTTGACTTAAAATTCCTTTGCTAATTTTATGAAAATAAATCTAGATATTATGCAAATATGATTTATAATTTTGTTGAGGATACCTAAATAATAGAGTAAAATATTTAATAAACATGTAAAATGATTGGGGAAACAATCATAAGTGATTAGATGTGGTTCTGAAGCTTAATAAAAAGGGAATGAAAAGAAATGTCGAATAACGAGAAGGGAATAAGAGAAAATCAATAAAAACAGACAATTGAATAAAAGAAGGTCATTTATAATTAACAAGTGCAAATTTAGGAAAACAAAAACAAAAGGAAAATTTGCATGTTATTTCGAAAGCTCTGTCAAGATAAGGGAAGAAATTTGTTTTGGAATCCAAGAAAGGGCAGCTCTAAAAATGATTTATCTGGACAGCTGTCAGTGATTATGGAGGCCCAAAAGGAATTAGCGTTAAAAGATATCAGAAATTCTATTCGACATCAGTAAGTGTTATTGGATGATGGAGTATAAAAAGGAAGCGCAATTGAAATCAAACACACAAAAAATTAAGAAAAAACTTGCGAAAGATCAAAAACTACGAAAGACAAAAATTTGCGAGAAGACAAAGAATTACAGATGACAAAGAAAAACAAAAGGAATTAAAGAGAAATTTGAAACAGAAATTAAACAAGGTCAAAGCAAAGCGAAGCAACTAAATCAGAGTTACCGATCTCAGAAACCCACCGCAGTAGTCAGGTGATTGTAAAGCCAATTGATCCAAAAAGTGCTATTCTTCCCGAAGGGTCGCAATAAGCACTAAGTGGGATCGATTGATAATTCGTTATGTCATTTTAAAGTGAAGATAAAGTGTATTAATCAATAAAGTTTATATCGTTTGGAGTTCGTTACTGTTATTTAAAGCACGCTTGGAGTCAGATCGACAATAATTTTTATTCGAATTCACCGACAACCCCAACAATTTAAATAAATATTTTTCAGTAATTAATAGTATTATTAATAATAATATAGATTTTGAAGTTACAAAAAAGTCTTGAATACAGAAATCAAAAGATATTACGCCAAGTTTTCAATTAAAAAATTAAATAAAATTTTTAATATTTAACGCTGTAACAGTCTCAAAGAAAATATTATGTTAGTTTCAACAAATATGCACCATTCAATGGAGAAATATCAATTTTTCTGATTATATTGTAATAATAATATTTTAAAATTTCCCATTAAAGCTAAACATGGAATAATTTTTATTTTATATTTCGAAACAGTTATACCGATAATTAGCATATAAATTTTATGTTTTATATGTAATTTATGATGTTTATAAAATTTTTTTTGCACTTATTCAAAATACAGATTACAATATTGTTTTTAACCCGATATATATATATATATATATGTGTGTGTGTGTGTAAATACTTTATATATTTACATAATATAAAAATATTTATTAAAATAAACTAATATCATTTAAAAAATGATAATACATTATTAATTTGTATTAAAAATTAACCTAACCCCAAGGAAGAATGTAAAGAAAATGTAAAATAAAATGTATTTATTATTAGTCAAATTCGAAAAATTAAAAATGACAGTTAATAGAAACATATAAAAATTTAAAATAATTTTTATTCTAGAAATAAATAATTAAATAAATTTGGCAACGATTTCATTAAAAGATAACGTCAATAAAAAACTCTTCCTAAGATATATTTCGTCATCATACCTGTCATCTTCAGGTACAAAAATCCAACTAAAAATATTAAGAATTAACTTATTATTTTAACAAATTATTTTTTTTAATATTATTTTAATTTTCTAATAAATAAACACTTAAAAAAATATTTAAATAATATTAAAAAAAATAATTTGTTTAAATTATTATTTAATTCATAATATTTTAGTTGGTTTTTTGTACCTGAAGATGACAGTTATGCTGTCAAAATATATCGTACGAAGAGTTTTTTATTGGCGCTATCTTTTAATTATTCTAGAAAAGTAATTAATTTTAAAAAAAATTAAAAAAATAAAAATCCTTTTGAGAATACGCATTTTTTGTAATTTTGATACTCAATTTTTTACTATTCAAGATGAAATATATATATATATATATATATATTCTATTCTTAATTTTTTTAAAAAAAATGTCTAAAATTGTAATTGATAAGATAGTAATTGTAAGATAGTAGCCTTTTTTTAAAATTAACCCTTATATGAAATTAATAAATTTTCAGTAATAAAATTAGCAGAGCTCGCGGCAAACTTTTCATATCCCTACGGCACCCCTGTTGAGAAACACTGGTTTAACCACTCATTTTTGTTTATGACAGTCTTTTTTTCTGTACTACGTAATATATCCAATCAATGAAATTTTTTTTGATTAAAAAAAACAAGACATTAATAATTTAACTGAAATTAATATACAAAATTAAAACAAAAGATAAAATATAAAAGTAAAAAGAACAAAAACATAAAGCAAATGTTGAAAGTATTTATTTTTTAATGAATTTTAAATCAAATTTTTTTTCGAAAGTTAACATAAATTTTATTATATTAAAACCAATTTAATTTCAACAATATAAATATTGCTATCAAACATTTCCTCACCACAATCTAATTATGATTTATGAATTTAAGTAATTTTGAAATGAATTTACAATAAGAAAAACTTTTAGGAGAAATTATTTTATTTTGAAAATTTCATATTCTTTTATTTTGTGACGGATGAATATAAAATTATTCACAAATAATATTAAAGAGATTTCTGTTTTTTTTATATTATGTAGCTATTATAAATAATTTACAAATTAAATTTGACAGCCATGCGTGTAAAGATTGAGCATAGTTTTTCTTTTTGTTTTAATTTACTAGCAAAGTATTCACATTTTATCAAATTAAAATTACTTTTTGCCGAGTACTTATTTTAAGGAAATTTTATTTAAAAAATTGTTTTTCATAGATATAATAAAAATATTGTGAAAGTATATTTTACATATAATTTTGTTGAAAGAAAAATTATTTCATATAGTTTAAGTAATATGAATGTTAATTCCAGATTGTTGGATAAATAAATCTTAAAATACTGACAACATAAATATAACACAACTTTCAAGTAAAAAGGCAAGCATTCATAAAATTTAAAAAAAGAATAAAGAATTGTAAAATTAATTTATTAATATTACTCGAAAAACTATTCCCAAAAACCTTCGACTAGAGGTTGTTTAAAGTTTGTTAATTATGACTCTATTGTTTAAAAAGTAAGACAGTGAATTTGTGAGACTTTAATATTTAAAATGCTAAATTTTTTCTGTGAATGTAAATTTAAATTGAAAAACATTGACAATAAAAATTGGCAAATTATCGTTGAATATTATTCCTGGGAAAAACCCTTTGGTGGCGGTTTTACATTGGTCTATACAATTTGAAAGTAATAATAAGAATTGGTTGAATACGTTTCTTTTTTATAGAATTGGTTTTCAGTACCACAATAAAAGTCTACGATCATAAAAATATGTTTTTCCAAATAAAAGTTAAAGAATTTTATATATTGCAAATCTGTCACCGTTTGAAAATTGCTGAAATATTTTAAAAAATTTCAAAATTGGAGATAAAAATCAAAAAATGAGAACACCAAATCTATTAACATCCAAAAGTAATATAAACAGTAGGTTTAACCTTTGAGAAATCTCGTGATTTACTGATACAATTTATAATAACAAGTGTCATGAGAACATTGGATTGCAACATAACTTTATTAGTATGTTTGTGAAATGTATTGATATATATATATATAACTAAACCAACATCAACAAAAGTTACGGACGTACATGTAACGGTAATTAATATATTGAAGATTTATAAAAAAAATAAAATTGTCAGTGATTTTAATTTTGAAAATTTATTATTTGTATATTAAAGATTACTGGTAATATATAAGTAGTATATCGATACATAAAATTAATGAAAATCACTAGTTTTATATTAATATTTGTTCATTATGGACGTACGTTCAATGGTAAATAAAAATTTTGATTTTGGTAAATATCTGTTTTTTCATTATAAGGATGTAGTGAGATTTTAAACCGGGGATTCCAAATCTTTGGATCATGAGGTTATTTTGGTTGGTTGCAAATAATTTTTGACAGGTTCAAAAATAGTTTGATATTACAAGATATTTAAAATGTAATGTTTTCATAAGTATCAATGATTTTTTCCATTATTTGTGTTATAAATTTTAAATTTTTATTAAAAATTAAAAATGGCTGAGTGTCACTTTAATTTTGCCAATGAATGGACGAAAACCTATTTTCTTGTATATATTGCTCGTTTGATTAGTAAAACCAAAATTTCAGATTTTTTGACAAATTCAAAGAACAGGTATTTGACAAAATGTTTTGAAATTCCACATGTGACAATGCTAAAGCTATAACTTCGAAATTTTTGTTCGACTTGATATTTTTTACCAGAATTTGATGTGCTTGACCATCTTACAGAGTGCTATTAAGACTGCGTTTTGGAACTGTTTGGTTTGTCAGTGATTTTAGGCTTTAACAATCATACGACACAAACAACTTTTAACCACACAGAATTTATTTGATCACCACAATTACAATAGATTTCCTCAAACAAATGCCTCAAGTCGATTAACGTCTGTTACTGCCTCTTTGGATAGGTTTTACTTTGTTCTATTTCTTTTTTCGTTAGATTTCTTGTAGTTATATTTAAAAATCTGCTTTCGTTTAATTCGTATCTTTTGATATTCATTGTTCTAAGATAATGTTTTAAAATTATATTTCACCTTGTGTTTCACAGTTTGTATTCAGGCTTATAGGTTTCACTTGAATACACCGTATGAGGATATTTAAATCGAAGAGTTAATTCTCGTGTTAAAAATATGTAACAAATTTCAATAAAATTATAATGATAAATTTAAATAAGTTTAAAAGTTAAATTATGGAATGATGAAATTGCTTGATTGAAAAATTAATATTTAGGAATGTTTGTAATTTAAATATATTAAATATTTATTGAATATTTGTGTATTAATATTCCCTATTCTATTGTTAATTCATGCTTGCTACAATATCCTCAAATGAAATACTAAAAACATTTATGATTAAAAACGACTTTAGATCGTTGTTTTAATTTTGTTTTGAAATAAAGTTTGGAATTGATTATAATTTTTAGTTTTTAATGGACGCGTTAAAGCTAATACACCGCACTGATAATTCCATCATTAATTTGCATCTCTCCTTACATTTTGTATTTTATTATTTAAAGTTGTTATTGTTATCTTAACAGTTTTTCCCAGCAAGATCTGCATCACTCAGTCCTTCAATTCCATTTTTTTGCTTTTGTTTTCATATCCTTTATGTAGTAAGTAATTAATAATGACCTTGTCTTTTATTAGCAATTATTTGTAATACAATCTGTCCGGTGACTTATAATTGTAAATATCTTAATGTCTATCTAACTAAGTTTTAATTGAAAATACAAAATTACTGCTTAAATTTCGAATCATTTTCTACATATTCACTGTAAAGTGAATACCTCTTACAACGCGATTTCCTACAACACGGCATTTTCTGAGAACTTATCTTTCGCGTTGTAAAATGTTTGACTGTATTCTTATTTTTTATAATTATTATTATTATCAAAATTATCATAAAAAACCTAAAAAAAACCAATTCTCTATAATAATAAATTTACTATGGAGATCTGGAAATTATAAATATGAAAATTTATTACAAAAAGAAATAAAAAAATTAAAAATTAAGAAATCCGAACACGCTTAAATTAATGAACTATAAGATGTTTTTTATTTGAATTATTGTTTTCATTATTTTGTAATTAGTGTTTAATCAAAAACAATTTTTAATATAAAAAGCACCCAGATCATGTCAACAAATATTTTTATCGGCTGGACTCAACATCCACTCCTTTACAATATATAATAAATTATAACATAATGACATCTTCTTTATTTCCAATCCTTTTTTTGTATTTCTTTATTTTTTATATTGTTTCCCTCATTTATGTTCGACCTCTACTGTTATTTTCCCTTTTTCAACAATCATTTTAATTTTTATTATTTCTAGCATTCTCAACAAAATTAAACTTGAAAAAAAAATGAAATTTAGATGAATTGTTTATATTTGAAATATAAATTTATTTCGTTTGCTTATCTAACTAAATAATATATTATTATAATAACAATTTGTGCATGGCAATAAATAATCGATAAAGTTACATTTTGTTATAAATTTATATTTTTGCTTATTATTATTTTATTATTACTATTATTATTACTATTATTATTATTATTATTATTATTATTATTATTATTATTATTATTATTATTATTATTATTATTATTATTATTATTATTATTATTATTATTATTATTATTATTATTATTATTATTATTATTATTTTAAAAATAGACAATATTAATTGGATTAATAATAGATTAAATTATTTTTCACAAACACTATTAATGTTTTCATATATGTACTTAATAAATTAATTATAGTTATACTTACTCTTGATAATATTGAAGTTTCTGGATGTTCCATTATATTCCATAATTTTGAACGACATTTACCAAATTTTGCCTTTGATTTACTTTTGGTTATTTTCAATCTATACATAATGTTTCGGACTTTTTCATTTTCTTCATCAATTAATTCTTTTCGTCTGTCGAAATTGTATCGACAACAATAAGACAAATAGTTTATGGAAATTCCCCAATATTTCAATTCCTCTAGCACATAAGAAGCACAGAATTCTGTGTCAAAATAAAACCTACCATTTTGCAATAAATTCCAAATATTTTCAAACGATTTTGGATGTCTATCAAAAAAGCACTCTCCAGTTTTTGCATCGTATTCATCACATAATCTCAAAATTTCCTCCAAAGTCACTGCTCGACAAAGCTGTTCCAATCTAGAATTGTGAAATCTTTGCACTGCACTCCATTGAAGCAGAAAGATTTTCCCACCGACATTGATTCTGATAAATGCCCGTTTATTATTAACAATAGGCATTGTTATTTTCTTGAAAAATCCATTCAAAATTGTGTCATTTATCTATCATAATTGGATTTGGGATAAGCAGCACATTTCAAAATTTAAAATATACACACATTTTTCTTATCCAATGAAAATCAACGAGAAAGGGGAGAAAAAAAACTAAATTTTCTGTCGAAAAATGAAATTATAAAATGAAAGACTTTCTATACTAGTCTGTTTGTATTTTCCCTAATAAATGTGCAAAATAATGACTCGATCGACGTGAGATAAATTTTCTGACATTTTTCTTATTGATAAAAACTGTTAAAAAATTCTTAAAAAATAAATAATAATACACTTCATTGAAAATTAGAATTTTTACTAATAAAAAGATTTTCAATAAAAAAATTTATTTAATAAAAAATAATTATAATAATTTTTTTTCAAATTTATATACAAAAAACAAAAAATAATATTTATTGTTTATTTTTTTATGATAAAAAATAAACTGAAATTGTTACATATTTAGCATCTCAATTGATGAATAAAAACAGAGATGTTTCCAACACAACCTAAAATGAATAAAAAGGGAGAGAAAAATTTGTAATATTCAGATTGGATTTTTATATTATTACAATTGAAAAATTATTAGTTGTAATTTTTTTTGCTCAGGGAATTATTGGATTTTTACACTTATTGAACCTAGTCTTTGGGATTTATGAAGTGAAAACGGATGTGTTTCCATGAAAATAAACTGCTGATATTATTTTTATTAAATTTTGATTCCAATGAAACAAGTAATATTTAAAACTCCCAAGAAAAAATCAATAATTTCCCGAGCACAATTCAAAAATCTTTTAAGAATTTCAATTTACTGCATCTGCTCAATAATGGTGGTTTCGGGATCCATTTTCATTTTCATAGGGGTTTACTTCAAAACTCGTTACGATCTTCTTGGAACTGGCTGCATCTTACTGCTGGTAAGTATGGGACTTCTTTTGGATTTTTGTTTTCATAATAGCGGCTCCCAATTGTCATGTTCATCGGATGTTCCATCTATGGTTACGGAAGTGCTGATTATGCAGCGATTTTATCATCTGAACATTCTCTTACCCCGCATATTTGTCAATGAGATTTTTGAAGAACGGGACGCATACAAAACATTTTTGGAAATGAAACGGAAAAAATATTTGGAAAATAATATTCATAATTCAGTGAATATGGAAACAATATGTTAATAAGATTTTTCCCAATTTAGGCTGTGATTATCCATCATATATATCAAACATTACATATTATTGCTATATATATATGCATATATATAAATTATAATAAAATGAAAATATATTTATTTATAAATATAATATTTAACTACGGCTTCTTAATAATAGTTATACGATCGATTCCATGAAAGCATATTATTATTATTATTATTATTATTATTATTATTATTATTAATAATAATAATAATAATAATAATAATAATAATAATAATAACAACAATAATAATAACAATATTAATAGTAACAATATCAACAATTAAGACAATATAATTATAGAACTATGTAATGATTGAATTATTCATTTGTTGTGTAAAATATGATTGATGCCGAAATGTTTGTTGGGTGATAATATTTAAGCATGTTTAAATTTCATTGGATGCGTGTTTAAATATGAGAAATCTGTTTGCCTGAAGGTGTAAAATCTCTCCAACATTGAAATCTGATGCCATGAAATTTGCAAGGTTCTTTGTACCTAAAATTTCTAGATGAACTTATCATTTTTCATCATCAACTGTAGAATTTTGCAATGTACATTTCACCTCTAATGATTCGATAGCACAGAGACTTTTGCAAAACGACTAAATTGTTATAATAATGGAAATACATTGCATTCTGATTCTCAGTTGCATTCATTAAAATGTCAACTTCAAATTTCGAATATTAACATGCGAAAAATATTAGATGTAATGCAAAATAGATGGGCCGTGATTATGAATTCGGTAGAACGTTGCAACCTCAGCTCCCAAACCCAATGAAGGGTGGCGTTGTTAGATAATCTTACAACATAAGTTGAGCCGTAAATAATGTTATAATTTTTCGACGAATTTTTAATTAATGACTTACTAATTTGTTCCTATATTAAACACCACTTGGTTTACATTTTACTAATCTGTAATAATTTTTTCTTTTTCTCTGGCTTGGTGTTGAAAGTAATGTCTATTAGTTTTCTATATCTAAAAGACCATGGTTAAATTTTTTGTGACTTTTATCGTTTTAATGATTTTCTTATATAATCTTTAATGTCTTCTAACAGAAGTTAAGATTTCAATGACTAACACGTCTTTTTTCTATTAATGTACTTTAAATTTTACATTGGTTCTAAATTTCTTCTACTGTTTCCTTCAATGTTTTCTATTTTACAGACATTTTAATATTTTATGGACAAGTCTCTGCCATAAATCATGACTTATGGAGCTTCCGACAACAAAACAGGGCTAATGTTATTTCGTTTTAATTAAAATAACTGGTACTTGAAATACACATATTTCATATTCGAGCCAGCAATTTATTAAAATCATTTTAGCAAATTAACAAAAATTAAAAAAATCAATAATTTTTAATATATTTATATATACTACTTATAAATTTAAGTATAAAAAAAATATAGTAATAAACAGAAAAGAAGTTTCGAAATTTTAGTTCGACTTATAAAGAAAATTATTTTTCATTGGAATATAATTATTATAATCACTTTTTAATTGAAAAAGTATATTTCAGTCAAAAAGAGAATTTTGACCAAATTGCAGCTTTTGTTTAAATTAATTTAAACATTTTTGTGTATTCTAAATTAAAATCAATAGATTATAAAATATAATAGTAAAAAAATTCTAATTAAATAACCTTGAAAAAATAAGCTAGTAGTCAAAAAGAAAAAACTTATAAATTTGATACTGTATAAATCTTGTATAAACGTTGATGAAAATACAAATTTTACTTCTAAATATATATGAACTCTGGAATACAAATCATCATTAACAATTGAACTCTGAAAAACTGAAAAGCATAACCAATTTTATGAGTAGTTTACAATTTTATAACATGTATTTATAACATATTATTAGAATTTTAATAAAGGACAGATATTATTGTATAAAGGGTCCCTCAACCAAACATGGGTTATATATAAATGACACCAGAAAAGGAATAACATTCCTGTTATGTAGGTGTATTGGGGTTACGAAGCTGTTCTTAATGAAATCCCAGCTAATCCTTCCCAATTTTAAAACGACTTTGTGATTTTTCACGTTTTAAGGCGGGAAAAACAAATTTCAAATGTCATTTTCTCTAACAACTCTAGATAGCAGCTTTAAATAACTTTTCATGATCAATTAATAAATAGATCTTTCAATTGAGGAATAACTTATTAAAATATCTTGCTTATTACCAGAGATATTATCAAAAAAGTTGTTAAAGTCATTAGTTATCTTCTATTCAATAGATTAATTATACATAAATAATAAAAACCAGTTCATAGTTTGCATAAATATTTCAGCAATAGTTCACACATGCAAATTCTTCTTCTTATATCTCTTGATGAGAATTCAACAACAGTCTTTTCAGCTGGGTTTTATAGCAGGAATTGACCATTATATTGATTTTATATCTGTTTCAGTACTTCAAAAATTCCCTGTGGATGGATTTTCCTGGCTGTTCTGATCATAGACTAAGTCCATATGTATTGATTATTGCAGGCCTGTCCAATTAAAATGATCTCGCGGACCACTTTGGAAATGCAATATAATACTGCGGTCTCACACTCACACACACATACATATTTGTGTGTGTGTGTGTGTGTACGTGGTCGAACAAAATGGTATACGAGCAAAATTCGTAGGTTTTAGGAAACACTTCTCCACTGTGTCGGATAAAATTGATCAAATCCATTCGGGAATACTCGCAATGTTCTCTCACCAATCAATGTTGGCATCTGGAAAGGAAATCAAAATCCTCGTCCACTGCAAAGAAGATCAGATTATCTCGGTTGACACGGACGCTTTGCCTGTGTCAGATAATAAACCTTGATTTCATGTTGATCATTTGTTCCAGCCATTTGCCAATGTTTTCGTACATCTCGTGATAAAGTCGGACGTTTTGGAAGTAAATGAACTTGCTTCTTCAATTGTTTTAGCTCTCTTTTTCATGTTGTACGAGCTCTTTCAACCTCAAATTGTCCAAGAGCTACTGTGTGATTGTGAACTCAAACTTCAAAAAGTAATTTCATCTGCTTGTGAATTAAGTCATGCCTTGCACTTTTTTCATTCACAACGCCACAGTTCCTTGTCATCAATGTTGTCAGAGTTTTTGAATTCGGTTGTTTAATCTTTCATTTCTCATAGTAATATCTTGTCCATCTGGAAGTTCATAACTCTTTTGAAGTGACGATGAAAAGGCTGCAGTTTGCTTTTCTTGTTCAAAATCAAGAGCTATATAACACAATTTTTCTTTAATATCTAGGACATTTTCGCTTTCGGCTATAGTTCTTCCAGAATTTCTATTAAATAATCGGTCAAATCTCTTCCAGCCAAATCCATTGAAGTTGCGATTGTTTCAGCAATAGAATAAAATTTACCAAGGGCATCTTTATAGCATCGTTCATTGTCATTACTAATAAATACATATCAATTCTTCGAGTACAACCATTTAACGTGTCCAATAACTTGTGAAGCAGTTAAGATTGAATTTATTCATAAAAGGAAAAATGAAGTCTAAAATCGACAAATATATTAGAAAACTCAAACGAATTCCAAAATAATCAATTCGCATTCAATCCAAAATTCGACAAATTCAAAATATCATAAAAACTGTACATTAAGAAACAAATCTTGATCCGATCAAAAAATGACATAAATTACAAAATTCAATCGAAAAACCAAACATATAATTCAACCAATATAAAATCAATTCACAAAATCAAAAACCACAAATTTAATAGAACTCGAATCTTTGTGCGCACACAAATCAACCCAACAAAACTATCGCACACACAGAAGCGACAAACGAAATTTACAATTTTACAGGTGTTCTTGTTAAATAAATAACCTTGTGTTGGGCCAGCACACAAATAGCCTTGAGAATTGTTTGAATGCATCAGTAATACAGCACAAAAACCCAGCACCAAGATAACTTAAAATACAATATACAACACCAATTAAACACGTTAACATCTGAGAGAATATAAATAAATATAAAATCATAAACATAAAAGTAAAATAAAATAAATACAAAATGCATCAAGAACCGCACGAAATCTACATATAAAATAACATAATAACAAGAAAATTTGACCGTAAAATAACCATTTATATAAAAGTAAAAATTAATCAATTAAATAAATAAAACAAAATATTTTTGGCTGAAAAAATTTAATTAAAAATGTTAAAAATAAATTACCAATTTAAATTAAGAAATTAATGAAAATTTAATAACACAAATAATTTCAAGGTCGAATTTTGTTTAATCGCAATAAAATTAACACGCAAGGTTAAGGCCAAATCATAGGTATATATACTGATGTATTTTGACAGATTTCAATCTTGTTTTCAGTATTGATTTAAAATCTTAATTTTCATTGGTGTACACAACCGGCTGAGAGCCGTGATAAGTGTTGTGTCTAAGCATGACGGCTGATAGTTAGCGTGTGATTATGATATTGTAAACTAATGCCAGATGAATTAATGGAATACTGATTATGATATTGTAAACTAATGCCAGATGAATTGGCGAAATATTTATTATGATTTTGTGAATGCCGGATGAATTAATGATTAGTTCATGACGATTTTTTGTGAATTCTCATTGTCGGATTTGACCAAACGAATGTGGTATGCCAAATAAAAGTTTAAAGCCAACAATCTTTATGCATCGAGACTTATTCAACTCATATGGTAAATTTATTTTCTTTTCCGGCCCACAGCCGATACACAACTTGCAAAGTACTTCTCTTTCTAGAGTCCATGCTCCATGGGGAAATTTTTTAAAAAGACATTTTATAGGCTATTCATTTACGCTAGCGTGTACAATTGCCATCGGGGCTCGCATTTGATTTTTTCACGAGGTAACTGTACATCACAGTGTCACCAGCACATATATACTTAATAATCAAAACTGCAATTAAAAAAGCATATTAAAAAACCTATTATTTTTTTGTTGCAATCTTTTAACTAGAGGATTTTTAAACATTTATTAATGGTTATTATGATATATTTTTATCACCAACTTTTTAAATCTAACAGTGGTGCAAATTAGTATTTAAGAAATATACCCAAATATTTAACATTGCATGACTTTTAAAAAATAACTACTCGTGAAAAAGACCTGTTAAAAATATACTGTGCCCTTGGAGCAAATCTGTAAAAATTTGCGCCGCTCATTAAGAAGAATCCATAAAACTAGCGTTAACGTGAGCGTGTTGAATGATATGTTTATTAGTAATATAGTTAATTATAATAAATGTTTTCACTGTTTATTTGTGCAATTTGAGACAAGTTATAAAAATCAAATAACTTTCAGGGCGACGATAAAATAATCGATAAAAAACGATTATTTAACTGAATGTGGTTTTAGTTAGTGGTGGTGGTATTCAGCCGGTTCATGCGAACCGTTTGTTAAACTTTTTTTAGGTTTGTAAGAACCGGCTGTAATTACCAAAAATTCGCACGAGCTGACTACTAGTATTACCAAATGCAAAAAAAAATTTGAATTTAAACAATCGAATAAAAAATTCAAAAATTGCACAGCAGCATGCCTTTGTCTTTACAACAATTTTCAATTTGATTAGTGTTTTTAAAAAAGTATCCGCAACTGTGGTCACAAGCTTTATTTTGTTATATTATAATAATATATTGTTTCTTGAATTTTTTGAAATCTTTGACAAATGTTTGTGCATACAAATTGCATAAGAATTAATTTTAAGTACATACGTGGTGTGTCCAAAAAGTACGTGCAATAAGTAGGAAATCAATTGAATGGAAACACCAAACTTTTACACAATAGCATATAACATGTATAGACATCATTTTTCATCATAAGAGACATTTACATTCACACAGCGCTGGATCAGTTCAGAGAATGCATTTTTGAAAAAATTCGAGGACTGATCACAGAGGAAACTCTTCATTTCTTCCCTCGGATCTTTAGTATTTGTATACTGTTTGCAACGCAAATGTTTCTTGATATACATGAAGAGATAAAAATCACTTGGGGCAAGGTTTGGACTGTATGGAGTGTTGGCGTACTGGGTAGAATTAATTTTGTTTTAATCTGCGCTCATTTATTTTAATCTACTTCCTCAACCAACTCTTGACTTTTCTAGGGTAATTCCTATCTCACTCAGACGCCCCACTATTTTGACCTTACCACTGTATACCCATGAGCGAGCTCATGTTGGTACTGTATACAGCAGCCGAGAGTCCACAAGCAGGTGAGCCCCGTTTCCAAGACTACTCCTTGTGATAATCTCGCTTTCGGGTTCCTGACGGCCGATAGAAGGACTTACGTCTATTTCACTCCTCTAATTCTCTCGATATTGACACGCACTTCCCCATCTGTCACAGTCAATCTTTTGTATACGTCCGGAGTAAAGTTTCCTCGGGGTCTCATTTAACTCGTTGATAAATATTAGCGTACAATGTAGTTTAAAGTGTGATTCTGTGATACTGGGTAACCTATTCCTTATACAACAATTCAATTTTAAAACAACTTTACTTTAGCTAATAAATCAAGAAAACTTACATGTTGTAATTTAAGAAATTTACGAAGGTAACTTTTTACCAATGCGTTTCTAAGATCCAATTCCTCTAATTATCTAAGCCCTTTGATTTAATTCCCTGAATTACTAAAATTAAATTAATATTATTAACCTAGAAACTTGTTTTAAATTTGAAAAATTTTCTCTAAATAACACGTGAAAATTTAAACTCCTATATAAATTATTAAAATCGCTGTTAGATCAGCCGTTTTTTAAGCTTTGCATAATCTCCTTGTTAATTTAAGGGAAAATAAAATTCTCTTAAGATTTATATTTTATCTTTTATTCGCTATTGTTCTTTAATTGCTAAAATACTCATTATGAAGGCTTAAAATCTACTTCTATGATAATTATAATTTCTCCGTTTCGGCTTTCTGAGCTAAATAAAACTTTCCCATCATACTTCATGCATGTATAAGGCTTTATCAACATCATACTATACTCATACCGAACTTCAAACATTGATCCGCAATTTATTTAAGCAGAAAAATCAAAAAATACTAAAGTCAATAATAATTACAAAAATTCTACTTTTATTAAAAGGTACCAAATTTACAAAAAGAAATTAAAATAAAATATAATCAGTACATAAATTTATAGTCAGTGTTATACGGATGGAGTCAGCTTTTATTATAATCTGATTTTCACTCGTCGATATCGACAAGGAATTTTCGTTTGTTCCGGAGGGGTTTGAATGGTGTAGTTCCGACCTGGGTGAAGGAATGACACAATTCATCTCCGAAATCGTCCATCCAGCAACCTGCGAGAGTCGGCGATTTCTCCTCAGTTATAGTTGTGGGAATTGCAGCTAGCGAAATATCCATGCGTATTTGCATGTCGTCTGATTCGTCGGCACAGACTTGCGGGATGGACTCTGCCGGTTTTACTGGGTTTTGTCGATTTTCGTCCGTTTTTACGAACTCCGGATGTTGATCGGCGACTAGTGCGGCGGCTTCTTCGAGCGCTTGTGCTGCGTTATTCAGCAGCGTGATTCCTTCGACTCGGCGTCGTTCACGGCGACGACTATTTTTACTTGGGTGGTGTTTTTTGCTAGTTCTAGGCGTTTGAGCTTGGCCAACTGGATTTCTTTCGGAGAGGTGATCTGCGGGTATCAGATTTAGCTTCACCGCCAGGTCACGACCGGCTAGCCGCTTTGTGAATTCTACTTCAGTGAAGGAAGCTATCAGGACGGCGCTCTGATCGTTAATGACGATCCGTTGAGCCCGAATTTCTGCTATCAAGTCTTCTCGGCATCTAGACAGCCGGTGTATTTTATCTTGCAGGACCTTTACCGATTCGGGAGCGAACCACGTGCCGAGCGTGCGTTTGTGGTCCGCGAATAGCTTGTTATATTTCCGTTGACATAGACTATAATCAAGATGGTTATTCAGGGTATTTGGTTGAGGAGATAACTTGGGTATTTTGTATCCTGATTTCATCCCGATAGATTTGAAGGAGTTGTTGAATAGTTTGAAGAGAGGGGTTTTCTGTATGACTTTCTCGAAAATTGAAAGAAGCTAAATGGCGAAGGGTTTCTTATCATAAATGTTGTATAATCATAACAATTTAAGTATAATAGAGATTAATAATTAATAAATATAATATAAAATTAATGTTTAATAACAATTCTCAAACATTCTCAGTCCCCATCAATCTACGATTAATATTAATTGCCGTTATGTCTTATTAAACGTTAAAACTGGTCAAAATCAAAATCCGTTGGGAAAAAATAAAAATCCTGATGCCCCGGTCAATTATTGATTTAAAATTTAGTTTAGGTTTCGTATTTACAGTTCGTCCTTCATAAAAATATCGTTTATTCGATTTAGTCACAGAAAAGCACTAATTTCACTGGTTTATTTATTGGTTCCTATACTTAACCCTAGTCGCTACCGTCAATATAATAAAGTTCGACAGGGTTTAAAAAACATATAATATGCCTACTTAAACATTCATTCGAATGATATTTCCTTAACTCTACCAATCTTCCCACAGATTAATTCCGCACCGCTCCGACCAACTCGCAATGGCCGCCACGGTGAATTACGACGGAGTCCTACCCCGCGATCAGTGTAACGAGAACTGACCGGACTAGGCAGACACCGAAGGGTAGTTAGCGACAAGGCAGCACATCAACATTCCTCAAAACTAACTGAGGAAATTGAATCCTGCCCCGCCACCTTCCACAAAATTAAGGTACATATAAATAATTAAAATTAAGGGTACCTGTCGCAGATACTAAAGAGTATCGCAGCCATCCATGATCATAAATCAAATAACAATTAAAAACTTTATCATATAAATGTATTTAAGAAAATGCATGTACAATTCAAAATAATCACTTACAATCCGAAAGTTTTCAAAGTTCAAAAATTCAAATAAAATTTCAAAGGTTTTTAAAGGTTAACTATTATGAAAATGGCTGTTATATTTATACTGTTTTCGTATGTGTGTGCGACCAATCAGCTAATTTCAAATCTTTTTTGGCCATTTTTTCGGGTTTTTAATGGCTTTTATTTATTTTAATGTTTTTCTATTTTCTTATTTATTTTTCTTAATTTTTTAATATTAATTTCCTTTAAATTTACATTTTTTATTTTTGCTGATTTTTATTTTTATTCTGGTCGCCTCTTCCGCCTGTGTATTTTCTAAACCTTATTTTGCAAGGTTATAGGTGGTTTTGTATTTTTACTATATTTTTTCTATGTGTATTGCGTGCGAAATTTATTAATTATTTATTTTAATTAATTATGTTATTCTTTATTTTTATTTTAATTAATGTTTTATTTTATTTTTAATTTCTGTTTGCGGTGCGTGCTTATGTTATAGCAGCCATTTTAACAATTTCCAAACCTCATTAATTATTTTGTTTTAATTTATACAATTTTTCACCTTTTGTTTAAATTATGGCTTATAGCCCAACAGGAGGATGGTCCAATAGGTCAAATCCACTTTCCTACAGAACTCGTTAATTTAAAACACACCGATTCTACAAGTAAAATTTGCCAAAAACTAATGGACGCAATAATTGTTAATATGAGAAAAAGATTAATAGATGATAATGGACATATATATTCAACAAAAAATATAAAAAGTGGTACCAATAAACTTTTTGAAGTAATTAGCGTTATGAAGCAAGATGATTGGAACATTGTTGAGATTGTGGTTTCATGGATAGCAGCGGAGGAGAAATTGATCGGATTTACAAATATTTTTAAATAAAGCATTGACTTAAATGGCTTCAGCGACTTTTTGGAAAAAGTTATAAGCAATCATGAAAGTTTGAATACCGAGTCTTTATCAAATATTATTTCTGAACATCTAGCAGCGATTTCTTACGCATTCAAAGACTACTTTTCACAGAAAGATGATTCGCGAAAGGGAAATATGTGGATTATAAACCCATTTGTCGAACGTGGAAATAATGGCTTGACTGATTCGAAAGAGGAAAAATTAGTAGAGTTAATTTGCGACTCTTCACTAAAATTACAATTTAACTCGAAAGATAAAATTCAATTTTGGATTCAAGTTAAAAGTGAGTATGCAGATTTACATACAAAAGCAATGAGAATGTTGCTACCATTTTCAACAACATATTTGAGTAAATCTGCATTCTCCACAATGACGCTTATAAAAACCAAGCAAAGAAATAATTTGGAAATTTGCCCAGCTTTACACCTAGTTATAACAAATATAGCTCCCAGAATCGAAAGTTTATGCAATGTAAAAAATCAGCAGCCATCTCATTGATGATTTCTTTATTTGTGGAATTTATTCATTTAAATGTGATTTTTCTCTAATTTTTTTATTCTATATGATCATTTTAAAAATAAAATTATTTATATATTGTCTATTTTCTGTGATATTGTATAATTTTAAGATTACTTTTGTGTTGTACTTCTTTATTATAATATTATTGTATGTATTTTGCAATATTTATTGTTATTCTTTATGTACATTTTTTGTGTAAATATATTGTTTATTTTTTGTAAACTTTATGTGAATTTTACAACTGAAATATATGTATTTAATAGTACATTAAATATTTTGTATTCCTGCAAAATATAATCAACAATTAGTATTAGTGGTCCGCGGTAAAAATATAGATTGTTTGCTGGTTCGCCGCACGTTTTTTGTTGAGAAACACTGATCTAGATGACATCGTAATTTTTTAAAAATTTTGGAAGACCACTATCGGACAATAGCGAAAGTATTTCAGAAAATAGAAATGGCGAGATTAAAATTATGCCTATCAAAATCTCATTTTAAAAAGAAATCAAATTTGTAGGAGGAAGAGGAACAGAAATTTTGGAAACCACTAGTATATTATGTTAACAGCAAGCAAGTATACAGGAATAAATCACGAATTATAGATGAATTCGCTAATGATTTCTCTATGCTTGTTGTGAATAAAAAAAGATAATAGTAACAAACTAGTAAATTAAAGTTGATGATTAAATTTCCCTTTATTAATTTTTCGTTCTCATCTTCATTCATTTAAATAAACAAAAAAATATGAAAGATTTTTAAAATATCTTGTTCACCTTTCAATTGGATATCCCTTCTATGAAAAAATGCATGCCAATACAAACTCTGAAAATTTAACCGATACATGTAATATATTAGATAAATGTACGCTCAGAATGCTAAATAGAGATTCACTGAATTATGATTAATTATAATATGAGGGTTCTAGAACAAAATGGTGTTAGCTCTTAAATATCAAAAAAAAGCCATTTATTACACAACTAACTCGTCAATCATGAAAATTGGACTTAAGATGACTGGCGTAAAGTCATGTTTTGTGATAAGACACCATTGTATCACATACAAACTAAACAACGCCTTGACCTCTATCGATGCCTGTGTGACTGCAGCAATTTCCAAACCAATCGTTTAAGAAGGTAGTGGAAATGTTATGGTGTTGGGGACCTTCCATAACAACAACATCATATCATTACGACGTGTGGAGGGCACACTGAAATCACAGCAAAATATCGATATATGGCAGATACGTGTTCTACCAACTGTTCAAGCCCACCAGGACAATAACATAATCTCATAGCAGGACATCACATAGCAGTGCCTTAAAAACTATGTAACTATGCAATGGTTTCACTATCAAACGTGTCCGTTTTGGTCCAAATGAATATTGAACACTAAAGCAATTGAATTATTTTTCCATTGGGTTTCTGTTTATGTATATTTAGGATATTCTTAATTTTTGTATTAAAAAATATGAAAATTCGTTGTGTATCGGTTAATTTTGAGAAGGTTGCGAATTAGTTGAACTAAAATGTAACACGAAATATAAGCTTTTCGGAAACAACAGTTCTTAAAAGGATTTTTATTTGAAATGATTTTTCAATATCTTTAAAAGATTTTTAATTTAATTTTTTTATCGATCTTTTAATTCTACCCATAATAAGTTGCCAATTTATTATATTTTTTTTATATTTTCATTTGAAAGCAAATTAGCATTCTTAAAATTAAAAACAAAAATAATAAAAATAACAACAATACAAACCAAAATAATAATGAAAAAAATAATTTTAATTAAGAACACTAAATTGCAAAAAGATGAACGAAAACAACATTGGAATTAGAGTCATTAAATAACTACCTAAAAACGAAGAAACACAAATGGAGAGAACAAATGAAAAATACAGAAATATTTTAAGAAAATTATAAATTTGAAAAACAGTATCACAGTATTGCATTAAAAAAATCAAAGAGTAAATTAAAATAACCAATCGATTGATACAAGTATATCGAGGAAGTATGAGTGAAGAGACAGTTTAATGATCACTAATTTGGATTATTACTCACTATGTGTAATTAGTCTTGAGTTGCAATTCTTAAATACTGAATCCTGTGTATTCGTGTTAATAAAAATCAAATCAATTATAATTGTGATATGCAATCGATATTGATTATATCGAAAACTTGTCATTTTTACTAATATTCCAGGCAAGTAAGATAAGATCAATATTTAGTAAGATTTTATTTCACAGACAACTCTCACTTTTATTGTTAATAAATTTCAATTTTATACAAAATATTTTGCATTTATTATAAAATGAAAATTCATCATAAAATAGTTATATTAAAATTAATAACTTTAAAAATTTCAAAAACTCTAGCAATAAATTATATAAGTTCAATTGATAATCTCTTATTCAATGTCATAAAAGCCCTTATCTGATGCCATTTGGCGAAAGTGCATTTATCCAGCCATTTTATATTCGACCTTTTTTAAAGTCAAATTGCTGAGAAATTTTTCAAAAGCTTTGTTATTTTTTTTAGTTCCTTGATTATCTTGTCATTCGTATTTATGTATGTAATTCGAAATTTCGAAGTGTTATTAAAATTGTTTCCTTTACCAGAAGCTTCATAATAAACTTTTTTACAAACTTTCCAATTTTTCCCAGTGACAGCAATAGATGTTGAAAAATTGAAAACAGCAGGTAATGAGGACCGTTTCAAATTTATCTTGAAGAAACATTCTGCTCCCCTGTCTTTCTTTGCTTATTCATTATCTGTACATACAAAGTCAATTTAGTCCAATGACACTATTTACTGTTCATTTCGAACTTTACTAATTTTGCATTTGTAAATTTTCCTTTCAGAAAATTTACCATCATCTTTAAAATAATTAGTAAATGTTTTCTAACTGGTTTGTTTTTTTTAATTTCCCACTTGAGTTTTCTTTGTCCTACGAAAATATTAAAACATTTTTTATTTATTTTTAATATTCTTCTTAGTATTAATCATTCAAGGCATTATTTTTTCTTTTTGAAAAATTCAAAAAATTTGTAATTATTCTTATCAATAGTTGATTTTAAAATACCTAAAAATTTTTTTATTCCTAAAAATTGTGTTATTATTACATTTATGTAAATAATTCTTACTGTTCAAAAATGATGAAATTTCAAACGGTTTCGTAAATAATTTTAATTTTTCTGTATTAATTTTATATATGTATGCCTAAAATTTTATTTTAGAATGTGCACAGAAAATAAACAGAAAAATAAAACAGATTTTATTAATATTTATTTTTTCAATTTTCAATAGTTATAATTAATAATTTTCGATTGAAATTATCATATTTATCAAATAATTTATATCTATAAAATCGAGTCTGAAAATTATGTAATTGTTGAATAATTTTAAAAATAATTATCATTATTTAATTGAAACACCTGTAAAATTAACATTATCGAAAAAGTAATTTATAATCGAATATTGATTAATATAATAAAAATTAATCTAGGAATTTACAAATTAAATTTTGTACTTATTGAAAACTATTTTTCTGCTTCTAGGAAATAGAGAAATAATGTATTTTATAATTATATCTTGTGTAGCTGCAATAAAAAATACCGTTACTTTAAATACGTGCTCGTTTCACGAATTAATTTCCCCTAATCAAAGCAACAATCACATATGGGATGCCAATAAAATGCAAAAATCGAGGAAAAAATAAATCGAATGCATTTGCTTAGCTGGAAAATATTCCAAAAGCACCTATTGATGTGTGCTTAAAACCAGCCCGGTAAATACACACTCGCACATGCATACATGCATATATTCGAAACACACTCGCTCAGCACACACACCTGGAGAGAAATCGGGGAAATTTGTTGCACCATTTACAAAATGCCAGAATCTAATGCACACATCATGATAAGCATCGAAGATTGGATTTGCACGGGGAACACAAATCAAATCATTCCTAATAACAAGATTAGTCATCGATATTCCGTTTCTGTAATATTTGGGAAATTATTTTGTTAAGTATTGCATTCTTTGAAGAATCGTTTACAATTGATGAAAAATGAATTTCATGTGGCCACAAGCATCATTGTCAATGAACAAATTAGTGAGTATTTTTTATTTAATGAATCTGGGAATTAATATTTCCGTGTTAAATTAAAGATGCTCTCGTCCGATAATGGAGGGGGATTTTATCCCTCATCGGCTAGTTTGAATTTCCAACAGCCGACAGAAAATGGAACCGATTCCAAGCAATCAAAAACCCAGTGGGGTCTTTCTTCAATGTCATCGGCAGCTTCACTCGATATGGCTTCTTCGTTGTTTTCCGCAGCGCCGATGTTTCAGTTTACCGGATTTCCGTTAGGATATCAACAAGCAACCCTTGGAGATCCTTTTGGACTCATTAATTTTGATCAAGCAAAATCTGCGATAACCAGCCTCGGAGTCAATCCAACTATTACAAACCCTTCCACTCAAAATGTTTCATTATCTTTGCCGACTTCCAATGTAACGACTTCGGTAAGAAAAAGAATTATTTTATTAACAAAAAATGAGAAACAATTTGAAAGTTTAGATGGTTCCACAGAAAATTGAAGAATGCACAAGTTCGGCTGTTGAAAAATCTGAAGCTACTACAGAGAATCCAACTCCTTTAACACCAAATACTTTGGGATCTCCTAAACGTCTTCATATTTCAAATATCCCATTTCGATTCAGAGAATCTGATTTGAGACAACTTTTGGGGGTTTGTATTATATTACTATAATAAATACGGTTTTCAACGTTTCTTCTTTAGCCATATGGCTCAATTTTAGACGTGGAGATAATATTTAATGAGCGTGGGTCAAAGGTAAGCGGCGAAAGGTTTTTATGCTCATTACATTTTAATGGAAAATTTATTTCAGGGATTTGGATTTGTCACTTTCTCTACAATTGAAGAGGCAGAGAAAGCCAGAGAAAATCTCAATGGCACAATTGTTGAAGGAAGAAAAATTGAGGTTAAAATAAATTTTACTCATATTTTGACAGAAACTACAAAGCATATTTTTTTGACATTTCTGTCATTTAAAATTTGAATTTGACAAAAAGATGATATTACTTTTTTGTAGTTTTTACTGCTAACATGGACCTAATATCCATATCGCTAGTAACAAATCTTGTTAAAAAAATGATCTTAATCATTTCATATGTAAGTTTTCCACATCTAGAGCTAGTTTTTTATATTGGATCGTTTATGCTAATGTTTGGAGTCCGAGCATTATTTTCAGAACTTGTGTGAATGTTTATTTTTCTCAACAAACATTAAGCGTTTCTTTGATGGAACAGACTATTACAATAATCTTTTAATAATAATAATAATAATAATAATAATAATAATAATAATAATAATAATAATAATAATAATATTTATTATAATTAGATATGTAGAATTCTAAATAAATCACAAATTTCCTGAAATATATTTTTTCAAATTATTTATTAGACTTTTTAGATGATTGGTTACTTTTTAATTTTATAAAATCAACAGAACTTCTCAACTTCTTTTTATAAATTTGTGTATTCTAATACGCTATAGCTAGTGACCATTGTGATATTATTGGAAATTGTGGTAAACTTATTAAAATTTACTTCTGTTTAATTTTATATTATTTATTATTTATAACTTAATATCATAAGTTTCTTTCTAAAATTAATACAGCGATTATATTTAAAAAAAAAAGGTATTTACTTTTAATTAAAATAAAAAATGTTATTATTATTATTATTATTATTTTTATTATTATTACTCTTACTTTTAATATCCTTTCTATTACTTTATATTACCAATAATTTGCAAGAGGAAGTGTTGTTAATTTTTTTTTTTTTTAATAAGATTTTAAAATTATTTAATAATTAAACAAATTTATCTATGAGAAGTTATTTCTTTCTAAGTCTGACGCAATGCACCAGTTTGCATATAGTGTTTATTAGCGTTATCTTTGCTGCATGATGGCATCCATTGACAATATTAATAATGAAATGGAATAAATAAGTTCTATTTATTTTAATTGGAATGTTTTTGGAATTAATTTTGCTAGTATTTCTAATTTGAAAGTAACTTAAATGGCAATCTATTATAATTTAGATAAATAATGCTACAGCGAGAGTTATAACTAAGAAGAAAGTAGAAAATTCTGGTAAACAAATTTTCATGTGAAATTTTAAGTGTTATAGAATTTTGTGCAGCGGCATTGGCTATGAGAGGAATGAGGACAATGATGCCAACACTACTTCCACACCAAGCAGCCTTAAAAACTCTTGCACCCGGATTCGGATTGCCATACCAGCCTATATTATTTGCTGATCCAACAGCTCTATTGGCTGCTAGCTATGCTGTAGCTGCAGCAGATCAGAGATTACAAGCAGCTTTTGTAAGTAGTAGAACATTAAATGTCAAAATATATTTAGTTAAATATTATGAAATCCTGTAAACAATTTAAGGAATTAAATATTTTTTTATTTAGCCGTTTAATATGACTGCTATCAACCCATATGCTGCTGCAGGAATGTTTAGAGGAATATCAACTATTCCAGGATTTCAAAACTCCGCAACTGCTGCAACATTGGGCCAATTAGGAAATCCTAATAGCACAAATATGCAAACAGGGTACGGTTTAAAAGTCATTTTAAAATTATATTTTAAAGAAATTAGTATAATATACAAATATCCAAATTTCATTATAAATAATAGGAATATTTTTTTAATTGCCACTTGTTAATTTAAATAAATAAATTTTTAATATGCTTTTAAAATATTTTTCTTTCAGCATTATTTTTGTCATTCCATATTTAAAAAAATTTTTTTAAATTTAAACTAATTTTTATTTATTGTATTTCTATTTGATAATTTTCTGAATTTCATTTATATTAATATTAATCTAGATAATATTTTATAATAACAATCATTTTCATTGTCATTTATTTCTTTAGTAAATTCCCGTAGTTAGGTGTAAATGTGTAAAGATTATTTTATAACATATTTGTGCTAATTTCTTATGTTTTGCATGAGTATGTTTGTGGAATATGAGAAAACGTATTCCAGGAGCAAATAATATAACAGTATAATATATTTAGAGATTGTTCAGCACTGGGTTACATACCCGACTTGACTGGAGCAGTTTCAGGAACTGATCCGAATTTCCTCAACCGGATCGGGATGACCTATGCCTTGACAAATAATCCCGGAGGACCAGCTGTGTACAGAAACAGTTCAAGTTACCAACGATTCTCACCTTATTGATAGATGTCTCATTTTATTTTTATTTCTTTTCGTTATTTACTAGTATTTAAAAATTGATATTTGTACAGGATCTTCTTTTCATAATTAAATCTATCTACATTATGCTATTGTATCTATAATTAATAAAAATTTCAAGTATTCTTTCATATGCCTTCATAAAGATTTATTTGAAATAAAGAAAACTATGATTTTTGAAACCCAAAATCTTCTCGATTGTTTATCTTTCCCCCTTGAAATATTGAATTTTTTAAATTTTTATAATTTTGTTCAAGGACGGATCCAGGATTTATTTTAATAAGGTTGATTTTCCCTCATCGCCACCCCTTGGATAGTAATATCTTTATTTTTGTCAAAAAACGATATAACGAATAATTTTTCACATTGGTTCAGGCAGTTAAACTAATTAAAAAATCTCATTTTTGATTTCCTCTCCGAATTTGATATACTATTACAGGTCCTGACTGTGCATATAATAGTTTCATCACAATGATAATTAATTTATAAGATAAAATTTAAAGTTTTACAATTTTTATTGCCGTCATTTACAAAACTCACAAACTGACGTTCAATACGAAAAGAAAAACTAAGTTACATTTTTGCTAAACGCAAACTTCCAGCATGACTAGGACATTTAATGTCAAGTTTAGAAATGTGATAAAATTGAAGGCAAACTTAGTAAACTCCATAAATTTTGTTTCAAATTCAGATATAATTACTTAAATTAAAAAATAATTTTGTAAATTTATAAAAATAAAATTCCATAAGTAGCAAAACTACAAGGGCACAAAGCCCGAATTTTGTGAGTACCAAGAGAAAGCCTCGGGTGTAAACTCGAAATAAAACTACTCATTCAAGTTTAGTGAATTTGAATTTTAATATATATTAAATATTCAATTAAATTTTAAAACTTTTAATAAAGATCGACAAGTACTTATAGTGCATGTGAATTTAATTTTCTTGGGAGTTCAGAATTATGTCATTGGAGGGATAAAAATTTTGAAGTTCTATCAATAAAAAGTTTTTTATATTTTAAATTTTATTTTATTATTTGATCAAAGTGACATATAAACACGGTTAACCTTGTTTCTTAAGATCTTTCATGAGAAAAATATTAATATTTTATGTTGTTTTTGTTTATATTAACTGTCAATCAAACGTTTGAAGTTTTAGAACACTTAGATTAAATAGTACATAACATGAACGGCAAAACTAAATTTTTATTTATTTTAAATAACGCATATTTTGATTTAGATTATAATCAAATTATCAGTAGAATTTTTTGAATTTGTTAGTGAAAGCCGCAAGGGTAGCGCATACGAGAGAGTGATTATATATATATATATATACGTTTTCTTAACTAGAAATAGTCTTAATACCGTCGTATTAAGGAAGTCGCAAGCTTACTTTCAAATTTTTACCTTGAGTGCTCTGGACAGCACTCATTTTCTCATATTGTCTCTTTAAGAGTACGACTTTTGATAGAGTTACTTGGCAGTCTACAGACAACGGACAATCATGGATTTGGCTCGATCGGCCTGCTACATTGCCACGTCCTAGTATATAGCTAATTTTATATTACTAATTTTATAGTTGATCAAAATGATTTATTCACAAAGGTGTATCGCTATGAAATCAATTACATTGATGACCATATTGAATGTAACAACAGTAGTCACCAACAGAGTAATAAAGCTCAACTGGGTCAGCATTGCAAGGGTCAATCAACAGTGAAAGTCACCATATAAATAATAAGAACTGACGGGGTTTGGAGATGGTCGAAGACCGTGAAAACAGAAAGATTTACCCTGGCGATGCATCTTAAGGTCATCAACAAAAAAAATCGTTACAGGGTATGAACCCGATGGGATCAAGACCCATAACCATATTGATGATGATGATGGTCATGCGTCACGCAGGTTAAGAAATTATGCGTAAAAATCACAGTAATGATAAGAATGATAAAAATGATTTAAGAAATTCGAGGGAATTAGACGCCACAATAATTATTTTACGACAATAAAAAAGAGGTTACGAGCACCAATAATTTTTTTTTCCTTTAAAATTTCAAAACCGTTACAATTTTTGATTCGCATTAATCGTGTTCTTGGATTTGTTACAAATAGTAACTTACAATACAAAAATTATAATGTAATAAAAGACAATTTCGCTGAAACTAAAACAAGTAAAGTAGCACTATAAGTTTTTTATAATATTAAATTATTTTGAATTTGTTTTATTTGTGTTATTGTCTATTGAGCAAATGTCAGGACAGTTATTTTTATTATTTATTTTTTTATTGAAAGTTATTTCTACAAAATTTTAAACTTTGCATACCTTTAGTAGTTGGAAAGAACAGGTGTACTGCTGCGGTTTATAATATAACTTTATTTTCACTACATGTACATCGCAACTGCACACACGCACACACACACATATATATATATATATATATATATATATAATATAATATATATAATATATATATATATATATATATATATATATATATATATATATATAACAATTAACAGGGTGTAAATTTTTAAGTTTATCATAAACAATATGGGCCACCATAAATATATATTGCCTAGAGCAGTGGTTCCCAACCCACGGGCCGCATGGCAGTACAGGGCCGCCCAAGGAGCATTAAATTATTTCTAGTTTATTTACTGTGATGACAGCAACCAAAACAAGACAAAGGAATAATCTAGTGATAAACAACACACTTCGGGTGTCATTGTCCCCTATTACCCCAAGATGGAACCGTCTCGTTGCATAGAAACAAGCCCAGGGTTCTCACTGATTTAGCGTATTAATGAATTAAAATTTTAAATCACTTAATATTCATATTCTTTTGTTATCGTATTTTATTTTGATGGCACCATTAAATACAGTTAAATTAAAATTATTAAATACAATTAATCGAAAATATAAACAATAACATGTCCCCCACCAGTGAGCCGTGGTAAAATTATAAAACGTTGATCAGTTCGCAGAGATGAAAAGGCTGGGAGCACTATGTCATAACGCACAACTGGCTTCCCAAATTTGCTTTATTATCATGGCGTCTTATCAGTTTTGAATTTTGGATATTGTTATATTTTAGTAAAGAAGAATCCTAGATTTGTGATTCTGAACTCCTGATTTGGTGACTAAAAATGTTTAGAAAGAATTCAATATTAATTTTTTCTTTCTATAATTGAAATTTTCCTTTAGTCGATCTTTAGGTTTGATAAATTATATAAAAATTAATGTAAAATTTCAACTGATTAAATTCGCTAACATAGAAAAGAATATTGAACTGATAAAAACATCTTTAACCAAGTTATTATTAAATTTCAATAATTTTTAACAATTGATACAAAAATGATAAAAGAGATAAAGTCACATGATGATTGGATAAAATTGATTGGATGCACACAATTGGTTTACAACGCACACTCATCATTTGTTATTCAAATCATGCATCAATATTCAAAATTCTATTAATTTTAAAATGACCCTTACTGCTGGCTCAAGAGAGATTTTATGGAAAGAATGGACCGAATTAGTGCCAAACAAGGAAAAGAAAATTCTATTAGGGCAAATTTTATTTAGAAGGTTATTTTATTTATCATCTCTATTGGATGTGTTGCATTTTTTTTGTTAAAATTATTATTTGATCAATAATTAATTGTAGATTATTTGCGGCGCATCCTGATTTTATTAAATTGTTCCGACGATTTGATGGAATGAATTCATTGGATGAAATTATTCAATCAACCGAATTAAAAGCGCACGCTCTAAGATTCATGAACTCTTTGAATGGAGTTTTTGAAACATTAGACAATGCAGAAGAACTTGGAGATATGCTAAAACATGTTGGAGTCAGTCATAAATTGAGGAGTGTAACATGTGATCATTTCGCGGTAAAATTCCTTCGATTTCAAAATTGACAAAGGTAAAATATTGAAATTATAA
Organism: Schmidtea mediterranea; assembly: GCA_022537955.1. Taxonomy (NCBI): domain Eukaryota; kingdom Metazoa; phylum Platyhelminthes; order Tricladida; family Dugesiidae; genus Schmidtea; species Schmidtea mediterranea. Next base: position 216,592,279 of record CM039679.1, on the reverse strand, counting down.
GTTGACTCGACTGACCAACGCCGACAGAAGGACGCTAGGGAGATTAACTCCGATCCATTAAGAGTAATGTTAAAAAAATTCGAGAAAATTTAGATTTGATAAAAAAAATGTCTAATTCATTAATTGTCATATTTATAATTGTAAGACTAGATCAAAACAATTTTTTCGCGTATGTTTCAATTATATATTATCCAAGTATAAATTTTAAACATATTAACTACACCTTTTTAATCAAACTGTGTTGAAAGAAAATTAAAATCGTAGATAATAAGTGAAACTTGGCATGTTATATTTTCTAAGCATTCATATATATATATATATATACAGGGCCGGCTTTACGTACAGGCAGAGCAGGCGGCCGAATGCGTCCCTCGTAATTTTAATACTTCCATGTAAAAATTGTATAATGTATTTATACAAAAATTTATAATGTATTTATAGTTTATGCGCAAGTGGTTTATATCGTGCCGTACTTGCTGCTAATCCAAAAATCCACTACAAGATTTTAGTATAACAGCTTCTAAAAGTACTTAAAGATTATGAACATTTTGTATAAACATTAGTAAGATAAGCATATACTGCAAAGTATATATTAATTAAATAAATGAAAGAATTTTCGATAATAAAATAATTGTTTTTTGAACTAAGATTTTTTTAATTTTAAAGCTCTTAAATGTTGGATTAATTGGTTTTCTACTAATTTCAATTTTTGTATGTCTTGTAACGAAAAACAAATTAGATTAAAATCAAACAATATTATACAAAAATATTTTTTGTGAAATGTTATCACGCAGTAATGCCAAAGGAAAAGGAAATATTAACAAAAAATTACAGAATTAATCACAAGTTATAATTTATAATATTAATTATGATATTTATTTGTTTCAAAAAATGTAATTTATATTTTTTTCATTTAGGCTACTGTTCCAGTATTGCAAGAAATTTTGGTAGAAAATTTAAAATCCAAAGAAGCAAAAGAAGCGGTTAAATTTGTTCTGACTTTAGCAGCACCCATAATATTAGAAGGATGCCGAGAATAATAAATTTATTCTCAATTTTTACTTTAAACAATTTTATACTTAAATTTTATTTAATAAATTTTTTATCTTTATTTAGTGAATTTAAACAATTTTTTATTTTAATCATTATATTTTCCCATTAAGCTTAATTAGAATGTGTTCATATATACATCCATTGATGAAATTTATTATTATTATTTATTAAAGACATTGTATTTTCTACAAAATTTGACTATGAATCAGATTTATTTATTGTATTCACGAATTTTCGGCACAGCCTTTTTCATAAAAAATTCTGATTCATAGTCAAAATTTTGTGCAAAATACAATGTCTTTTATAAATAAAAAGAAATCAGAAGTGAAAAACAAAAAAGTATAATATTATTATTAAACGATAACGCCAATAAAAAACCTTTCGTACGATATATTTCGATAGCACAGCTATCATCTTCAGGTACTCAAAACCAACTAAAAATATTATGAATTAACATTTAATTTAAACAAATTATTTTTTATTAATTTAATTTTTTAATAAATAAATATTTTTAAAAATATATTTTTAATTAATTTTAAATTTTAAATTTTTTAATTATATTCTAATTTTTAAAAATTAATGTAATTTAAAATTTTCAATTATTTAATAATATTAAAAAAACAAACATGATTTAACATACGTAAACTATTTAAAAACATTCAAAACATTCGTAGTCACAGCACTCTGCACATTAATCTTTGGATCCAATGACCCAATGAAGCATTGCTGATAAGGTCATTGGATCCAAAGATTAATGTGAAAAAGATTAATTAAAATTAAATTAATAAAAAATAATTTGTTTAGATTAAATGTTAATTCATAATATTTTTAGTTGGTTTTGAGTACCTGAAGATGATAGCTGTGCTATCGAAATATATCGTACGAAAGGTTTTTTATTGGCGTTATCGTTTAATTAAATCGTTGCCAAATTTATTTAATATTATTATTATTTTTATTATTATTATTATTACTTACTATTTTAATTTAATATCTGATATGATATTCTTGAAATGAAAGAATCAAAAATATCTATCAACGGCATCTCTTCAATTTTACTCTAAAACCTACCGACTTATGAAGTGCGCAACAAAGGAATGATCGTGACCATATTAACATGAAGAGTTTGGTTATAATTTTTTGTCCATTCAACAATTGCGCAATGCATATAAACGCGTACATCAGCCATGGAAACAGCTTTACAAACGGTAATTATCTGTCATGGAAAAATGCCAAACTGAATTATAAATTTTTTTTGATCAAATAATGTATGAAAAAAACCAACAAAAGCAAATGTTTTTCTGTACTTGCGAACATAACTACCGACATTCTCGCAAAATAGCAATCTTCTATTTGTATAAAATTATTTACAGTTTACTCCTGTTGTTAGTATTTGGATCGAAAACCTGTCAAATGCCATTACTACTTTTTAAATTGACATGAGTTTTGATATGAATTATTTAAGAGGTTAAAGGTTAGGATAACGCAGAAGTCTCAAGCTAAGATAACAGATATATATCAAACTACATTATATAGTCATTTACAATCACACAATTAAGCTTAGTCGGATGGACACCAAATTCAAGATATTAGAAAAGATTTAGGAAAAGATTGTACTTTCATATATATAAATATAAATAAACAATATTTTTTTCATGTTATTTCAAAATTGTCGAAAGTGACCGCGTAAAAAAGGATTATATCTACAGTAAATTTTTCGTTAATTAATTATTCTTACGGATTTTCGAAAGACATTGAAATTTTTAATTTTGGTCATAAGTTTCAATGATGAAGGAAAGATTATAAAAGAAAATAAGTTTTGAAAGTAATATTGCAATCTTTTGCTTAATATTAAATTTCATATTATTATTGTGTATACATAAATTTCACTAAATCAAATCATCACAAATTATTTATTCATAGTGCGGATATTTCAACATTTGGAGGTACATAATAATTTTGTTTAAGTTTCAACGTTGGTGGCAATGTATAATTTCACAATTAAATTCATTTTCAGCAATGACAATCATGACTTCATTGACTGCCAATTTAATAAAGTCATAACCATATATTTGGACGAGTTGAATATTTATTTCAAAGCTTCATTATGAAGCCTTTAAATCTTAAGATAAAATTGACGTTGGGAACTAAAATTTCAAATATGTAAACTTGTCCAAATTTCATGACGCATGAACTCACGAATAAACGTTCACGAGATTTTGCTGCTTTAGACAAACATATTTCTACTTTATAATTAAAATTATGCTTTTTAATTTCCATTTTTATATAATTAAAATTAATTATTTTCATACACGCAATCATGATATTAAAATGAAAAATTCTAGATAGCGACATCTCCTGATCTCTATTATCCACGACCCAAAAACAAAACCGATTTAATTAAATAAATTTTACCATTACAGTTGTTTAAATGAATAACACCATAAATCCAAATAATTTATCTAAAATTAAACACCAATAATGAAGCTGTCAATGTTCAGTGATATTTATATTTGCACTTAAATAATATAATCATTTTTCACTAAATTTTTAAAAATGAGTATCTCGATAGAAGATAAAGAAATTCTTTGGAAAGAATGGAGCGAGATAGTGTCAACTAAAGAGGATAAAATCAAACTCGGTCAAAAGATTTTTCAAAGGTATGTTTTATTTTGATTTTTTTATTCTATATTTAGCTTTCTTTATTTAATTTTTTATAAATTATATTTTAATAATTGTTTAGGTAAAATTTTTGTATCGTTTGTTTTATTTTGATAATATGTAAATTATTATAACATGTTACTGTGATCAAAATATTTCTTTTAAAAGAAGCTCTCTCATTATGTTAATCGACATTTATATTTTAAAAGTTTTCACTTTTATTTCCGACATTTACATCAAAAAGTTTCACATTTAGTTAGTCCATTATGTCATTATGACATCATTAATTAACTAATTATTTTACCTTTGATATACATAATGAATTTAAAAACACTTAAAATGACAGAGGTAAAATGCTTTGGAGAAATTTCTCTTTCAAAACACAAATGTTTGATTGTTACAAGAAAAAATTACACCGATTCCGGAAACCTTTTGATTACAGAAAAGTATAATACATTGAGACACGAACAAAATATACATTACATAAGATAAATGGTTAAACTCTCAAGATGTTTGCATAATTTACATATTTTTAAGAAAATATTATTTTCGTCTTATTCTATAGACCATAACATTCAGATACCTTGAATTTCTATAGTAAAATCTAAACAAATAAAATAAATGTGATTGTTTAACATCCATCCTATTGTTCTGCAAACTTTTTAAATTTTACAAGTACCTTTGTTTGATGTGACAAATATCAAACACTTGTTTCAACTGAATAAAAACTTTAATATTTTTTTAAAAATCAATAAACTTATATTATAAACTTATATTTATACTAGTGTGAAGATGTAACTTGTTCGAATGAATAATAACTTTTGCTTTAAAAAGTGAGAAATTAGAAGAAAAAATAAATTTAACACAAACACAACACAATAAAAATTGCATAAATATTTTCAACTTTTAATATTAAAACTTAAGTTTTAATAATTATTGGGAACGCGTGATATGTGAAGCATTGCTGATAAGGTCATTGGATCCAAAGATTAATGTGCAAAATGCTGTGACTACGAATGTTTTGAATGTTTTTAAATAGTTTACGTATGTTAAATCATGTTTGTTTTTTAATATTATTAAAATAATTGAAAATTTTAAATTACATTAATTTTTTAAAAATTAGAATATAAGTGAAAATTTTAAATTAATTAAAAGTGAATTGAATATATTTTATAAATATTTATTTATTAAAAAATTAAATTAATAAAAAATAATTTGTTTAAATTAAATGTTCATTCATAATATTTTTAGTTGGTCTTGAGTACCTGAAGATGATAGCTATGCTATCTAAATATATCGTACGAAAAGTTTTATATTGGCGTTATCTTTTAATTAAATCGTTGCCAAATTTATTTAATTATTTATATATATATATATAATTAATCTCAAAATGTGGAATAGTCCAGATGAACAACATCAGTATATATTACAATATTATAGTTATATATATATATATATATGATTAATCTCATTTTCATTTTTAGAAATAAATCCAAAAATTTTCATATATGTATTCCTAAAAATTTAAATTGACATTAAAATGGTTATTTTCATAATTTTCAGTTATTAATTTTGTAATCAAGTTGAATTATACGCGTCAACTTGTATAATAAATGTTATTCAGATTAAAATATTCAATTAAAATAGACAATATATTGGAATTTAGATTAGATTTTTATTAAATGCAAAAATTTATGAAGCGTGCAAAAACAAGATCTCAAATTCATTAAGACCTTCTAATAACATTGAAATAAGAATTCACTGGAATGTTATTTTTTGTTTTTATTGTTCTTTCAGTTATGTAAATTTATTGGTTGTTTAAACAATAAAATGCTCATTTTATAACTTATGTTTAAAATATACAAAAACAAAATTGAATAAACGAATAAGGCATATTTTGCAAGCTTTTATCACTAGTGGAAATTTTAATATTGGTATAGAAATCCTACTTGATAAAAATCTACATATTAGAGAAAACAGTGTGATAATACTGGGTTTTTTTTCTGTCATTACTCTATTCTGCATCTTAAGGGCAAACTAATGAATGGGATGAAGCAGTATTAGTATAATGCATTATAATATTGTTTTGTACTATAAGGGTGTCGATGTGCTAGCATATGTGAATATATCACATACATATTGCTCTTTCTCTTTAAAATTTTGTTACATTGACAGTAATAACAGCTACCCTACGAGATTGGACAAATTTTTCATTCCCTGATTTTCTTTCAATTCAGCTTGAACCTAAATGCGCTTATTCGTAGTCTAGCCAGCCTCTGCAACCGGTTTCATGCAACAAACGAGTAACCACTCAACACACATCACTCTCCCCCATCATCCATACAATAGTTCTTTTTACATGTTTATATTAAAGTATATATTTAGCATAGAACATGAGTAAGTCATCAGAAAAACAAAACGTTGCAAGCCAAACTTTTATTTTCTACAAAATTCAATTTTTCAAATTCACCCGTCAACGTCACAATATTACAATCTATTACTTCTATCCATCTATCTTTGTCAAATGATAATCAATCTATTGGTTTAATTTTCATTCTCTTAGTACAATCTCATTCAGCTGTAGTTTGAAAACTATAGCCTTTTTATCAAATAATCTTCAAATCTCTTCTAACCAACACCATAAATTAACCCTAACCACCTTCAAATGTGTAGTTGACACAAAAACGGAAAACGTAAGTGTTTATTAACTTAAGCTTAAAAATAATATTTTTATAGAATTTCAGAAGTAGACAAAATCCTAATCATCAATGCCATTGAACATGGCAATGATTTTAATAAATTTTCAAAGCCTCTATAAAATCAATAATTATAGAATCAATCAATTTCAAAAAATTTAGATTTCTTTCAAAAGGAAAAAGACGTGGCAACTAAAACGAATTTCCGAGGAACAGATAAATAATTTATTGAAATATTTAAACGTTTTTGTAATGAATTTTCTTTTAATAAATTTTACTTTTAAATTTATCAGGATTACTGGTTAATTTCTGTACTTTTATTAATTATTCCGATCGGGTTCCTGGCATCGAAAATCGAGTCGTTGGGGTTCATCGTATCTTGATTTTTTGTGGTATAACCAATCAATCATTCTGCTTCTGTAAATGCAACACAGTTGGGTGTTTTGTGGTTTCCTTAATCATTAGCTATAATTGACAATTAGCAATAATCCTGAAATAGCAATTTTTCCAACAACTGTTTAATTTTTTGATTTAAAACCATAATTATTCTTAATACGTAGAATAAGTAATTTAAAACTACGAAACAAAATTAAAAGTACTGTCAGACGTTATTATTAATTCACAAAACTAAATTCAAATTACATTTACCAGACAAAATTCAAAAACCTTTACAATATCAAATTTCAAATAAAACACCGCCAGTTCATAAAATACTGATACGATAAAACGAAAAAATAAACATTTGTTAAGTTACTCTCATAGTTCAAGGTTAAAACGGAACAAACATGCTATGAGATAAAAGTCATAGTCGTTAGTTTCTGAAATAAATACTTAAACGGAGAATAATAAAGATTCTGCCAGTGCGAGAAGGATTCCACGCGCCTTACAAACTGTTATTCTCTGCTTTGACTTTTGAGGCATCCAAAGCCAATTGTGAAAATAGTGTCTCACCACTTACATGGATTTGAACACCCTTTATGCAATTGTGACACTGTGCCGTAAAATCATAGGTTTATTCTGTTACAGTTTGATGTTTTGTTGATTATTTTGAAGTTTACAGCATTTTATATTTATTATATTTTTTATATTTGTAACATTTATCATTTGGATTTTTTCTACTGAATTTATTTAATGAAATAAAATTATTTTTATAAAATTATGTTAAGGCTGTTTACTATTCATCCGGAATACATAAAATTATTCAAAAGATTTGAAAACATGTCTTCATTAGATGAAATTATTTCGAGTTCCGCGATGAAAGCTCATAGTCTAAGATTTATAAATTCTTTGAACGGAGTTTTTGAGACTTTGGATACTCCAGAAGAGCTTGGAGATATGTTGAAACACGTCGGATCAAGTCACAAATTACGAAATGTGACATGCAATCATTTTGTGGTAAATCTAATAATTAAACATATGTATGCTCTCAGTCAAAGGAGTACAACGCCATAAAAGGGTCACTGTATTTTTATGGGCGTGCCAAAACAAATTTTAAAACTTTTTAAACATTATTTTAAAAAATAAAAATAATCTTTTAAAATTACCATTTAATATTTTAATATTTATTAAAAATTTTTTAAATATATTGACCTTTATTTTATCTAAATTAAATGAAATATTAATTTTAAATTTTCCATTTATTATTATTTTGAACCTTTTAATGTGCGCTTTTTTATCAAAAATAGTGGTAAAAGACATGAGTTTTTTTAATTGTCAATAACTAATTTTTTTTATATACATAAATACAAAATAAATAACTTTTTATTGGATTATTTTCACAAAACCTGCAAAAAGTATTTTATTATTTAATTATACATTTTAACTTGTATAAGACCTATAAAAACTTTTATTAATCTTTACTTAACATAATCTTGCTTTACCTGAGAATATTGTAAAATTGTAAATTTTAATAATTCGATTTGTTATGGAAAATCATGAAATATGAGACAGCGCATAAGCTTTTATCAAATTGTTTGCAGTAATAAAGTGCTTCTTTCTGGTTTCTTTTTCCCTTTTCGCCTCACTACTTACATTAAACAGAACAGCATCTAGTTGGTGACGCCTTTTCTGTAATCAGTAGAAATTCAGGAAAATAGCACTCTGTCAGCCTCATTGACTATGGCACTTTTGGTCACCTTCCTATTGTTGAAATATTTGACCCATTATGATATTATTATAAAAGGCTTTCACTTAAATTGGCGCAAAATTCTAAGTAATCATTCTTTTGTGCATTTTTGCTGTAGATTATAAAACTGTTGTATACACAAAAATCAAGCAAATGGAAAAATGTCTTTTTACAAAATTCAAAAAAATATTCGACAGAAAACTTACTCGGTGAATGGAGTAAAATTTGATAAAAAAAACAAAAATGTTTCAAAGGCGCAATATAATGTGCGTTCGTTCCGCAAGAAGGTTCACAAGAAACAATAATGAAAAAAATGAAAGCTAACTTCACCCTTTTAGACACGTTGCAGTAAGTGTTGAACTGCAGACGTTTTTATACGGTTTAGAAACATCATTATAGAGTTACCCGAGTCAGCTACGTTGTTTTTTCACTCAAAATGAAAATGTTTGATCATTATAAAATATGCGTTCCTTGCTAGTGGAATGTTTATCCTAGTTTTGGTTTCTTATTAAGTCGGTTAATTTCTGACTTAATTTCGGTTCCTTTTTTGATAAAATCAAATGACTAAGACCCAACACAACTAATTTATGGATTGTCAAATAATTTACAAAAAGTCACAATATTTGCAATTTCTTTTAGAAATTTATTTGATTACGTTAAGCCAGATAACATAATGGATGATCACACTTTCAGAATGTTAAGTTCATTCAAGTTTATATTTAGGGTTTATTTCTTTTGCTTCACTCGTCTATGTTCACTTCCTTTATAATTCGGCTCAAATGATTCGTCCAGTCTCGTGATTCAGCGTTTAACCATACCCATTTCCGCTGATCAATATTGATTTTCAAATATTAATTAATTTTTTCAATTTAATTTTTTTGGCGTTTTTATTGATTTTAACCTTGCTTCTGTTTTATTTTATGCCCTCTATGTTAACCTAGCACTATAAAATTATAAGTAATTTTTATTCTTCCATGTAAACTAAAAATTATTATTAATATTAACTCTCTGTTTACTATGAAGTTTGATGTATTACAAAATGTAAAATATTTAAATATCAAAAATTATTATTTAGGATCAACGAGATTTTTAAAAATTTTAATATATGAAATTTATCTTTTATTGTAAAAGATCAACTAATAATTATTTTATAGATTATTATCACTGTTTTTTAAATATCTTTTAAATATTTTGGGGTTGTCGGTGAATTCGAATAAAAATTATTGTCGATCTGACTCCAAGCGTGCTTTAAACAACAGTAACGAACTCCAAACGATATAAACTTTATTGATTAATACACTTTATCTCCACTTTAAAATGATACATCGAATTATCAATCGATCACTATTAGTGCTTATTGCGACCCTTCGGGAAGAATAGCACTTTTCGGATCAATTGGCTTTACAATCACCAGACTACTGCGGTGGGTTTCTGAGATCGGTAACTCTGATTTAGTTGCTTTGTTTTGCTTTGACCTTGCCTAATCTCTGTTTCAAATTTCTCTTCAATTCCTTTTTATCTTTCTTTGTCTTCTGTAATTCTTTGTCTCCTGCAAATTTCTTGTCTCTCGCAATTTTTGTCTTTCGTAGATTTGGTCTTTCGCAAGTTTTTTCTTAATTTTTGTGTGTGTTTGATTTCAATTGCGCTTCCTTTTTATACTCCATCATCCAATAACACTTACTGATGTCGAATAGAATTTCTGATATCTTTGAACGCTAATTTCTTTTGGGCCTCCATAATCACTGACAGCTGTCCAGATAAATCATTTTTAGAGGTGCCCTTTCCCGGATTCCCAAACAACATTTCTTCCCTTATCTTGAAAGAGCTTTCGAAATAACGTGCAAATTTTCCTTTTGTTTTTGTTTTCCTAAATTTGCACTTGTTAATTATAAATGACCTTCTTTTATTTAATTGTCTGTTTTTATTGATTTTCTCTTATTCCCTTCTCGTTATTCGACATTTCTTTCTCATTCCCTTTTTATTAAGCTTCAGAACCACATCTAATCACTTATGATTGTTTCCCCCAATCATTTTACATGTTTACTAATTATTTTACTCTATTATTTAGGTATCCTCAACAAATATATAAATAATAGTTTATTATATAAAGAATATCTAATCTCATTTATAATATTCAAAATAATAACTAAAAGATAATTTGAGTTTTAAATTTTAAAGCAATTTTTAATGATAATGGTAAGCAATCAAAAATGTTTTCTAAAGATCAATTAATTTTGTAGAAAAATTATTTTTATATTTTATTTTATACACTACTGAAATTTTAAAATAATAAAATATAATTTTATTTCTTGTTAACAATAATTTCAAACCTGCACTTTGTCACATTAATACAATTTTATGAACTTCTAGATAAACTACGCTAATTTAAACAAAATAATGTAAATAATATGCGCGCTGGAATATCGTGCTTCAATTAAGGTCGGCGTTCAGACACTAGATAAATAAATTCTCAGATTATAATATTATTTTAGTCACGTAAAATTAATCTATTATTTATAAATGTAGTTTCAAAATAATTTAATTTTCTCACAAATTTTAAATTCAATTTAAACTGTTTTAATTCACACTTTTAATGGAAATTGAAACAAAGCAATAAATATAAGGGTTTTTTGTGATAAATAAAATATTTTTATCTTATTATTAAATTAAAATTGTGCGTTTATCTATTAAATTTATGAATCAACATGATTATGGATATAAGCTATTTTTTATTATTGCAATTAATTTATTAGGGCTGGAAAAGCACCGAAACAAATTTAAAAAGCGTTTTGCTCCGTAATGTAACATTAAAATAATAAAATTCCTTAGCATTTAAGATAAGAAAAATACTATCAATTTTAAAACCAAGGACCATCTTTTGTAGAGTTGAGCCCTCGTAATCGGAATTGCTAATTCTTACATGTCATTTATTCATGTAGATCATCAACATGTTTTGGATATGTTAATTTAATCGTTATTTTGCATAAACAATTTCAAGTAATATGTCTTTTCATATATTATATCTATTATTGTATAATATAAAAATATTTTCACCAATTTCAATTAACTGTTTCATGTTTTTTTTCATTTTACAGGCAACAGTACCAATCCTAAATGAGGTGCTTGCTGAAAATTTGAAGTCTTGCAAGGTCAAAGAAATGGTTAAAAATATCCTCAATATTGCAGCGCCAATAATTTTAGAAGGATGTTCTGAATAGAATTTAAAGATTTAATTAGTATTCATTATTTTACACACAAAATTAAAAAAATATTCACACTATTATTTTGAATAATAAAATATTTTAAAATTATTATTAAGTTCATCATTACTTGCTTTAATATCAAAAATTAATATAAATGTTTTTGTTATACTTAGAGTTACTTCAACATGGAATGAGCAAAGAATATATTCAGTTTACACATTTATCTTCGTCGTAAAACATTTCTTAATTTGCATCAATTTAGTAATCATTTACATTTATTAATCAAAATAATTTCACTGATAATAATTTAATCACCATTTTCTTGATCAACATTGCTTAATTTTCGAATTTTGATTTCTTTTTAAAGCATATTTCAACTACTCTGCTGAAATCGAAATCGAAAATTCTTACTTTTTCATCTTCAATATATTATATTTCGGTAAGTATTTTCTCATTGAAAAAAATTCTAAAGAAATCGATTTATAGATCTTATAGCGTTGGTTCTAATAATTTTTCTTATCTTCTGCAAATGTTATTTTATATTTATAAGGCCATTATTGTCATATTTCTCAAGATTTGAAATTTTCTCCATTAAAATCAAATCTGATAAATATCCAACTTGTGATGCCATGTTATATTTAAGTTATAATTATTAAAGTTAAGCTATATAATAAAATAATTAAATCAACACAAATTCAATTTCAATTTAATTTACTGCAATATTTAAACAACGTATCATAATAAATTTAGACTTCCATTCATACATATGTTGGGCTAGAACAGAGTTTTGTTTAAATGAATCGGTAAATAGCACGCAAACACAACACGCAGATTTAAAATCAGGCCCATTAAGCATCAACTAACCACTTCAAAATATGAGAAAGAAACAATTAAAATATAAAATCAAAAACATAAAAATAAACTAAAATAATAACAAGATGCAACAAGATCCGCATGAAATAAATACAGAAATAACATGAAAACGTGAAGATTTGACCGAAAATTGACAATTTACAAGAAAAAGCAAGAGTTCATGAAAGTTAGAACTAAAATTAAATAATTTGAATTGGAAACAATTCAATTAAAAGCTAAAAACTAAAATTGTCAAATTAAACTATGAAAATAATAAAATTAGAGTTTAATATACAAGAAATCACAAGGTCAAATCTTGTTTTACTACTTAAAATTAAACACGCAAGGTTAGGGTCACACAATAGGTATATATACCGATTCATTTTCACAGAATTTTAACTCGTTTTTAAAACGCAAGACACTCAAAAAACTCCTGTTACGAAAACCTATTTTCAAATCGACTTTGTAAGTGGACGATTTCTCGAAAACTTTCTCCACGCACCGCACGAATAATCTAAAAAGAGCTCTGTTCGGGTGTCTGCGTGGGAAAAGTAATTATGTAATGAATGTTTGGAATAATGAAGCCAACTATTAACTTATTTTAAATATGACAATAAATACTTATAAAGATAGTATGTTACGTCGAAATTTCTTTCCGGCCCACAGCCGATACAGCACCACAAGTTATTAAAATCCACACACCCCAACCGAACGGTGTAAGTGCGGTGTAAGTCCGCCAATAGTTCGTGACCGTGAAGGCTACGGCGTGAGAACGCAGAAGCTGAAACGTCAATATTATCCGTTTATAGGGGAAATTAGAAGGTAAAGGAGTCTTTTGGATACTCCTTCGCCATCTATTTCCTGAAAAATAGACCTAAAATTACGAATAACAATCGGCTTAAAATTTCAACACCGAGTAGTCCAGTGGGCACTCGTAATCTTCTAATTTCGATATATTCAATCTTAAGGTCAAATAAGGGAAAGTAACTGGGTGAAACGGCGTAAATCGTTGCTATGACGAAAACTTAATAAAACGGTGTAAATTGTCGCGAAAATGAAAACTTAAACTTAATAAGAAACGATAGAGATAAATTACTATAACAAAAACTTGAAATTAATAAGAAGCGGTAGAGATAAATTATTACGCTGAATGCTTAAACTTAGTAAGAATCGCTAGAGATAAATTGCTATAATGATTAAAGTTTGTAAGAAACGATAGAAATAAATTACTGTAATAAAAATTTCCAAGTAGTAAGAAACGCTAGAAGTAAAATACTATGAAGGAAACCTAATATTAGAAAAAAACTAGAGATAAAGCGCTATGATTAAAAAACTTGATATTAGTAAGAACGTTACCTAGCTTTATGAAAATAACCTCCTTATGATAAACATTTAATGAGTAACTATTACCAATTAAAACATTACCATTGTTACCAGAGGAGTGTAGTAAAATAGAAAAAATTATGCGTTTAACAAGTAAATTTACCAAGATTGTCACACGGTATAAATTCACAATAGACTCTTGAAATTGTCGATTGGGTAGTGAGAAGCTTACCACCCAGAGCAAATAGTGCAAACAAATAAGGCAAAGTACGCTAACGCTAACCATATGTAGAACAATAATCAATAAATTAAAATCAACATCAAAAATCAAATTACAAATAACATTGACAGATCGACCACAGTAATAAATATTCCGGTTCTAACATTTCTACGAAATTGTCTATCCAGATGCGACCGTAGATCCCGTTCGTAAGGAAATGGAAATCCACCAAATTAAGTCAACGTCGTACTGTCCGAAACATGTGTTACATACAACCGTGACTATCGAGTGCGATGGACAACTAAAAGGCAATAAATTTATACGAGGACCAACAAATCAAATACTCACCCATTTAGTTAAATAAGACGTGAACCAAGCATGTAAGCAACGAACAATTCCATAAATCGAGAGAGCCGAATAGTGACACTACAAACGAACTACACCAAATTAAGAAAAGCAACACCACGACGGCCAACTAAAATAAATGAATCAAGACGGGGAATTATATTAGGCCACTGACTTATTGCAATAATATCTTAAACAAACTTAACTAGTAAAATGATGGCTCAATAAATGAATCAAATCAGCGTGGCCAGTCTTGAAATCGTCAGCAATTGATCATTAGAGCGAACCATTGAAGCACCCACCGGATCGCCGACACTAATATAAAGCCTCCGCGAAACAAATCAATAACAGACTATCACAAATCTAATAACGACCTTTGATACACCAGAACGAGTGCGATGATACCAGGTCCCGCAGACGAAGCACTCCAATGAAATAAATGGAATTTTAGACTGCCTACGCTCAACGCGGCATAGTAGGACTCACGCATATAATTACTAGACTAATGTTATGTCGATCATTTTTCTAAAATGACGACGCAACATATGTCCCATAACCAGAAACGTTGGAAGGGCGAAGTAGCCAGCAGAGCTCGAGATGGAGAGACCGACGAGATAATCATGGAGGGAAAAGATGAATTCAGCGAGGGTAAGTTTACTATCCGATAATATCATCAATTTTACCATTACGACACGAGCTAGGCTTTCGGACGACGCAAACCACCGGAATAGGACTCTCTTCCCGCATCGAACCAACCAGCCAAAGTAATCCAAAATGAACTGAGAGGAGAGACACGTCTTGTATCATCAATGTGATTGTAAATATAATATTCTGTTCTCCACTAATTTAATCAGAATCTTACTGTACTATCCATAAACAAATTGACTTACCAACGACGATACTCACGTTCCAGCGAAACAGGATAAGGATAAATATAAGGTAAAGCTAATCAGGGAATCGAATGGCATAACTAGAACGATGAAACAAGATCAAATAAGTTCAAATTGAAAATCTAAAAGCCACCAGGTTACAGTGAACGTCCATTACAAAATCGCAATTATTGCCGCGTTGAAATCTAACAAAATAAATCGTATTGTAACAGCTGGAGATTACAATGACGAAGGAGATAAAGTAAATTAAATCACAAATATCGAACAATTACAACAATGCAGCTAGATGTAGTCAATCACCGTCAATACGCTAAAGTTATACATATAAAGATGGCGAAATGGACCCAATTCTGAGAATCAATGTCTTGATCATAAATTTTGTAGAATAAACCCACTGCAGAAGTTAAGTGAAATCGAAATGAGACAGGTTGTCACTCATGAGACGGACAAACCTGTCACGATAACAAATGATCCACCAATATCCGACACACCACTCGACTTGATAGAACAAAGGATCTCATTAACGACACAGATAAAAGTTCCACGAACTCTAACGTAGTATGAGGACGTACTCCCATCGCCTGCCAAGACCCTAGGAAACAAAGTGTCGACGATACCTTAACCCGCACGACCTATTCCGACACTCATATCGTTGACCCCACCGACACCCAATCACCACTACATTTCCCTAACCAACAAACATATAAAACTCTTTTCAGACGACTCATGTCTGGCGAGATTGATATAATAAAGCCATTAATGAATCAATTAATTATTTGGAAATTTCCAGACAATTCATGGATTGACGCGTCCCGAATCATAGTACGATTCCCCGCACATTCGGCTGCTAGATGCAAGCAGGCAATGTGGGACGCGGGATTCTCGATTTCTCCCTTAAGAGAGTCCAGGACGGGAATTCAAAGAGATTTCGGAGAGGCCGACCTCCCCTTTATAGCCATAAAGTGAGAACCCGGTCGCAAACCATCTCGGGAGATCAGAGTACAGGCCGAGTTCGTCTTGAGGAACATCAACGACAAACAAATCGACAAGTAGAGAAGGCCAGACGCCACTTAGCAGAGATAAATGCGGACATCGCGGCGGGCAGAATTGTAGGGATACACATGCAAATCATGCAGTTAGCCAAGAAGATTCAACAGGTTAAAGCCACCTGGGTAGAGCCGAGGAAAGTAAAGGCCCTCTACCAAAAGATGACAGCCGCACAATGGGTTGGGCTGAAGAAAAACAGCTCAACCAGAATCAGAAGACTCAAATTCATTGTCTAGAGGTAGCGTTATCGGCGTGCCAGAAGGGCAACGTGGTAACCTATCCGTCAGTATTTGCACCAGCTCAACTGGCCTATAGAGAAATTATAGAGACCACTAAACCAGCGAACAAACCTCCCAAGCATCGACCCGGAAAAGCAGAGCGCGCCAAACGACGTACCGCTCAAACGAAAGAATAACACGTTCTCCCAGTTGTTATTTAATAAATAATTTTCAACTTTGAATTGATTATCCAAATAAGCTATTTAGTAGAGAGATTAATAAAATCGAATCTTGAGTAATGCAAAGACTAAGTCCAAGCGATAAGAGCATCAGATATACCAGCATGGGACCAGAGTAAGAAAAGCGCACAGGAACCTTCTATCGGTAGTGCGTTGAACCCATCTTGAAATCGGGCCAGAGTAGTTCTTTCGTATCGCTCACCTTTGGCGATCTCAAAACCAATAGTTACATTACCAACGTTGCCTAGCAACGGGTAACTATTGGAGGGCAAAGAAAAGTTCTATTTGGGGTCAAGGTCACACAAACCATAAACCCCACATATATCACAGAAATATTTTCTATAGATTTTAAGTTTTGGTATATTTTTGAGTTTGAATTTTTTTATAATGGGAAAGTTGAAACGTGATAATATCACTCTACATACGCTTATTTGTTGATAAAAGATTCCTATGAGTGTATTCCTCAAGCAATAATGCCAATAAAAACCAGGGGGTTGTCGGAATGGACGTATATAGAAATAAAATTACCTATATTATTTCTAAGACGATGTGTAATTAATGTTAAGAAATAAAGGTAATCAATGTTTTAAATGGACCATATGGAAATCATTCTGATAGAGTTTGAATTAAAATGAAAATGAATTAAATTTTAATTATATAGGCATACCTCGTTTAGCGCTCATAATGCGTTCCTGAAAATCGAGCTTTAACAGAAACAGCGTTAAAAGAGGTATTATTTACATTAAAATATGGGTTACGTTCCTAATGAATTTTTTTTGGTATTTTGAAGGCAAAAATAAAAAACATGGTATCAATAAATTGAAGGTACATACATTTAATTCAGTTAAATATATACTTCAAAATAAAAATATTCAATACTTCTTCAATAAATAAGTTTTCATTATGTAAATTAAATTCATATTTATGTGTCAAAAACATAAAATAATAACATGATGCCCGATAACTTACACTGCATTATCTTGGAAACAGTGCAAATTGCACATGGTGTGGGGTTCGACGATCTAATGAACGAAGACATAGAAGAGATACTCAACTTGTATGATGCAGGCCTTTTCAATGAAGATTTAATCGAAATCGGAGACGGATCCTACCAAAACCACGAAAGTGAAGATGATGAAAATGTACAGCCGCCAAACAAATTAACAAAAAAAGTTTTACAAGAAAATTTAGAAATAATTGCCAAAGCTTTAAATGTTCTAACTGACAATGACCCTGATTCTGAATGCGCTGGTTTTATTAAGAAAGGTGTTTCAAAAAGTCGTATTCCGTACGCTGAAATTTTAAAAGAGAAACAATCGAACCGGCAACAGTCTAAATTAGACCAGTTTTTCTTAGGGAATATGTAGAATTTCATTTAGTTTTTCTATTTTGAATTTCATCATGTTAACATTTTATATGTTTTTGATACATACATATGTATTTAATTTACATAATGAAAACTTATTTATTGAAGAAGTATTGAATATTTTTATTTTGAAGTATATATTTAACTGAATTCAATGTATATAACTTCAATTTATCGATACCATATTTTTTATTTTTGTCTTTAAAGTACCAAAAAAAATTCAATAGTAACGTAACCTCTTTTAACGCTGCTTCTGTTAATACTCAATTTTCAGGAACGCATTCTTCTTTTTAATGATTTTTTCATATCAAAATTTTTTTTGTTTTGAGCGTTATAACGAACCAGCGTTTTAAGATGGAGTTTTATACAAGGTATTACTGTATTAATTTCTCAGTTAAATGACTGACACAAGTAAATTCGAAAGATAAAATCTAACTCTTTCAATAAATATATAAATAAATCACAGACCCAGAAAAATGGATTTTTTGGCTTTTATGCCAAGAAAATATTGGTCAAGAGGCTGGTTAAAAAATTAATAATGAAGCTGGTACAGAACAATTTCTCATCCTCTTTGTATAAAAGATTTAGGAACTATGTTGTTTACAAATAGTAGATATGATCAGCGCAGTACCATGGCAGGTGCAACAAGTGCAATCGCGCTGGATCCCGTATGTTCAAAGGGCCCCCAAATTCGCAAATTGTTTTCTTCTATCTGGTATGAAATACGTCCTAACTGAAAAATATTAAACTTCATCAGAAATTTTAAAATAGAAGAATAAATTCATTATTTTAAAAACAATTATATAAGCATTAAATTAACTAAAATTTAAATAAATAACAATGGTAGCCAATTTCCGCAATGTTTATTCATAAAATATGAAATATTTCGACTGATAAACAGCCCTGATCACTCATAACCAAAATTTAACTAAATTTTCGCTTGCTCCTCTTATTCTCTGATGTTTTCTTTCACTAAAATTAGAGTGAATGTGTATAGGGTATTCACTGTTTGATTTTTAGCACACACTGCTACATGTGCGTTAAAAGTTGTATCATGTCTAAAACCATTTAAACAATGAGAGCACCATTTTACTCTTATTAGAACATTGCATGGTTCGAATGACAGTTCGTTAATTTATTTAAATTAAAAACTGCGGTATAATGATAATTATCACCGTCTTGCAAAAGTAAAAGATAAATAGGTTTCCCTTAGTAACCATGGATCGGTGTATTATATCCAATTGCGGATGATAGGGTACATAGTCAAAGTCTTCATTTGGTGGTCGTGGGAATTCTGTTTGTGGCAGTACTCTCATGATTTCCTCTGAGTGAAAAGAAATTTTCCAGATGCTGATTCATATTAATTAGCTCACAACTGTAATTGCAGAGGTGCCGTGGGCACATTATTAAATTTGCTATTTTGATGTTTATTACATGATTTACTTTCAAGTTTCTTTCCAATCTTAGCAACTCGTTTTGACATTGTTCTTGATTATTAGGATACAGCTTCCCTTGTCTATCCAAATATTTGCTGATGCATAGAACACAGTAAGGACATATGCATGGACCAATGAAAGCATTAATCAATAGCTTTTTGCAAATCGAACAATTAAATTCTTCGGTTGATACTCTTTTATTCATTTTCAAGTATTAATTTCCAAACTACTCTATATTTAACTTTTAACTTCGACATTTTGAAATTAAGAGAATAGAGAATAAAATCTATGCATAAAGAATAAATGCCAATCAAGTACAATAAACAATATTCAGTTTTATTATTTTAAAATAAACTCATACATTTTTAAATTAATATAATACCTTTGTTAAAAAAAACTAATTTTCTTAACATTTTTAAAACAAACATTTTGTTTTTTATACACTTAATTACATTTCTCTTTTTATAAAAAATTACGATTTATATACTCAGAATTAGATTGTTCATCATATAAAAGCTGAGAAAAATCACTTTTAAGAGTTTCATAAGAATATTGATAATTTGATGATTTTTTTTCATTGGGGTGGAAATTCTATTTCTTCCTTCTGGTCGTCGCTCATAAAATCTATGTTTCGCAATCAGCTGTATAGTCTTCAGTACTTTTAAAACTGTCAGTACTATTTTGATGATTTTTATATAAATTTGGGATAGATATTTCACTTCGGATGGGTTTTGGTCGTTAATTAGTTCATCACATTAGCCCCCACGGGAAGTCGCGGAGCGCACCAATACCCAGATATACGAATCATATATAATATGCAAAATTGAAAGTCAACAATTTCCACGAAACGTGTTGCCAAAGTATATCAAAGTTAGAAGAGTAATTTAAGCGTTTGGTTTTATAGCAAGTCTACAGTTTGTATTGATTGTATGACCCAATGAATATTTAATTAGAAATTTATTTGATGTTAAAATTAGAAATAAAGATTAGTTAAGAAATAAACAAAAGTAATGTAATACTGATTGAATAAGAAAGTGTCTCAGGTAATGAAAATTCTATAAAGTCCAATGATTCATGAATCCAAGAGTATATGTTATTAAGTAAATTTGAGCATCAAGTGTGTCAAATCCTCGTGAGAGTAAACTCGAGCGAGTCGTGGTGGTTTAGAAGTATCTTCCCCGATTTGACGGACCCATATTTTATCACAATGTGTAACTCAGTTCGTGTGTTGCTCACTGTCTGGTCTAGAAAGAATTGAACGAGGTATTTTTGATACTATCTCTACTGGTTGTGATACATCGGCAAGTACGGTTTCGTTGAATTGATAATTTCTAACCAAAGTACCCGCAATTTCGTTC
Organism: Schmidtea mediterranea; assembly: GCA_022537955.1. Classification (NCBI taxonomy): domain Eukaryota; kingdom Metazoa; phylum Platyhelminthes; order Tricladida; family Dugesiidae; genus Schmidtea; species Schmidtea mediterranea. Next base: position 216,571,250 of record CM039679.1, on the reverse strand, counting down.
GAGTCAATGAATGGTTCAACTGAAGGATTGTTGTCAGATATGGTTGTAGAGTTATCCACAGGAAGCTTCTCTAAATCGTGCCAAGGTTTGTTGTGGCTCAAATCATCGGAAATTACGTAAGCCGGTTTAAGTCGGCACAAATTTAATGTTTGGGTTACCCCGTTGATGATGATGTGATCATTGTTGTCTACTATATCAAATATCTCGGTTTGAGACCTGAGTCAGTAATATTACGAACGTACACGTGTTTGGCATCTTTAAATGACTTTGGGGCGTATGGTGTATACAATGATGCAGATCAAAACTGATGGTTACTGTGGATCAAAAGAAAGTGATCTCCAGCAGTATCTAATTCATCCAAAGAAGGAGAATTATCAAAATCGATTAGTTTATTCGGCAAGGATGTTGAAGATCTTAAGAACAATTGCGAAGGGGAAGTTTCGGTCGTTATAGAAGAAGTGTTGCGCCAACCAAGAAGAACAAAAGGTAAAGCTTTGGTCCAGTTAAGTTTAGAAGAAAGTATTACAAGAGAGGTCTTTAAAGTTCGGTGATGTTTGATACCAAGTTTTTCGATTAATTATTGAAACAATTTGGACTCAAATTGAGTTCCTCTGTCGGTTATTATTGATTTTGGAACCCCGTACCTGGAAATCCATTGTTGGAGAATGGCATTTGCCACAATTTCAGCAAAAATGCTTTTTAATGGAACCGCCTCGAACTAACGCGTTTTGCGGTCTATCATGGTCAATAGGTAAGAGAAAACATTGTCAGGAGGTAAAGGACCGACAAGATCGATATGTAGAGTTTCAAACCTATTTTCAGTTGGGTAATGAATTATAGGTGGTTTGGTATGCCTAGTAATCTTGTGCTTGGGCATCCGATACACTGACTAACCCATTTTGTTTATTTCTGATTTTAATTTATTAATTATTTTATCTGTCAAGGAGATTTGAATTAGATTATCGCGTTCAACATCGAATTTAATATTTTTATGGGTTCCATTTAAATCCAACATTATTTCAGGTTCATCATCAACATTAATTGAACCCCCTATCTGATTATTATTAATTAAACTCTAATAATCATCGCTAATGATGATTTCAACCCTTTTAACTTTAGAAGGAATACACTGGATATTTTCAGCAGGTCGTTTATTAGTTTTATTATTATTATGTCTCGAGGTATTATTTCGTTTATTACTATTATGTGTTGTATTATTATTATTATTGATATAATGTGTTGTATTATTATTATTATTTCTTTTATTTATCTTTCTAAAGAGCTTTTTTATTTAAAATTAAATTGATTTAGGTGGGTAAAGTGCAACTTATAAAACGCTAAATAATTTATGCCTTGGGCAATCTTGCATTTGGGGCATTAAAAAAATCGATGCCAAAACATTTATAGTATCGATTCATTTCACCATGACATTTTACCGAATGAAATGTTGAAGAAATGCAATACTTTGGATATAATCTGCCTGATAAAATATATATATGTAAATCTTATTATCAATTATTAAAATTTAATTCTTTTAAATATCGATAAATGTTTATATTCATCAAATATTATATGTTTTTTCATATGATCAATATTATAAATTTTTTTATAATCATTATTATAAGTGTTACAGCAAAATAATATCATAACTTTTTAAACAAATATATTAACTTTTTCATCAATTATAGAAATTATTTATTAATATTTGTTTTTATTTAATCCACTGTAAATGGTTTTAAATAATAATAAATGTTAATAATAATATCTAAAATTATTAAAAAATATTAATTCTTAAAAACTTTTAATGATATATATTATAACTTATTATAAAGGCATTAAAAATAATCAAAAACTAACATTTATCTGAATCCTCGTCGGTATCATCGGTAACATCATCACCAGAAATGGTGGCATCATCAGGAACGATAGCATCATCAGGAACGGGGCATCATCAGAAAAAGAAACATTATTTTCATCTAAAAAAATCCATAATAATTTAATAATTAAATAATTCAATTTACCATCGTCGATAACTATAACTTCCATCGGGGTATCATTGATTATAATTACATCATTTTCTAAAAGAATCATAATAATAATTTAAAATTAATTTACCACTATCATCTTCGATTTCAATAGCTTCATGATTTCAATCCTCGTTTTTGGTTACATCTATACAATTGAATGTACCTGAATTAATCAATAATAAATATTAATAATAAAATAGAAATTTACCGTTTCTATCAGCCAACAACTGTTTTAAAATACTATTATTGTCCACTTTCAAATATCGCGAATTTTCAGGATTTAGCCAATCACATTTTAGCAATACACACATATAGGTGAGAGATTTTAACGCATGCAGCCTATACTGTGTAGGTATGTATTCTTTGTAAAACACATGCAGCATATACTGTGTATGAATGTTGTCTTTGTTACTAATCATGCACTGTGATCATGTGATGATCATGCTGTATCTTTGTAAATCACGCCTTAGCACTGGCTTTGTTAACATTAATTAAATATTAATTAAACATATAATAATAAAATAATACAAAACATTATAATTAAAATACTAAAACACATTATTAATACATTTATTAAACATCAAATCGCTTGGATAATAACCAAGCTAAACAATGTTGACCACATATTAAGGTCCATGGTTTTTTAACCACTTGCGCTATGATTTAATTTTCGGTAGCTGGGCCGCGCTCTACTATATATGTAAAGTATCGTATAAGTTAGAATAATGACGTTACGTCTGTCAGCCGACGTTGCACACACGTCGTTTTTCTTTTTGCGACAAATGGTACCAACAAGGTATATAAGTCACTTGCGGTTTTGAAAAAAATTATCAAGGCGTGCCTGGCACGTCAATATAGCGCAAGTGGTTAAACATAGTTTTATTATACTCAATAGGTTTAGCCATTGTTTGGAGTTTCGAAACCATTAAAGCCCGATATAAGAAACCCATAGGATCAAATACAAATATCTTGCTAGGTTTCATATATATTGCTAACCAATGTTCTCCACCGAGATGAGACGATTGAGTATTGACAAATATGGCTTGATTATTACGTAAATATGGAATTTTATCAAGATGAAAAACCCCTAAAAATGCCTGTCCTTGTATTTGTTTTCCAATTCGATAGACCTGAACAGAACTACATCAATAATATTAATAATACATGAAAAACTTACCCCATGACAAATTATCATAAATTATCTATACATTTATACCATTCAAAATAGTACTGTTCTGTTTGAAGTCATTTAAACCACATTTTCAAATACTCCATATATTACAACATGCACCGGTTCAGTTGTATCTTTAGAAAACTTTATATGTAATCGTAAATTTCTATTTTGAGGTAATTGACTTTGATATCAATCAAAATCGGGTGCCAAAACAAATGTAAAGAATGGATATTTGCTTTTAAAATCTTCAAGAGTTATACCACAATTAAGGTTTTTATCAAACTAACCCATATTTCTCACTATACTCTGCATATATGTAGCACAATAATTATCATTATCGAAATCCTGAGTATATGCTTCTCTATAATCGCTATTTTTCGATAAAGTTAACGATTTTACACCAAGGTTTTTGAAAATTGATCTCGATGATTGGTATGATCCATTATATTGAGATTCACTTTGAAATGTTACCAATATAAAGTTGAAAATTCTTCTATCTCCAAATATTTGTTCCTTATAGAAAGAAGCTGCACTTTTAGCAATGGTAAATTGAATAATTTCCTTTGTTTTCAATGGATATATTTGATGACCGGCTAATACTGAGGGATTAACACGAACTGTTCTCACCAATAATTTTGCATCAACTAATTGAAGAATTGGTGCTGTGATAGCACTTGTTAGTGATAATTCTGACTCTGATCTTTTTAATCTATGTGTATATTAACACCTGGGAGTAAATATTTCGGTTGATCCATAAAATCGAGTTGCAATGATGAGCACATGGTAAATATGGTTAATGACTTTGTTTTTAATTAATAATAATAATATTAATAAAAATAATAATAATAAAAAAAATAATAATAATAATAATAATTATAGTAAAATAATAATATTAACTTGTAATAATAATAAAATAATAATATTAAAAATAATAATTAAAACACTACTTATAAAAATAAGTAGTAAATTATATTTAAACATTTTAAATGACCTTGAAAAATTACGTTGAGTCACTCAATGACCTTGAATGAGTCATGGTCTTTGTTTAAATGACCTTGGAAAATATGACGACTCGTCCAATGATCTTTAGGAAATTTGAATGACCTTGAAAATTATTATGACTCATCCAATGACCTTGAAGGAGTAATGGTATCTGTTTAAATGACCTTGAACGAGTCATTGTCTTTGTCTCAGGAAAAAATTTTAGACTTATAATTTTTTTATCCCCCCGGGGGGTATATGGTCCAGCAGTGACATGGTCTAGCGGTGACATAACCACCTACTTGAGTTGATCAACATGAATAGAACTACATCAATAAATTAATCAACAAACAAAATACTTACTCCATGACAATATATGTAGTTAATATACTATGTTCATATTAGTAGTATTTAAACTAATACTGTTCTATTTGCTGTAATTTGTACTTTACTTTCAAAAACTCCATATATTACGACATTCACTGGTTCTTTTTTCGCACTAGCAAATTTGATATCCAGTCGTGGATTTCCATTTTGAGGTAATTGACTTTGATTCAAATCAAAATCCGGAGCCAAAACAAATATAAAGAAGGGGTATTTTGATTTGAAATTTTCTAAAGTAATTCCAAATTTTAGATTTTTATTCAAATAAACCATATTTCTCACAATGAATTGCATATATGTAGTACTATAATTATAATTGTCGAAATCCTGAATATATGTTTCGCGATAATCAGTGTTTTTTGATAAAGATAGAGAAGTGACATTAAAAAGTTTGAATATTGAACTTGATGATGTATATGATCTGTTATATTGAGTTTCGGTTTGAAATGTAACAAGTATAAAATTAGGCATTCTTTTATCTCCAAATATTTGTTTCTAATTAAAAAGGATGCACCTTGACCAATTGCAAATGAAACAATTTCTTTGGATTTTAATGGATAAATCGCGTGTTTAGAATTGAGACCGATTTGATGACCTGCTAATACTGACGGATCTACTCGAACTCTTCTTACAAATAATTTTGCATCAACTATTTGACAAATTGGTTTCCTTGTTGCAAAAGTTAATGATAGTGCCGAACATTAACACCTGGAAGTAAATATTTTGGCTGGTTCATGAAATCAAGTTGTAAAGATGAAAACATGGTGAATAATCTAGAATTTTTAATCCACACCTTTCTACTGTAATTACTTACATAACCCATAGTAGCAAGACATATATTTTTAGTATCAGAATTATAATTTAAAATAGTTTCAATTTGTTGTTACCACCTTCAATCTTGATATTGTTAAAATCAAGTATTGCATCCTTAAAAAGTGTATGGAACAAGAAATTGTTTGGTACAACATCTGAAGCATAATGCAAAGGCTTTCTATCTTTATCTATAACTTTTATTTGTACAGTTAATAAAGTATCATTCAAATCTAGATATTCAGTTTGAAAACCAATAATATAAAATTCTACATCATTTCTACTATCTGTAAGATAATTCATAGGAAATACTTCTTCAAATGCTTCATACTCAATTACTGCTTGAGGTGATGTCCTGTCAAATATACACAATTCAGTTTTGCCGCAAATAATTTTGCAAATATAGTTTCATGACCTTTCATTCTTTTGTTTATATGCGATGATCAATGTTTTTTACGTTTTGCAGCTTGAGTTGTAACAGGTGCAAGGGATGTATCATTTGTAAACATACTCGCAACACCTGGTAAAACCTTTCCAATTTCTAACAGAGTATTAGTTTTTAGAGATGGTAATATTTTCTGATCATTCATAATTACATCTTTTTAGTTTTTATAACAAAACTACCATAACCTTTAAGAATTGGAAGAGCGAATCTTCCAAGTGTTCGCAACCATCCTGATCAATATTATTTACCACTAAAATATGGTAAATCACCACAATTTTAGCTACCACTATACATTGAAAAAATATCGTTATTAGCCATCTAATTTACGAAAATGTAGTGTCAAATGAGTGTTTGTATCTTTTGAAAAGTTTATCGATTTTCCAGAATCATCCCGAACATTAATTTCTATATAGTTTTTACATGAACTTGAAACATGTAAATACATTGGATTTTCAATTTGAATTTGCACAACTTCATCATATTCATGTTTTTCAATCCATACAGATTTTAATAGAAGATTAATCGTCTATGACCAAAGATTTGTTCTTTATAAAAAGCAGAAGATTCAATAGGCAAAGAAAATTCAACAACCTCATTACTTTTCAATGGATAAATTGCATTTTTTAATGCAAGTCCAATTTGGTGACCTGCTAAAACAGATAGTTCAACTGGAACTCTTCTGACCATTAATTTTACATCTAATAATTCTATTTTAGATTCCAACTTTGTAAATGTTAAACTATGTGATAAGTTTGATCTTGTCAATTTAATTACAACACTAATACCGGGTAATAGATATTTTGGTTAATTCATGAAATCAAATTGTAATGTTGAACATAATGAAAATGGCTTAGATTTTGCATTCCAGTTTCGGTAATTTAATTCTACAATGATCAGATTCCCTAGTGATAGATATGGTTTGTAATCCAAATTTAGACGAATGTTCGTAATCGCGAAATGATATTTTAAAGGAAACATATGGACAAGCAATCATTAAATTTTCATAATTTTCCATGAATATATGAACATCTGGAATATATTTAAAATTGTTCGGGTTGTCGGTGAATTCGAATAGGAATTATTGTCAATCTGACTCCAACCGTACTTTTAAACAACAGTTATGAACTCCAAACGATATAAACTTTATTGATTTATACACTTTATTTCCACTTTAAAATGACACAACGAATTATCTATCAATCACAATTTGGTGCTTATTACGACCCTTCGGGAAGAATAGCACTTTTCGGATCAATTTAATTTCTAATCACTTGACTACTGTAGTGGGTTTCTGAGATTGATAACTCTAATTTAGTTGCTTTGCTTTGCATTGACCTTGCTTAATTTCTGTTTCAAATTTCTCTTAAATTTCTTTTTGTCTTTCTTTTTTTTGCAATTTTTGTCTCTTTGATTCCAATTTCGCTTCCTTTTTATACTCCGTCATTCAATAATACTTATTGATGTCAAATAGAATTTCTGATATCTTTTAACGCTAATTTCCTTTGGGCCTCTATAATCACTGACAGCTGTCCAGATAAATAATTTTTTAGAGATGCCCTTTCCCAGATTTTCAAACAATATTTCTTCCTTTATCTTGAAAGGGCTTTCGAGATAACGTCAAAATTTTTCTTTTGTTTTTGTTTTCTTAAATTCGCACTTGTTAATTATAAATGACCTTCTTTAATTTAATTGTCTTTTATTGATTTTCTCTTATTCCTTTCTCGTTGTTCAACATTTATTTTTTATTCCTTTTTATTAAGCTCCAGAACCACATCTTAATCACTTATTATTGTTTCCCCAATCATTTTACATGTTTATTAATTATTTTATTCTATTATTTAGGTATCCTCAACAAAATTTAAAATTTCTAAGATTCTATTTTCATTATTTAGCTTCAAGTATTTAGTTTCTTCATGTGATTTTTTGAATTCATATTGTATCTATGAATTTTTATAGTACGGAAAATGATTATACACAAATGTAAAGTTGATCAAAGCTACTTCCCACTTACCAACCAAATAAACTGGATTTTGAAATTCAACAACAAGATTACTAGAATTATAATCAGGATAAAGAAGAGGACAACTATTACTAGATAATATTTATAATATTTATTTAATCAATTAATTTTCAGATATCCAACTAGGAGTTTTATAGCCATTCCATTTGACATAGCATTCTTTTTATTTCCCTCCTGATTTGGTTTTTAAAATATTTTGAATTCTGAATACAGGGAGAGCTGGAATGACTTGAAGTTCTTGTTCGTTAAATTTACCACTGACTTGATTGTTTTCATAATTTTTAATAAAGTACATAACCTGATTCTGATTAGTATCTGTTTTTAAAATTTGAAAAACTTCGTCACTCCAATTATTATCAAAATTCTTTAACATGATCCAAATTAATATGTTGAAAATTTGGTCAATTTGTTCCCTTAGCCCCCATGTAATTTAGTAACTAGGAGAATGGATTCAAAATTTGAGTCTTTTCTCCAATTAACAACAAAAATTGAAATTAAGATTTATAAAGACATGAAAGCAAAAATAATTATATCTTAAAAAATCTTTTGATTAAGAGTTGTGTTTATAAATGAAAATACTGGTTAAAAAGTTTTTGGTTGTTTAAGTGGTCTCTATAAATTGGAGAAGTTTGAAAATATAAATTTTTAAAATTGTCATTCTTTGAAATTTTAATTATTCTAGAATTAGTTAATCTTTTGGATTTTATTTTAATTATGCAAAATTTGGACAGAAGTATTTATGAAAATTACCACAAATCATTTTCGTTACAGTGAAGTTATTTTAAAGATGACAGGGTATGGTGTAATTATAATTATAGTGACAGTCATCAAAATATTGAAACTAATGATCTTCCTTACAGTAGCATAATATTATAAGATCAGTAGACCAATAATAATAGAATATCGATTTCACGGAAGAATTCATATATCTCTTCATTAAGCCACGCTCAAATATCAATTAATAACAAAAGCAGGGTACCCGTTATAGAAAAGAAAACCTGTTTTACAATTGCGAACTCACCAGAATTTTGTAAAAATCTTCAAAAAAAGAATATGAACTGTGATTTGGATCAAAATGACATCGATTTTATTGAGGAAAAAAGAAATATATTTAAATTGCCATATGATTATCGCGAATGGACCAATGAAAACATTGAGAACTAGCTTTATTGGATTTGTCATAAATTACGATTCAAATTTCCAAAACTATTCAAGGAAATAATCAACATTCGAAAAGAAGAATTTCAAACCATTGAGATTTGGCTCGAGAAATTCGGTGCTAATGCCGGCGGTTGCATGTTTAAGCATTTAAAAAGGTTGCTGAAATCAGATAAGTTTACAATGATTGAAGAGATTTCTAATGATTGCAAAAGTTTTTACAAAGATTATATCAGATGGAGATGAGTTGATAAATTCTCGGGTGGTTTACAAATTATACAGCTAAGTTTATTAAAAGTATACTCACACGCGTTAAACATAAATTTTTAAGTTTTGTCCTAATATTGATAATAATAAAAATAATAATTTATCGATGATTATCGATGTATATCCGTATTTCAGAGAAGGAACATTAAATAGCCGGATTTATGCTTGCTTCTTATTCAAATGCGTCTGTCCTAAAGCATTAGCTGTGATAACAGGTTTTCCGCCATTGAATATGTCAGTAGCAATACCTCCATCTAAGAGTAGCGTTTTGTAAAACTAAAATAGTTTTATCATAGGTAGGAATATTTTCGAGTAGCATGTCATAGTCTAAGCAGTTAAATAATCAATCAATGTAGTGAAGGTAACATGGATAGTTAATGATACCCGTTTTTAAGAGTTCAAGATCAGGAGGGGAAAAAATCAAAATGTCAGAAGGATTCAGATTAAGATTGATATTCATTTCGGACAGAAAAAAAATGAAAGAGCGTAAAAAGTAAGTAAAGTCAAAAGAGCTTTAAGGGATATGAGATTTAAGGAATATGAGTTTAAATTTTTTATAGCTTATTTAACAAGTCAACTTTTATAAATCTTCGTTTGAAATCATCAGCTATTGATATTAATTCAAAGAATCTTTCTGCTTCTTTGATGAAATCTTTGATATCAGCTCCCATTTCAAAGTTTTCAGGTGCTTTGATAAAGGTGACCATCGAAATCGTCATACTAGCCGAGTGATTTCACAAATTGATAACATCTAAAAATAATAACTAAATGATATTAATAATTTTCATACTTTATTTTTAAATTAACCAACAACTTCAATATTTAAACTGCCCTATCCCTTTTTTTTTATTATAAATATTTTTAGTATCTATTTTGAGGATATTTTAGCAAGCATGAGTTAGCAATTGAATTATGAATATTAACACACAAGCATTTAATAAATATTTTATACTTTTAAATACCAACCATACTTAAATATTAATTTTACAATAAAGCAATTTCATCATTCCATAATTTAACTTTAAATTTATTTATATTCTTTTTAAATTTATTATTATAATTGTTAGTGTACTGGATGTAATAAATTTTGTTTAAATCTGTGCGCGTTTTACTCAACCCATTTCGCTTCACCAAAACCTTACTTTCCTAGGGTCGATGTTATCTCACCCAGGCGCCCCACAATTTTGACCTTACTACTATATACCTATGGGAAGCCCTTGTTGGTACTGTATATAGTAACCGAGAGTCAATTAGCAGATGAGTCCCATTTCTAAGACTACTCCTCGTTATAATCTCGCTTTCGGGTTCCTGACTAGCGTTAGAAGGCCTTACGTCTACTTAACTCCTCTGACTCCATCTATATTACTATTCGCCTTTTCCCATCCTATATTATTGATCTTATGTATGCGTCCGTGACCTCATTTTCCCATCGACTTTCAAGCTGACTATTTATTGCTTGCCCAAGTTATTTCGAGGGATAGTAATTAAAATTTGGTTAGCAATTTATCAATAACAAATCTTTCAATACAGATTAAATTCAAATCCTAATTAATATTTTTAATTCTATATTTTAGAAATTTCTTGAGGGGGGAAATCTTATTTAACAAGCCTTTTCAACTATACTTTCCTCAATTATCAAATTTTAAGCTTAATTCCGCTGAATTAATATGAAAATTACAATAATATTAACGACCTAGAAATTGGTTTAAATTTGTGAATTTCGTATCTTAACTAACACGCGATAATTTGAAAATTCTTCTAAATTATTTAATTCGCTGTTAAATCAGCTGTTTTTAAATTTATAAAATTTTACTCTTTAATTTAAGGATAAATAAAATTGACTTGAGGTTTATTTCGTGTCTTTCGCTGAAATTTGACCTTTTACCTTCTAAAAATCTCACACAAATACTTTAAGTTACTTTATCGAAAACTGAAATTCCTCCTATTTTAACTTCCTTAGTTAAATAAACCCTTTTAATAACACTATTTATAGTAATAGGCTTCCTTTATCATCATGCCATGCTCGGAAATGATTATTAGCTTTATTTAAGCATTTTTTTGTAAAGAAAGGCAAAATTTTACAAGAAATAAAAATAAATACAAAAATTTAATTTTTAATAATATTTACAAAATGAGATCACAAAAAGGAATAGAAATAATGCATAAATATGTTATTCATCCAACAGTTCACACAAATCGACGAAGAGATCTCGATTTTCTCCATCGATATCGACGGAAAATTTTCTCTTCCGGTGAGAATTGCATATAGTGGCTACGACGGATAGAATTGTGTGATGCAGTTCGTCATCAAAGTCGTCGGTCCAATATCCGACAGAAGCCGATGATATATTCACGCTGATCTTCATGACGTCCTCCTTGTTTGCACAAATTCTGGATATGATTCATCTGGTTTCACCGATTCGGGTAGTTGTTCGTTCGGTTTCACAAATTCCGGGAATTGCTCGGCGACCCGAATGGTGGTCTCTTCCATTACTTTGCCGCATTTGCCAGAAGAACGGCTCCCTCAGCTCGACGGCTTTCATGGCGTCGTCGATTTTTGCTGGTGTTGTGTTTTTTACTAATTCTTGGGGTTTTAACCGTACCGATTGATTTCTTCTTTGGGATGTGAGTTGGGGGAATTAGGTTTAATTTCACGGCCGGCTATGCGCTTCGTTAATTTGGCCTCCGTAAATGAGGCAATCAACACGGCGATCTGATCATTGATAATGATCCTCTGAGCCCGGTTCTCGGAAATGAGATTATTGCGACATCTTGTCAAGCGATGGATCTGCTGGTAGAGGGCTTTCACGGCTTTTGGAGCAAACCATGTACCCAATGTACGCTCATGTTCCATGAATAACTTGTCGTACTTCTGTCGGCATGTCACATGTGACATGTCTTCGTTCGGGGTATTGAATTTGACTTGGTGGGCTGATTTGAGTGGGGTTAACTTCGGAATTTGGTAATTGGCATTCATTTCAACTTGTGAGAGTTGCGATGAAAATTTCAAGTTTTCTTGTAATAGGGATGGTATATCGTTTACCTGAAGGAGAAAAGAAAAAATAAAAGAGGGAGAATTTTTTAATAGCTGGGTTATTTAATTAAACTATAAATTTTAATAAAATAAAATCTTAAATTAATTAATTTTTTAAATGGATCTAATTTATTGTCTGGGGGTTACATACAGGTACGCCTGCATGCACATACACACACAATTCAATAAAATTTAGTTTTTATCGACCCGAGTTGTTTGAAGTTCCAGTGGGGCATTTTACAGGCGATTAGGATGAAAAAATAAAAATTGGTCGGGTCCACAAATACGTGGCACGCCGAGTCGATCAAACGTTCGTGTCTGTCATGGAATCGGTCAAATTTCAATTTGGCATTCTGTGAAGGCGTTAGTGTAGTTTTATGCTGAAATAATCAGCGTAGTTTTTTAAAATTTATCTGAAAATTCTCTGAAAAAATTGACTATTCATAACCTGATATTCACATCTCGCCTGTGCCACTCTTTTCGGTTCCCACTCGTACTGACTTTGCCTATCGGGGTAATTAATATAGCGGTCAGCCTTAAGTAAGTGAAATAACTTTTATATAATTATTAATTTCCTGTTAAATAATACAAAATACTTTTCTATTATGATTACCTCAACATGATATAATGGTCGTCGGCGATAATAATAAAAAAAATTAAAAACCAATGCTCCCGACTCCGCCCAGTTTATAAAAATCATTTTACAATTTAATAGATTAAATTTTCATTTTTCAAAAACAAAACTACTATGAATTAAAAAACAAATTCTTTTGTCTATATTTTCTTATTCATGCCTATCCCTAGTCGATCCTCTCAATAAATATACTGGTAACAGGAATTTTTTATAGAGAAAAACAATTATCTTACTTAAACATTTATATAAATGTTGATCCCCTTACAGTCAATGCGCAGTCTTCCCATAAGTTTATTTGGTTATCGCTCCGTCCACTATTCATGGACGCCGCGGTGGATTCCAACGAAGTCCTACTTTGTGGTCAATTCAAAGCTGATCAGTCCCAGCAGACTCCGAGGGGTGAAAAATGATAAATCGACACGTCAATGTCCCGCAAAATTAAATGCGAAAATTGAATACCGATTTACCACTTATCCACAAACTATAATTAATATATATAAAATAGATTTTAGGGGACCTGTCACAAATACTAAAATGTATCGCGGCCATTCATAATAATAAATTAAATTCGAAAACAGTTAATATAAAAATATATTTATCATAATAAATCGAATAAAGACTACTTAAAATTCAAATTCACTAGCTAAAATTAAAGTTTTTTAAGATTTTTTTTGTTCTCATGCCTGTGTTGGGCGAAAACTGATAAAAACCCTTTTCTTTTATTTTTGTTTAGCCAGCACGATAACGCCTGTGTGGTTTTGAGCAGAGAATTTAAAATTATGTAAAAATGGAAATTAAAATTAAATAAAATAAATAAAAATTTAATAAAAATTCTGAGATATAAAAATGTAAAAATTTAAATTTAAATCAAAAAGAATAAAATTTTTTATAATTTTGGAATATTCGAGAAATTTTTGTTTTACTGAATCAAAACACACACACCAACAATCATGATATAAAAGGCGGTGCTGGTTGAGCAAAATTCAATGCTATTCTTTTCATTTTTACCAGACAATCTTTGTCATTTAGTAAATTTTGTAAATCTCTCGAAAATAATTTTATTTGAAAGAAAGTAATTATTTTTTTTTGTATTTGATTTATATTTATGATTAATATGACATGGTTATTAATGATTTTTTTTTATTTGATTTATTTCTTTTTTGAAAAGCTTTAAAGAACGTTCTTTTATGGTCGAAGGATTTGACTGATTTCAATTTTTGTCGAACCTCCATCATGAGAGAATCAAATTTTGAAGCACAATAAATCAGATTACGACTTACTAATATAGACCACATGCAAACAAGATAGTAAAATGAAATTGTTTTTTTTCGATACCCCGGATCGAACCGGTCGTTAGTGGGGGAAGCCGCGGTGCCGGTAGAAACCAGGCCTGCCCAGTATTCTCCCCTTCCTAAATCATATCGCCCGAACCTCGAAAGAGTAGTGTCGAGGTCCTGGGAAAGATTAAATAGAAAGTTTTATATACAATAAACGAAACATATATAGACTAGCATATAGAAGAATCATAAAGAATTTTTGTGTAATTAACAAATTTTATTCCAGTATAAAAGTATTACATAGCTCACTAAAATTCGCGACTAATCACATTAAGAAGTGCAATCGGTCACAGACCAGATTTTCTTTGCGACAACATCATTCGTATCAAATTCACGTACTAAAGTCGATTTTGAATGTCACACCGAAAGTTTGCACGTTACCTCGCAACTTGGACAGCGAACGCCGTTCGTTTCATAAAATTAAATCTACGACCCCACAATCCATAAAACAACTATTAACGTACCCATTATGTTTATTATTATTGTTAATTTCATTTATTTTTAATAGTCATTATCATTGTTAATAATATTATTTTATGACCTTATTGTTATTATTAATAAAAATTTGATTATTGTTAATACTGTCGGTTACACAGTTTTATTATTTCAGTTATTATTTTAAACCCACCCACTGTTATTATTAAAGTTATCAACTAATTATAAATATTATTAGTATTATTGTTTTCATTACTGTTTTTATTATTGAAATTATTATTAATCTTATACTGATACCATTAAAATTATTAATGTTATTATTATTATTATTATTATTAATATTATCAGTATAACATTATTATGGCTATGAACTATATAGTGCCATTAATGTCGGTACATGATATCATTGGAGTTAGATCATTATCCCTAGAATGATCCTGATATTATTATTGTTAATATTATTTTATTTATTATTATTGTTATTAATCCTATTATCATTAGTATTGATAATTTTATATTATTACTATTATTATTACTAAAATAATATTATCATTATTATTATTAATATTATTAATACATTATTAATATCCCTCAAACTATAGTATTATTAAATGCCATAGGTTGCCTAGTAGACTTCTAGTATTACTATTATTAAAATATGACTGTTATTGTAATTATTGTTATTATTATTACCACATTGTTATTCCTGCCGTCAGGAATCATAATATTATTATCATTATTATTATTAAAATATTATTATTATTATGAATATTGTCCATACTACTGTTGGGCCAGAACGTAAACGGCCTTGAAAAATGTTTAAATGGATCAGAAACACACACGCAAAAATAACACGCAATTTAAATAAACCCACTGAAACATCAATTAAACCATATAAAATCTGAGAAATAAAAGAATTAAATATAAATTAACAAACATAAAAATAAATTAAAATATTAACAAAATGCACCAAGATTCGCACGATACCTACACAAATACAACAAGAAAACACAACAAATTCGACGAAATTGAAAAAATCAATTAAAGTTCATTAAAGTGAAATTTAAATTGAAAAATTTGAATTAGCAATAATTCAATAAAAATTCTAAATAAAAAATTATAAAAATAAATCAAAGAATATCAAAATTAAAGAATAGAATTTGCTAGAAAATAACAAGGTCGAATTTTGTTTTACTGCATCAAATTTCACACACTAGAAAATTAGGTATAAATACTGATCCATTTTCACATTTAACTTAACCAAAAAACCATTTTTCAAACTGATTTAAACCATTTTGAAAACCAATTGTGAAATTGTGAACCATTTTCAAACCATTTTTAAATCATTATCTCGAAGAATTTGAATTTTTAGGTGAGAAATATTTTGGTTGGAACCCTCTTTCCACGTCACGTCCATAGCATCTCAATGGAGCTCTGCTCGGCGTTGGAGTGGGGAGAGAGGTATTTATGTTATTTTATGTTATGCTATGATGTTTTTTCAATTTATGGAATGGTTAAAAATGGGTAATTATGTTGTTTTATAATTAATAAATATTATTAATATATATAACTTATTTTATATGTTTTTATAAATTACAATGTCGAAATTTTTCCGGCCCACAGCCGACACATCACGCAAGTAAATAAAATCAACATAGTACAGATGCATGTAAGTGCGTGGAAAATCGCCAATGATATGTACCCGTGAAGACTCAGCGTGCGCAACGCAGCGGTCGTAACGTCAATATTCATCCCTATAGCTGAAAAGAGAAATAAGGAAGAAGTCTCTGGCTGCTTCCTCGTTTCTCGATTCTGTAAAATCGACCTAAAATCATATTACATACGGCTTAAAATCACCACACCGAGTAGTCCAGTGGGCAATCAATAAATATAATATGAACACAAAATGCGCCTAAGGTCTATTAAAGGGAAAGGGTACGGGAATGAAATAAATTAAAATCGTTGATATAACTGATTGAAACCTATAATGTGTAATAAACTAATCATTGGTATACTAAATTAACTGTAAAAATTGTTCGATAAATAATTCATTAACCCGATTAGATTAAACTATTGATTAATAATTAAAGACAAATAACTTCTGGATTAAGCTGAATTTGTTTCATTTTGAGTAAAATTAAAGGAATTTTGCGTAAATATACATACTTTATGGATAAATAAATTAAACAATTAAAGTTGACGTAGTTATAGATTAAATGTAAAATCTTCATAGTTTACTGGTTAAATAGTTCCTTGATTAATAAAAATACCTTAATTGAATTAAAAGACGATGCCGATCAACCAAGTCATTCAGTGATTAAAATTAAACGATTTGCATAAAAGTAACTTAGTTCCCTTAGTAAAGATCAAACAAACCTTAGACAAGAATAGAGTAGAACTAGATTCATGAATTTATTAGTATAATGTTAATGTTAAAATAGTTGCATAGAATGAAGATGGAATAAACTAGTTGAAATGTTAAAGTAGTTGCACGGAATCAAACAACGGTTGAATAAATTAGTGGAAGCAATGATGTTAATATAGTTTTATAGCGTTGAAGCAAAAGTCGAATAAATTAGTTGGGATAAAAGATATGCGAAAACCGAGAAATGAAACCGAACTAAGTTATTACAACCGTCCCTGAATCCAAACTGAAATGATTTATAAGTTTGCGATAAGGTTTCCTAAAAATGAAACAAGTTCAGAGACGAAAAACAAAATATATGATTTATTGTTTAAATTAAATCAATATCATTATAAAAATCCATATGTTGAAAAATGAGAAAAACTTTTATTTTAATAATATACAAATCGTTAACTCACAAAAATGTCGAATGCATAAAAATCCATAACGCGAAAATATTCCAATGGCATAAAGTTCATCCACTTGAAGATCTCGAACGTAAAATACCGTTCCCTTAAAAAATGGCGATAAGATGTTCAAATAATTTGTATGATAACTTACCCGAATAAATTCTCGATGAATTTGCCAATCAATAATCCTAAAATGAAATATTATAAATCACCGGACGTAGCTACATAATCTCACTTCCTTTCAACCGTTCAAATCGTGATATCCGCCGGAAGTTACACCACACCTACGTCGACGCTTCAGTGAATCGACATCCGCTCTCGCCTTCCAATGATCATAGCATTTGCTAAATGAAATTAATGTCAATGTTGGATTTAGAAAATCCGTAAACTCGAATCATAGGATTTGATGATAGGAGTTGTTCGTTTTAACGACCAAAGTTGTATTGGGAAGCCTAAACATGAAAACTTAAATAAACGGGCAAAATAAGATAGAATACAGGTACAAAACCCTTAAAATCCCCACTTGCATTTAACACTACCTCCATCAATATAGTCGCTACCCTTAAAATCAATTCGACAATTGCTTAACACCATCCTGCTTAATTAAATACAGTGAGTTGATCAACAGACGTACCACCTGTAAATGTAATTTCATCAACCAAGTTCGCCCGTTTCGAAAGCAGTCCAAACAGATAGAACGCCGCTAGGACTCAATCAGATTAAATCAAATGACACTCAACAGTGACCTAAGCCCTATTTGTTTAAACAATTTAACATGGTAAATTTAATGGAGATAATAATAAAGCGTTTTAGACATGTCACACGAACACAGCATCAGTCAAAGTGTGGGAAAGCAGAATCAGTCAATAGTTCAATCGACCACGAGGTCTTCCGATCCGATTCATCAACAATGGCCGTATCCGACTGCCTGGAAGATATTAGGCGTAGAGAAGGAGCCCTGCGATATCTCAGGACGACAATACCCAGCGGCAGAAACCTACACAAACGCACAGAACCTCCTCACCCAGTGGGAAAGGGTGCAGGAGCAAGTAGATTTGCAGGTGGTTAAGGCGAGGATGTACCTTGCAAACGTGGTAGAAGACATCCTCGCCGGGCGGATCGCCATCGCCTATCCACCTCGCCCAGTCCGAGATACCCGAAGACCCTACACAGTGGAGGCTCTCAAACGAAACCTGAAGCGATACTGCCCTGAAGAATGACTCGATAATGACAGTTTTGTGTAGTGGTTGATTTTAAATATTAACAATTTGTGTGTTATTTTCTTCTTATAATTAGAGTTATGCATGATTTAGTTTAATGGGATGAGTGACTGTTTAACTTAATCAAGGATAAAATAAAATAATCTGTTTAATTACAGCGATGTCGTCCTTACGAATCTTACAAACGGAATTGGACCACGCGAGACAAGCAAACACGGAATTACTCGCCCAGATTATCCAATTAACGCGAGAAATGCAACATACGAAAGCAACATGGACGGATCCCGCAAAGACGAAAACGATCTACCATCGACTCACAGCGGCACAGAAAGGCTGGAAAGAGGAGCGGCAGCTCAATCAGAGCCTGCGCACACAGATTCGGGGACTCGAAGTCACCCTAGCGGTTTGCCGGGAAGGTGAAGCGGTAACTTACCCGCTCATCTTCGCCCCAACCCAAATGCCGCAAACAACCACCAAGCCAACAGAACAACCCATCACTACAACCAACAATCGTCGACCGGGACGTAAGGAACGTGCCCGACGTCGCGCAACACAACTCCAAAACATCAAGTAACAAATGAGATACATGTGTGTAGATCGAATAGAATAGTTTTAACCTTAGTTGCATTGTTATTTTAATATAATCGTATGCCAACATTGCCCTAAACATTTTCACTACTCCGCCAATTCGTTCGACAGTCTAATAAGAACCTAATCCTGAATAGTTACGAGGGACAGAACAAAGCGAGCATAGGTCTTCTATCGACAGCTCGTGAACCCGAGGGTTGTCCGAGCAACTATAGTACTAGCCAATGGTACTCAATTTTTGCGGGCAATCCACCACTTGAACACATTACCAACGTTGCTTAGCAACGGGTGCCAAGTGGCGATCAGCATCATTTTGTACGGCGTTACTAGGGTAGCCATAGAGTTAAGCAAGATGCGAAACCCTGTAACCCACCACTACGGTTATCGTTATTACAGAAATAATATTATTATTATTGTTATTGTTATTATCATTTGGATTGAGCACCAAATTATCATTATTATTACTATCATCATTATCAAAAGTATTGACAACCTATCGTTAATATTATTATTATTAATCTATTAATATTATTATTTTGGAATAATTATCAACGAAAAATTTTTACCAACATTCAATTTAACCAAGAATCATAACAAACAAGTTTTATTTATGTACAAAATTACCATCAAAAATAACGGAAAAAACTTTTCCATAAATAAATTACAGTTTTCGGAGTTTTCGTTGCGGGTCATTTCTGGGTGTTCTGTAATTTTAATGATAAATAAAATAGATTATATCTTAAAGATCATACCTGAAAGAAAGTGTGGAAGTTGAAATGGATCATCGCGGAAGCTTTGATTTCGGTAGGGAACCTAAAATATCTAAAATAATAATTAAAAAGATGCAAAAATTTATAACCTTGGGAATTTGCCAATTGTTGACTCGTTGCTATTGCTGGGCACTGATGGGTCCTTAAAATAGTTTTGAACTGCCTAAGGGTTATCATCCCCACCTAGCGCCTGCATAAGAATTTGAACCGCTAGTCACCCGTCATAAATGACGTTGGTACTGTGAACTAGTGGGTGGAAGGTTAGCAAAAGGTGAGCTCCTTCTCAAGAACTGCTAATGCTCTAACCCCCCTCGGGTCTATGAGCTGTCATAGAAGACTTCATGCTCTTACTTAATCGTCCCCTTCTCATCTTATCTAATTACTAATTTATCTAATCATTAGATCACTCTGTTTCTCCATATTCAACCACTCTAGTCATATCTACACGACAATAACAAATTCAACCTCATAATAACAATATGAATTTATATTTTTCTATTTAAAAATTAATTTACTAAATTAAAAATTTATTAAATTCAAATTTAGAAATTTCTAAATTAACTTACCCTAAAATGATTTACAAAAATTTTATTGTAAAATAGTATCAAAAATTTATTTCTCCGACAAGTTAGATTTTTTTTTATTTTGTTTTGTTACATTTTAGCAATTCACTCTTTGCTTTTCACTCGTTGCCATAGCAACGAGTCAACGATCGGTAAATTTTCAAGGTTGTAAATTTTGTATTTCTTTTAATTATTATTTTAGGTATTTCCAAGTCTTCCGAAGGATTGGCTCTGGAGAGAAGACCTCACAAGATCTGAGGACGTCCTACTAAGGTTGTTTAATGATTTGATTTAATGGTTTTTAAGTTTCTCTTGTAGGATTTATAGGATCAATCCCTCCAACAACATTCCGGAAAATTGGAAAATTTAATCCTTCTTTTTTGGATTTTACTACCTTTACGTTTTTTCGAAATAAATGATGGTAAAGATTTCGTTTCTTTTTCTCTCTTATTTTATTTTAAGTTTAATATTTATAATCGTTAATAAGCATATCCATTTAAGATTAATGATATCAATAATATTAATCATAATAATAATAGTTTAATGATAATAATAATAGTAATAATAGGGTACTATTAATATTAGTACCGACAAGGATAATAATAATGGTAATATTTGTTAACCCTAATAGTAATAGCAGTATAAATGATAATAATATTAATAATACTAATAATAATAATATCCCAGTGATAATAATAACTATGGTATAAATAATATTAATAATAGTAATAGTAATATTTTAATAATAATAGTAATAGCAATATGAATATAGGCAACAAAATTAATAATTTTAATATGAAAATAATAATAATATCAGTAGCTAACATCAGGAACCTACCCAGGTAAGTGATTAGCATTAGGGATACTATATAGTTTTAATAATATTACTAACGTATTAATAATAGTAATAATAATAATAATAATAATATTTTGGTGATGCTGATAATAATATTAAATTAATAATACTAGTGATAATAATAATAATAATAATAATAATAATAATAATGATATCAGATTCATTCTAGGAATACTGGTTTATCCTCAATGATATTGTGTACCGATATTAATGGTACTATATAGTTATAACAATAACAATACTATACTAAGAATATTAATAATAATAATAATAATATTTTAATAATAATAATAATAATATTTTAATAATAATAATAATGATATTAATAATAATATTAGTGTGAAAATAATGGTAATAGTTATAAAATTGATATTAATAACGTCAGAATTATGATAAAGGCAATATTAATGGGTGCTATATGGATTTTTCGGCAATAATAGTATTGTACTAATAATATTTATAATAATAATAATAACATTAATAATCGTTTAGTGTCAATATTAATAATGTTAGATGGTAGCAATAGGAGTACTAGGATGAAATTAATGAAAAACTTTGTAATAATAATCAAAATAATTAACGAAAATTCACAATATGAATATTGATAACGATAATAATATCCGAAAAATAATAATTTTAACAGTAATAATATCTAAATAAAAATGATAAAATTAATAATGAAATATTTAGTAATAATAATAAATTTACGAGTATGATATTCACGTCAATAGTTGTTTTAGGGGTTATGGAGTCGTGGATTTAATTCTGTGAACTGAACGAAAAGTTGAAATCTAAGTACTAAGATAACGTAAAGTCTTTGGGTAACATTCAACATCGATTTAGCATGTAAATTTGATACGAAAATGCGAGCTATGGCCGATTTAACATTCTAGTGTGATTAGTCGCGAATTTTAATGAGCTGTGTCATACGTTTATGCTAGAATAACATTTGTTGATCACAAAAAAAAATATATTCTTTCTGATTCTTCTATAAGCTAGTCGGTGTATCTTTCCTTTGCTGTGTTGTAAACTTTATATTTAACCTTTCCCAGGACCTCAACACTACTCTTTCGAGGGTCGGGCGATAGGATTTAGGAAGGGGAGAATACTGGGCAGGCCTGGTTACTACCGGCACCGCGGCTTCCCCCACTAATGACCGGTTCGATCCGGGGTAACGAAAAAATAATTTTCATTTTATTGACTTGTGTGCTTGTGGTCTATCATTCAATTTTGGTCGATAAATTTTAATTCATGTGTTTTAAGAACAAATCCTTTTATGATGGAGGTTCAACAATATGGAGTCGAATTCCTCGATCACAAAAGAACGTTTCTTAAAGCTAAAAAAATAAATAAAACTAAAAAAAAATCATTAATAACTATCATATTAACTATCATAAACTCAAATACAAACAAAATAAATTACTCTTTTTCCAATGATTTCGAGAGATAAAAATTGTCAGTAATAATGAAAAGAAAAGCATTGAATTTTGCTTAACCAGCACCGCCTTTTATATCATGATTGTTTGTGTGTGTGTTTTGATGCAGTAAAACAAAGAATTCTCGAATATTCCAAAATTAATAAAATTTTTATTCTTTTTGATTTAAATTTAAATTTTTATATTTTTATGACTCAAAATTTTTATTAAATTTTTATTTATTTTATTTTTCCTTAAATTTCCGTTTTTACATAATTTTAAATTTTCTGCTCAAAACCACACAGGCGTTATCGTGCTGGCTAAACAAAAGTAAAAGAAAAAGGGTTTTTATCAGTTTTTGCCCAACACTATGGCAACGAGTGAAAAGCAAAAGATGAATTACTTTAATGCAACAAAACAAAAGAATAAAATTTAAATTGTTGGAGAAATATTTTTTTTTATCATTTTACAATAAAATTCAAATTAGAAATTTTTATATTTGAATTTAATAAATTTAAATTTTGTAAATTAGTTTCGTAAATAGAAAAATAAATTTCGTTGATGAATTACGTACCTACCCTTGGTTATCACAGGTATTGTCAATATTATCGTTGCTAATGCCTGATATAATTAAGCGGATATGAGTACGTTGATAGATATCTTTAGTACCTATAAGGAAATTAGGAGACATACCCATCCTTTCCCCCATCTAGATTGCATCATACTTACCCTAGGAATGTTGCTTTAAGTATAAAATTATGTTAATATGCATGATTGTAAATTGGATTAGATAAAGTTGAAATTAAAAATAAATTTTGTTTAGTAGATCCACATAGAAAGACACTAGAGCAATTCCGCAGAGACATAGCCGGTTATCATCAAACCGCAATAGTGCAAACCCAGAGGGCAGAGGCCATGGTGCGGAAGTGCCTCTACACGGAGCAGACATGTACACGCCCCGAGGCAGCAACCCGGTTAAAGGCAGAGATAGACACCCTGAAGATACAGTTGGAGCAGAAGAATGAAGCCCTGCGGTCGGCCGAACAGAAGGCCCAGGAGCTTGAAAAGCAAGTGAATGAATGGAAGCTCAAGGACAACATCCGCACAGGTCTCATGCAGAGTGGTGTCTCACTCTCAGAGGAACAAGAAGCAATAGTCCTGAGGAACGTCACCAGGAAAGACGATGGCGTAAGACCCATAATATCAGGCCCCTCACATACATCAGAGGAATTACCCAAAAGAAACCGCATGAAGAATCGCCCAAATAAAAAAGAGAGGGAGCGACAGTATAGGGTAAATCGCGCTCGCTTATTGGGGCATATCTTAGATGCCTTCGGATTTTAATTCACCTTAACTCTGGGATGACGCATTTAATGTGACTATGATTTGTAAATGTTGATGGTTCTTAATTCTTAAATTTTCTAATATGAATTGTTTATTTATCCTAAATATAATTGTTAACTTTAATGTTGAATTTGTTATTGACGGTTGGATGGGATTGAAGTCGTTGAATATGGGAAAACTGAGTGACCTAATGGATAGATAAGTTGGTAATGATAAATTAGTAATTAGATAGATAGATGAAAGGAGGACCGATTAAGTAAGACCATGAAGTCTTCTACGACAGCTCATGGACCCGAGGGGGGTTAGGGCATTAGCAGTTCTTGAGAAGGAGCTCACCTTTTGCTAACCTTCCACCCACTAGTTCACAGTACCAACGTCAATTTTTGACGGGCGACTAGCGGTTCAAATTCTTATGCAGGCGCTAGGTGGGGATAATAACCCTTAGGCAGTTCAAACTATTTTAAGGACCCATCAGTGCCCAGCACCTGGATGCGACCAATCAGCGAATTTTAAACATTTATCGGCCATTTTTTCGGGGTTTTTAATGGCTTTTATTTATTTTAATATTTTTTCCTTTTTCTATTTATTTTTCTTTATTTTTTAATATTAATTTCTTGAAATTTACATTTTTAATTTTCGCTGAATGTTAATTTTATTCTGGTCGTCATTTCCTCCTGTGTATTTTCTAAACCTTATTTTGCAAGGTTATAGGCGGTTTTATGTTTTACTTTATTTTTCTGTATGCATTTGTATGCCAAATTTATTAATTATTTGTTTTTAATTAATTATGTTAATTTTTTAATTTCTTTTAATTAGTGTTTTTCATTTTATTTTGTTTTCTGCTTGAGGTGTATGCTCATGTTACAGCAGCCATATTGATAATTCCCAAATGACATTAAATATTTACTCAATTTTGTTTAAATTATGGCTTAAAGCCCAACATAATTTTATCAAAAAGTTATTTACATACATTTTACATGAGAAGTAACTCTTCTATTTAATTATTTTCATAACATTAATATTAAATCAATGGAAGCCCAACCAAAAATTCAATAAATACAAATAAATTAAAAATCAATAATTTAGCAATGTAGAAAACACGAGAAAATATCGCCATTTAGAAAATCTGGTGTATAAATATAATATAAATATTAAAAATTAAATTAAAAAATTGAATGATTTTAAAAAAGTTTATGGATTTGTCTTTCATAAGTTCTATATTTTCCAAAAGTCATTTTTGTCAATCTTCCTAAATTTTAATTCTCTATCTAATGCCACTTTAAAAATTTTAATAAAGTTTACGGATTCGAAATTAAAGTTAATATTAATTAAATAATTAGTTGCAGTGGGTGCCAAATACCCTGGCACCAGGTCTGACAACTACTGACAGTTTGATTTATTTATTCTTGATCTAATAAACAATGAAAATAAGTTATTTAAAATATTCTTTTATTTTAAATGTTTTTAAACATTTAAAAATTTGAAATATATCATATAAAGAATTTAATAAATTAAATTACCAATATTATAATATTATTATTTTTTTCCCTTTGTTGGGCTATAAGCCATAATTTAAACAAAATATAATGAATATGCAATGTAATTTTGGAAATTATCAAAATGGCTGCTGTAACATGAGCATACACCTCAAGCAGAAAACAAAATAAAATGAAAAACACTAATTAAAAGAAATTAAAAAATAACATAATTAATTAAAAACAAATAATTAATAAATTTGGCATACAAATGCATACAGAAAAATAAAGTAGAACATAAAACCGCCTATAACCTTGCAAAATAAGGTTTAGAAAATACACAGGAGGAAGTGGCGACCAGAATAAAAGTAACATTCAGCGAAAATTAAAAATGTAAATTTCAAGAAATTAATATTAAAAAATAAAGAAAAATAAATAGAAAAAGAAAAAAATATTAAAATAAATAAAAGCCATTAAAAAACCCGAAAATGGCCAAAAAAGGTTTAAAAGTCGCTGTTTTGTCGAACCCATGCATGAAAATACTATATATACAACAGCCATTTTCATAATAAACTAACTTTAAAAACTTTACAAAAACCTACCATTAGACTTTAGGAATTTTTCAAACTATTGAATTGTAAGTAGTTTATTTGTATTATGTTATATGACCAATACATTTTTTAAATTGTTAATTCTTGAATTTAATTTTTATCATGGATGGCCGCGATACTTTTTAGTATTTGTGACAGGTCCCCCTAAAGTCAGTTTTATGTATATAATAGTCTGTGGATAAGTGGTAAAACGATATTCAATTCCGGCAGTTAAATTTGCAGGACGTTGATGTGTCGTTTTATCATTTTCCACCCCTCGGAATTTGCTTAGACTGGTCGGCTTCGAATCGATCACATAGTAAGACACCGTTGGAATTCACCGTGGCGTCCATGCATAGTGGAGTAGCAGTAAAAGGGCAAAATAAGGGAATATCGCTATAGTTAAAGGGGCAACATTTATGTAAATGATTAAGTAGGATATTATTTTTTTATTATTTAAAAATTACTGTCACAAATAGATGTATTTATGGGACCGACTAGGGTTAGGAATAATAACAAAAGATAGACAACAGAATTTATTTCTATATATAGTGGTTTGAATTTTATCCTTTAAAGAATAAAAATGTAATATTAGATTGGAAAATAATTTTAATGAATCGGGTATAGTCTGGAGCATCAGTTTTTTAAATTATTATCATTATTCACCAACGACCATTATATTATAGTACTCTAAATAAGAAAAGATGCTATTTTATTTAATAACAACTTTATTATTAATAAAAAAATTATTTTTATTTACGAAAGATTGACCACCAAATGTATTAGCCCAATAGGCAACGCCAATACGGATGAGAACCGAGAAGAGGGGCGCAGGCTATAAGTAAATACCGGATTAGGAATGATTCCGAATTCTGAATAAATTCACAGAAAAGTTCCCCTAGAAACCAGGCCGATTATTTTAGCATAAAATTACGAACACCCCTTCACATAATGCCAAGTGAGAATTTTCCATGACAATCGTACATTTTTTTAATCAAGTTAATGTGCCAAGCATTTGCCGACTCGACAAACTCTAAATTTTCAATTTTTACCCCAGCCACCGGTAAGATGCCCCACAGGCACGGCAACCAACTCGGGTCAGAATAACTAAAATTTTACGAAACTATGTGTGTATGTGTGTGCATGCGTGCCTGTATGTAACACACGGACAGTAAATTAGACCCTCTAAAAATATTAATTAATTTAAAAATTATTATCTTTATTATAATTATAAATGTAATTATAATTATAATTAAATTCTCCCTTTTTTAGTTTCTTCTCTCTTCAGGCAAACGTTATAAAATACTTTTTACCAGAAAATTCGAAATAGTTCTCAAAGTTTTTCAAAATTATCGAAATGCAATCCAGCTATAAAATTCCGAAAATATCGCCTCCCAAATCAGCCCACTCTGTCAAATCTAATAACCAGAATGAAACCATCTCCCACATAACCTGCCAATAGAAATACGACAAATTATTCGCGGAGCATGAACGTACGTTGGGTACATGGTTCGCTCCAGAAGTCGTGAAAGCCCTACATCAACAGATCCATCGCTTGACAAAGATGTCGCGATGATCTTATTTCTGAGAACCGGGCTCAGAGGATTATCATCAATGATCAGATCGCCGTGTTAATTGCCTTATTCACTGAGGCCGAATTAACTAAGCGTATAGCTGGCCGCGATCTGGCCGTGAAATTAAATTTAATCCCACCAACACATATCCCAGAAACGAATGAAGTTGGTCCGGCAAAAACCCCCAAAACCAGTAAAAAGCACAACCCCAGCAAAAACCGGTGACGCCTTGAACGTCGTCGAGCTGAGGGAGCCATTGTATTGGCAAATGCGGCCAAAGTGCTCGAAGAGGCTACCATTCAGGTCGCCGAGCAATTCCCGGAATTCGTGAAGCCGGATGAACAATTGCATGAATCGGCGAAACCAGAAGAATTAGTGCCTGGAATTTGTGCGACAAGGAAGACGAGATGAAAATCTGCATGGACGTGCCCTCGGCAGTAACAACCCCACCAGTAGTCGAGGAAGCTTTAAATTCATCGACCTCAGTCGAATATTAGACCGACGACTTCGGCGACGAACTGCCTCAACCAATTTTTCCCGTCGTGGATACCAAAACCAACTTTTATCGTAAGAGGAAATTCCCCGTCGATATCGATGGAGAAAATCGAAATTTCGTCGTCGATTTATGTACCTTGTTAGACTAATAATAGATTTATGTGTAATTTTTTTTTCTTAATGTTGTAAATTTTATCAAAAATTAAATTTTGTAGTATTCTTATTTTTCTTGAAATTTTGATTTTTCTCTATAAATAAATACTTAATTAACGTTAATAATAATTTCCGAGTATGATATGAGGATAGTGGGAGCCTAATTCCGGCCAATAGTATTGTTAAAAAGGTTTATTCACCTAAGGAAGTTAAATTATGAAGAATTACAGTTCTCGTTAAATTAATTTTAAGCACTTGTGTGAGGTTTTTTGAAAGTAAAAGGGTAATTTTCAGCGAAAGTAAACCTTATTTTTTTTTAAATTAAAAAGAAAAATTTTATAAATTTAAAAACAGCTGATCTAACAGCGAATTAAATAATTTCGATGAATTTTCAAATTATAGCGTGTTAGTTAGGATACAAAACTTACAAATTTAAACAAAGTTCTAGGTTGATAATATTATTATACTTTTTCGTAGTAATTCAGGGGATTAAACCCTAAATTTTGATAATTGAAGAAAGTAGAATCGAAAAACCTTATTAAATAAGATTTTCCCTTCAGGAGATTTCTAAATTATAGTATTTAAAATTATTAATTAAGTATTTAAATTAATGCTGTATTGAATAAATTATTTATGATAAATGGGTAATCAAATTTTAATTACTATGCCTCGAACTATAATTTGGGCCAGTATTCAACGGTCAACTTGAAAGTCGATGCGAAAATGATATCACGGACGCATACATGAGATCGATAATGAAGGTTGGGAAAT
This sequence comes from Schmidtea mediterranea, assembly GCA_022537955.1. Lineage (NCBI taxonomy): Eukaryota > Metazoa > Platyhelminthes > Tricladida > Dugesiidae > Schmidtea > Schmidtea mediterranea. Next base: position 216,541,916 of record CM039679.1, on the reverse strand, counting down.
GCAAGTATTAATGTTGAGGGAGTCAGAGGAGCTAAGTAGACGTAAGTCCTTCTAACGGCAGTCAGGAACCCAAAAGCGAGATTATCACGAGGATTAGTCTTAGAAATGGGGCTCACCTGCTCGTGGACTCTCGGCTGCTATATACAGTACCAACATGAGCTTGCTCATGGGTATATAGTGGTAAGGTCAAAATTGTTGGGCGTCTGGGTAAGATAGCATTGACCCTAGGAAAGTAAAGATTGAGTGAAGCAAAATAGATTGAAACAAATGAGCACGGATTCAAACAAAATCAATTACACCCAGTACACCAACACTTTGAAAAATGGCTATGGCGAAAATTTGTGAATATCAATGAAACATTGATATCAATACTGATTCATAGTCAAATATTAAAATGAAAAGAAATCAGAGGTGAAAACCCATAGAAGTTTTTATAATAGTATTAATATAAACTGTTGGATGTACGGGAAAATTTAATTACTGACTAACTCGCATCCCTGCTTGGTAATCATTCGAGAAGAACTCTAGGGTTGACTTTTCCGCGTACCCCCATGACTTTAACTTACTGTTACGTACCCATGACCGAAATCATGTTGGTGCTGTACGTCACAGCCGAATACCATTCGAGCAGGTAACACTACTCCTCGAACGACCTTCGTTTTCCCGGTTCCTGGCGGCCGTTAGAAGGACTTACGCTCTCAGTCTATAACCCACATTCGTCTAGTACAGTCTCGAGTTCACGCACTCTACCCTGGGGGACTTATGAGAGTCTCGATACCATTCGACTAAGCTTAACGTTGGGATTGGATTAAACTATTTCCACAAAATTTATATTAATAACTGGGTCCTTCAATTTATCAGATTAATCCTATACTATCCCGTACTTAATTTTAATCTAATTAATTGCTATCACTTACTATAAAGGAGAAAAGGAAATATTACTAAAATCGATTTATTTTTACATTGATAAATAATATTTATACAACTAAGAGATTTAAAGTGATTAACCAGGTTAATATTTAATTCTACTCAAGAACACTGAACGACATGACAGCGACGGGAAGTCAATGACACAGAAAATCTACAATGATCACTCATTTTATAGATCGATCGACAGCAATTCCGAGACGCGACAAGTAACATTTTTACTAGGAGTTGTGTCCGTCGTCGTGCTTATCCTCGGCGTCAATGTCGACCGGAAATTGGGACGTTTCGGTTGAGGTAGAGGGGAGAACTAATAATCGAATTTTCTCCCACTTGATTTGAGGTTACAGGAGCACAAACCAGAGCAGGACTCGTCGGAACGCGTCCGGTAAGGATCGTGATTTTACCAATATCGAGGCCTAATTGTCCCAGGGCGTGATTCAAAATTGGAGCTTCGACTGCGTCCTCCATTAAGTCGATTTAGATAGATGGAGGCGGAGTGTGGATTGTTACAGCTGGGGCATACATGATATCCGGGTCGAAATCCGGGTCGAAATCCGGGAATTTAAATTCTTGGTAGGCCGGAGGCGGGTCATTTGCTCTGCTGGTTGTTCCCGTCGTTTCAATCGCCCTAAGCAGATTGGCTTCTGCTCGGCGTCGTTCGCGGCGCCGGCGATTTCGATTTGGCCGCCGTCGAGACACTCCGGGCCTAGTTTCTATTACTGCTTTCTTGGGAGGTTCACTTGGTGGATGTGTAGTTGGATTTGATGGGAGGTGCTGGGCAGGAATTAATGATATAAATAACAATGCCAAAAAAACATTCGAATAGCACCGGGCAGAACATGTGATCACAAACTGCACCAACAACATCTCTCTCAATTTTGATGGAATATTGGCCTCTTGCGAAACCCAAAACATTCCTGATGTAGATTTAACTATAAAACCAAGAATCTTGCCTGAAAACTTGGCATTTGGGAAAAACTTGGATTCTGAACTTAGTTGATGGTCCCAGCACTTAATCAAAGCATTTGTATATACTTTTGCTATAAGACCTTCTACAATTTATATAGATCCTATTACTTGCAGTGCTTTGATTCAGTGCAATTACAAAACTTTCTTCGAAACTTTTCCTTTTAAAAATTTTGCTGATTGGAATGAGATTTTTATGCCAATCTACGGCAAAAACTCTTCCTGGTCTTTTTTCTTTTTGGACAAGAGAAGGCGCATTGCCATGATTATTGATCCGACTGCGGATGATAGTCATGCTCTGCATTTTGATTTGGCAAATGACATCCTTAGAACGGTACTTAACATTGAAAATATATTTGGCAAATCAAAATTTGGACTCACTGAGATTGAATATCCGATATGTCGTGAGTTGGGCCTGTCTTCTCTATATGTATGCCATTTCATACAATGCCTTATACTTGGCTCTGCATTCACAATTCCTGATGTATCAGCCATGAGGATATTGATGAAACCAATAATCAATAAATATAATTGTACAAAGTTTCTAGACAATGATGCAAGGAAGTATAGGATACTAATTGATGATCTCGTGTATCAGTTAGATCTTGATACTATTACTTGCGATGAAACCTTGTGCGAAATTGAGCGAATTAATGGTAGATTGAACCCTGAGAAATATTTCAAAAAGGAAAAACCTAAATCTGACATCATCCACCTACGCTTCAAGAAATCTGCTGAACTGCTATGTGTTAAGAGACTGAGATTCCAAGCTAACCAAAGGCAAGAAATAGCGAAAATTTGGGAAGATGATGGCATAGAGCACAGACCGCCTATAAAGGCATTCTTGAAAACATTTGCAAGTTCTGAATGTCCAATCTCAGACACAAAATCAATTACCTTACCTTTCTATTCTGACAATGACTCTAATTTTACCACAGACAACGAAAATATGTCCCATGTAATGAAGCAACTTGACAACACTGCACCAGGGATGGATTTAATTACAGTTGCAGACTGGAAGATTATATCTCCAAAGCATATCCTGATAACCGCAATCTGCAACTACGTGCTGAGAAATGGAGAATGCCCTAAAAAATGGAAATTATTCAGAACGGTGCTAATCCTAAAACCAGGGAAAAAGGATGAAAGCTTTAAAACAATCTCTTGGAGACCTCTAGCGATCATGGACACAGCATACAGGATTTTCACGACGCTATTGAATAACCGTCTCCTAACTTGGATAAAGAAAGGTAATTTGATAAGCCAAAACCAGAAGGCAATTGGAATACCTGATGGTTGTGCTGAACACAGTGCTACATTACATCTAGCAATCGATCATGCCAAGAGAAGGAAAAAAGAACTCCATATAGTATGGTTGGATATTGCTGACGCATTTGGCTCTTTGCCCCATGACCTTATCTGGTACACGCTTGAAGGCATGGGAATGAAAATGGAAACTATTTGCCTAATAAAAGAGCTATATAGAGACGTCAGTACCTTCTTTGATTGTCAAGGGATGATATCTGAATCTGTGAACATAACAAAAGGAGTCAAACAAGGATGCCCTCTATCTATGACCCTCTTTTGTCTATCTATTGACTACATCCTTAAGTCAGTGCTGAATGACTGTCCATTTCATTTACATGATATGAACATCAGTATCCTGGCTTATGCTGATGATATTGTCCTTGTCTCTGATTCCTTCACAAAGATCGAGATGGCCTTGAAGAAGACCGTGAAACTGGCTTCTCATGCGAATCTCAGATTCAAACCTTCAAAATCAGGATACTTGTCAATAAATAATAAGAACCCTGATACCTGCAAATTGTATCTATATAATGAAGAAGTACCGATAATCTCCAATAAGAACAAGTACAAATACCTTGGGATTGACTTCTCACATAAACAGAATCAGGATATTGACGGAAGACTTCAATCGGCGCTTGCACTAACTGACTCCCTGTTTAAGTCATATTTACATCCGGCACAGAAGCTAAATGCCTACAAAACCTTCGTACATTCAAAACTCATTTTTTCATTTCGCAACTGTGTAATTGGACACAGAATTCTTGATTGTAACAGAAATCGGATTACACAGGGACGAGAGAAACAACTCGGATATGACCAGAAGATTAAAGCGCTTCTGAAGACAATGGTTGGGGATAAATTTCATGCTCTGAATAATTACTTTCTATATGCCCATTGTAAATTGGGAGGACTTGGAGTATCCTCATCCATAGATGAATATTTAATACAGAGCGTTACTGGAATAACGAGACTTTTTCATTCGTACAACACTGACTTCAGAGAGATGATGATAAAAGAACTCGCGCATGCTAGAGGAGAGGAGAACTTTGAGGCTGCGCTTAAATGGATTAACTGCGAGATCGACAAGCCTTTCAAAAACGCCTCTCTCTTTGTGAAATTCCAGAAATCGGTATTTGCTCTCAAACGTAAATTCGAAATATACATCAAATTGAAATTCGAGGATAATAGCTTCAAATTGGAGATGAGATATAAAAATCGCATTTCATACATAGGTTATCGTAACCTCGGAACACTCTCAAAAGACCTGCACGACTTTGTGGGTCTTCACTATGCTGAGAAATGGTATGAAATGCGAGTGCAGGGACGTATTGGAAATGCCATTGGAGACAGTATTACAGCTAAATACCTGATAGCCAGCGACATCCTTAATGATGCGCAATACTGTTTCTTGGTAAAGGCTAGGAATAACCTGCTAAATTTGAATTACAATGCGTACCGCCTAAAATTCAGCCTAGACACAATGTGCAGACTGTGCCACCTGGATGCTGAGACCCAAGCACATGTGTTTAACCACTGTCTAGCAAAACCAAATTCCCGGAGAATTAAACATGAAAATGTTCTAATTAGCATAGTTGCCTTCCTAGAGAAAATTGGTTTTGAGATTGATGTGGAGAAATCTCCCAAATATATCTCAGTACCAACAAAGCTGAAGCCTGACATGGTAATTAGGTCCAATAGGAATAAAGAGATACACGTCCTGGACCTAAAAGTACCATATGACTCGGTGGAAGGCTTTGAAAAAGCGCGGGAAGGCAACTATGTGAAATATAAAGATTTGGCCTTGGAAATCGGTAATGCATTTGGAGAAAAGGCTACAATATCCGCAGTGGTGATCGGATGCTTAGGAACATGGGACAAGAAGAACAATGCCCCATTATCGAAGATTGGGTTGTCTAAACCTGAAATTGTGTCTCTTGCGAGGATTGCATGCTCCAAAGCGGTAATTGCATGCTACCATATATACCGAGAGCACATATCATACACAAAGAGTACAATGGCACTACCATTTTCCATTTAAATCAGAATGTATACGAGGCAATACTGGTAATTGAATCGGTATTGCAGACTTGTGTTAGTAAGATAAAAACACCATAGTGTGATTAAATGCTGAGCCTAGCTCGCATATTTGCCGAAAGGCCGCTTTTGATATAAAAAAAAATTTTGAAAAAAAAAAAAATGAAGCTGATGACATGGAACCAATGAACTGCAATTCCAACTTAATCTCTGAAATGAATAGGCTATTTCAATCGTTCATCAATCAAGTTATGGAAAAAAATACGGTTCAAAATAATAACAGGAAATCCAGATCAAAATCAATTTCTAGACCTAACTCCAAAGATAATCAAAAATCAAAAATAATTCCAAAAAATAAAAATTATAAAAAAGGATTTAAAATCGAAAATCACCTCCGTAATGATAAGAATTTCAATGATTTAAAAGAATGTTTTTACAATCATGAGAAATTTTATAAAAATCTTGAAACCTGCGACTTAAATGAGCTTATCTTTAAAATATTTTTACTAAAAGTAAAAATTAATAAATTTGAATTTAAAATCTCAGAATTTAAAAATTTAAAAATCGAGAAAAAAGAAAACAAGATGATGAAGAATATTGAAGATAAAACAACGAAATCTAATAATCATGTTAATTTTAAAAATTTAAAAAAAAATGATGATGTTGAGAATAAAACGAAATTAAATCCAGAAAATCAAAATCCAGAAATTTTAAATAAAGATAAAACTAAAAATTTAAAAAGTTTTAAAAATGTGTTAATTAATGGGAAAAATAAAGAACTGAAAAATAATAAAAAAGATTTAAATAATGAAAAAGTTAAAAATAACGAATTAACACAAACAAACCTCTCGAAAATAATTAACCTCGAAAAAATCCGAAAATGGACAGATGATTTCTTTAATAACCTGACCTGGAAATTTCACAAAAATATTGATGTACCAGAAACTATGGAAACAAATACCAATCTCTTCAATTACCTACTAATCAAATTTCAACTCATGCAAACCAAAAACTTAACTCCATCAAGAACAATCATTGAAATCAAAGAAGAAGTTTCCGAAAATGATATTAAAGAAATGATTGATAAATATTTCAACTTATTTAATAATGAAATATTTTTAAATTTTAAAAATCGTTTTGAAAATTTGAATTATGAATCTTTTATAAAAGATTTTTTATATATAATTCATCTAAAAATCAAAACGTTTTTAAATTTGTTTAAATATCTAAACCAATCAAATCTTATAAATAACAATGCCAAAAAAACTGTTACTACTTTACACAGCTTGTCGACCTGCGGTCGACTCACTGTTCATCCTGATACTGACCAATGGGAACCAGCAACTACGAGAAATCCACCAAGCCCGAACTTACTACCAATAAGCCAAATCGTAAAGAACATATCATCTATCCAGAAACCTGATACTACCCATTGGATCAGATCAACCAACTCTTTTGTAAACAATATTAAATCCATCAAAATTAAGCCAAAACTTCAAAAAATGAAAATCATTTTGGTCCATTAATAAATTTCTCTGAAGATATAAATGAAGAAACTAAACCACTAAAAATAAAAACCACATCTATTGAAATAAAAATGGATCTTGAGGATACCCCTAAGCATATAACTGAAGAGCGAACAAAGAAAACATCTACTTTAACGAATGTGGATCTAGATGCACCGATTACAAAGATAAGTGCACAAACATCTAGCAACACGAACGATTCTATATCATACTCTCCATTACCGACGGCTGAGCAATTTCCCAAAACTCCAATCTCGCCAATCTCAAAAACCATCACTACCGAAATTTGCGATATTACAGAATCCCCTTACCCAATACCACTAATCAATATTGATTTGAATAAAATATTAGACAACATAGAAACTAATATGGAATCTGATGTTTTCAGTAGTATATTGGACTACGAATCTGAGATCGATAATGATAATAACATAAAAAATAATACTCGAGAATATGACATTGACCTTTTCTCCCAATCAATATGTGAGAATAACCAAATTAATATAATGCAGAAGAACAACCAGACAAGAAGTATTACACCTGAAAACGCCTTCAATATCATGACGAAAGCATCCGAAAAAAATACTATTAAGAAAATACTTAATGTGAAAAAGAAAGTGATTACTGCACTACCTCCCATACCACCAATGAAAACGAAACCTGATTCTACTCTGAATTGTCAAGCTGAAGATAAGGAAAATCTCATTGTATATCGTTTTGGAAGCAAGGGAAAGTTCTCATGCAATACTACACACAAATCTCAAGAATGCGGTGAGATTGGAGTATATGACTATGACGCATTAGTTGAACATGCTGAATCTAACCATACAATACAATTCAATGAGCAAAGCTATATAGATTGTCACTCGTGTCATCCTAAAAAAGGCAAAGATAACAATACACCTGTTCCAGTCAAATATGCTGATTTCTTCAATCACGCTGAAGCACACGGACACATAATAACGACTGCAGCTGCTGACACAATGAAGACTTATCTACGATTAACAAAAGAAAACCAACTATACTGCTCTCACCGTAACAGCAACCGAAAGTCGAAGTGCAATGAGATATTTAACCTTGATTCAGACTTATCTGACATAATAGAGCATATGAAATCTCACCCCAAATACAGTTTTGATTCAACCAAAAGCATTCAATGCTACTGCGGTATCTGGAAGCCTTTCACCAACCTCATTGATCATATCAAGACAGTGCACTTAAAAGAATTCATTAACTCAATATCAGACAGTAAAACTATCAAAATGGATATTAATACCAATATTACACCTATAAACCTTGATATGATACTTGGGACTGATGAAACTCAAAACATCCCAGACGAATAGGCAATTTAGCCCAGAAGCCTTCCAGAGAATCTTGCCTTCAACCGTGATATCGAAAAAGAACTATCTTGATGGTCGCAGCACTTGGTCAAAGCATATATTTTCTCACATGCTATTAAATCATCAACCATCTTCATCAATCCTTATACCTGCAATGCTTTGATCCAGTGCAACTACAAGATTTTCTTTGAAACTTTCCCTTTCAAAGACTTTGCCAGATGTAACGAGATAATCTTGCCAATACACAACAACTCTTCTTCTTGGTCATTCTTTTTCTTAAACAAGAAAAAGCGAATTGCATTAATTATAGATCCACCAGCGGATGATAGTCACACCATGCACCTCGAACTGGCAACGTATATCCTCAAAACCATACTAAATGTACAGAATATTTTTGATGATCTACATTTCTCCCTTACTGAAATGGAATATCCTATATGCCATGAAGCAAATCTGTCTGCTTTTTATGTATGCCACTTTCTAAAATGTTTAATGTCAGATATACCAATTGACATTCCTGATATAAATATGATGAAAGAAGCAATGAGACCAATTATTAGAAAGTATAACTGTGCCAAATTCCCTGAGAGCGATGTCAGGAGTTGCCGAATACTAATAGAGGACTTGATATACCAATTGAACCTCGACACAATCTCCTGTGAAGAATTATTAAACGAAATTGAAAGAATCAACGGAAGAATAAACCCGAAACGATATTTCAAGGACAATAAACCAAAGTCAGATATAATACATCTGCAAAAGAAAAAAGCGGCAGAACTTCTATGTGTTAAGAGACTAAAATTCCAAATCAATCAAAAAATAGAAATTGGGAAGATATGGGAAAACAATGAAATAGATCATAAACCGGCAATGGCCAAGTTCCTGAAAACATTCGCAAGCAAAGACTGCCCTATGTCAAATACATCACCAATAAAACTTCCTTTCTATAGGGATGTAGACTCCGATACATATACTGATTGTGAAAATCTCTCACACATCATGAAGAACTTGGAGAGCTCCGCCCCGGGAATGGATCTCATAACAGGTGGAGATTGGAAAAAGATCTCTCCAAAACATGAGCTTATAACTGCGATATGTAACTGTGTACTTCGAAATAAGATAAGCCCACAGAGATGGAAGCTATACAGAACTGTCATGATCCTAAAACCTGGAAAATTATCCGAGAGCTTCAAAGCTAACTCTTGGAGACCTCTAGCAATCATGGACACAGCTTATAGAATATTTACGACCCTTATAAATAATCGCCTACTACATTGGATAAGGAGTGGCACCCTTATCAGCCAAAACCAAAAAGCGATTGGTGTCCCTGACGGATGTGCCGAACATAATGCAACTCTCCACATAGTAATTGATCGTGCTAAACTATGTAAAACTGAACTACACATCGTTTGGCTGGATATTACCGACGCTTTTGGATCGCTGCCTCATGACCTGATATGGTACACACTGGCTGGCATGGGTCTGAGGAATGAGACACTTACATTAATTAAAGAACTATATAAGGATGTGAGAACTATGTTTGACTGCCAAGGAACCTTGTCTGAACCTGTCCCAATTACTAAGGGAGTTAAACAGGGATGTCCATTATCAATGACACTCTTCTGCCTGTCAATTGATTACATCCTAAAATCTATCTTGGATAACCACCCCTTTCTCTTACACAATTTAAACATCAGTATTTTGGCATATGCTGATGATTTGGTTCTTCTCTCGGACTCTTATCAAGGAATCAGGAAAACCTTGGAAAACACTGTGAAATTGGCGGGCTTTGCAAACCTAAAGTTCAAACCGTCAAAATCGGGATATTTATCAATTAATAGTGCTAGCTCAGTTAACAAAAAACTACACCTATATGATGAAGAAATACCAACTATATCTGAAAATAACAAGTACAGATATCTTGAAGTTGACTTCTCTTACAAACGTAATCAAGATATTGATAGTCGACTTAACTCTGCACTGGCACTAACCAAATCCTTATTTACGTCATATCTGCATCCATCACAAAAGCTGAATGCATACAAAACATTTATTCATTCCAAGCTTATATTCTCCTTACGCAACTGCATCATCGGTCATAGAATCCTTGACTGTGATAGGAATCGAATTACACAAGGACGCGAAAAGCAGCTGGGTTTCGATCAAAAAATTAAGGGATTGCTAAAAACAATGATAGGAGATAAATTCCAGGTCCTTAATAACTATTTCCTAATTACTCACTGCAAAATGGGAGGTCTTGGTATTACCGCTACTATCGATGAATATCTTATTCCGAGCATTACAGGAATAACAAGACTGTTCCACTCCTCCAATCTTGGTTTTAGAGATATGTTGATAGCTGAACTTGCCCATTCTAGAGGAAGTAAAAGCTTTGAAGCTGGTCTGAAATGGATGAATTGTGAGATCAGCAAGGAATTTCACAACACCTCTTTCTTTGTGAAATTCCAAAAATCAGCACTGGCTCTCAAGAGGAAGTTCAGTATATGCATCTCCTTAAAATTCGTTGAAGATAAATTCTCTCTTGAAATGGTCTACAAAAAACGTACCTCTTATATAGATCATCGTAACCTTAACACTCTTTCTAAAGAGCTCCATGACTTTGTAGGTCTCCATTATGCCGAGCAATGGTACAAGATGAAAGTACAAGGACGCATTGCAGCCTCTATTGGAGATAGTATCACTGCTAAATACCTAATAGCCAGTGATACCCTTAATGATGCACAGTACTGCTTCTTGGTGCGTGCAAGAAATAACATCTTAAATCTTAATTACAGTGCATACCGTCTAAAATATAATCTTAACACAAAATGTAGGCTTTGTCATCTTGACGAGGAGACCCAGACACACGTTTTCAATCACTGTCGTGCAAAACCAAACGCTCGAAGGGTTAAGCATGAAAATGTACTAGTTAGCATAGTTGCCTTCCTTGAAAAAATTGGCTTTGAGATAGATGTGGAAAAATCCCCCAAATATGTCTCAATTCCAACAAAGCTTAAACCTGACATGGTAATTAGGTCCAAACGGAATAAAGATATACATGTTCTGGACCTAAAAGTACCCTATGACTCGGTTGAAGGCTTTGAAAAAGCAAGAGAGAACAACTATGTGAAGTACAAGGATCTATCCTTACAGATCGGAAAGGCTTTTAATCAAAATGCCACAATATCTGCTATAGTGATTGGATGTCTGGGCACATGGGATAAGAAGAATAATGCCCCTCTCTCTAAAATCGGACTGACAAAGACTGAGATCATATCTCTGGCGAAGATAACATGCCCAAATGCGGTGATTGCATGCTATCATATACAAAGGAAGCTATTCCTCCACCTTTTAGTCTTGTGTAAAGTATGTTTACGAGGCAATGCGGATATCTCATCTGCGTTGCAGTTTTGTGAAAGTAGAATAAAAAACTAAATAGTATGAAGTGCTGAGACTCGCTCGCACAGTCGGTCGAAAGGCAGCAAATGAATAAAGACCAATTAAAAAAAAAAGAAAAAAAAAGATATTTAGGCCCTGTGCCCAACTACATTCCGGTAAACGAGCTCTGAGCTCGGCCTCCGTAAATATCCGCCTGAGTGCGGCACTCTGCTCAGCGATGAGAATTCACTGGCTGCTTGATTCGATCACCAAGTCATCTCTGGCCCGAGACAGGCGAGAGATTTTCTGAAAGAGTTTTCGTGTAGATTCGAGCGAACTCCATGTGCCATTTAATTTTTGATACTTCGCCTGCAGAGTGGCGTGTTCCTTTTCTAGAGATTCCAATTTCTGTCGGGTCGCAATGATTTGAGGGGATAATCGAGGTATCCGTGGCAAATTGAACGAATCGCTAAATGTGAGGTTACTGTTATTTTTCCTGCAATAGGAATGTTGATACAGACTGGGGAGAGAAAAATCTCTAGGCACATTTGACGTGCGATGTTGTATTTTTTCTCATTTCTAACTGGGAAAAATGAATATTTGCAATGCTATCCGAGTTACTATGGTAACTGCGAGATTTCTGCCGATCAATAATTTTATCTATTTCAAGTAATTTCTAATTGATTTATCCTCTATTCTTATAATTAATTCGGCTTGCATAGACGTTCACCGGATGTTTATTAATGCTCGGGAGTATCGTATCGATAGTAGTACGTTGGAATTTGGTCGTGCATATTCTTAATTTTGGTGTAATACGTGAGTAGAAAGTGACCACACTGGTTTAATTATGCCTATCGGGTGTTGTCGACAATCCTAGTGAATGAAATATGATCACAACCTATTTTATGTCGATTGGGCCATTTTGAACTATGTTCAAACCTATCGAATCTATTATTAGTGGTTACTGAATATCCGTTTTCTACTACATGTGATTCTAATAAAGATGACCGACACTTTCCCAGAATTTTTCACTCTTTATAATATTATTCAAAAAGTTACCTTTGGTGTTACCTATCACTCCTACCCAGATCAACTCGTTATTCGAGGTTTTAAGAAAAGAATCCTAAATGATCGCTGTACGATCTTTTCTATTGCACTTAACTGATGGCGCTCTTCCCTTCAATTTAGTCGTTTAACGGTGCCCTACGGGGAGGGTCCTGTGCCATTTTGCCAGGCCCCGTCGCGGACAGACCGAGATTTCGGATAGGCTCGACCCGCGATTACAACTGGGGAACTGAATCCATCAGCCGGATCACCGATCTGCTTATCCGAGGCTATTTCAATACTTGTAATATATAGTAGAAATTTATGCGGGACCTCGTATATAATTGATATAGATATATGATTATTTACATAAAAGAACATGAGAACATTACGAACATCTATTTAAACCTTCATTAGAATTAAGAAAAATTCATTAACTTATAAAATAAAACAAACAAAAAAACTTCCTTAAGTTTTCGAATAAAATTTTCAGATGTAAAAATTTGATGAAGGCAAAATTGTAAAAGCTAAATTGTAAAGTTTAATAATGAAATTGGTCACTACTTATATATTATTTTTAATTTGTTTTAATTAATATGTTTTATTTTATTTTTGGTCTCTTCTTGCGGTGCGTGTTCTTATTTTTTTTGTTTTAATCTATTGATACTTTTGTTTTAATTTTGGCTCTGAGCCCAACAAAACGATCATTAAGTGATATCCAGTACATTTCCCAATAGTATACTAGTTTCGAGCGAATGGCTCTGATAAGTACTATGCGGGAGGCGCTCAGATTTCTCTTCGCACCAGGTAAGTGTAAAAACAGTGTCAAGTTACCACTGTTATACACTTATCTGTTTCACTGGACATCAAATAAGTTTGCAAAGTTTGAATTTAAGGCAAGAAAAAAAAACGAATCTTTTTCTTGAAACCTCCTTTCACTTGAAACCATGGTAGGTACAATCTTACCTCTATGGACTACAAGTTCAATATAGAAACTGGTAACAAGCTATCAGACTACCAAACCACTTGAAAAACTTAATTTTATTAATCGCTGTCTGATTCTAATCAAAGAATAAACGATATATTAAGTGATATCCAATGCATTTCCCAATAGTATAATAGTTTCAAGCTAATGGTTTTCATCAGTACTCCTACATAGTACTGATGAGACCCATTTGATATTAAAAATGATTTGGCTATAATCGGAACAAATGCATACGTCACATGGTAGCCCATCAGCTTCACATCTCCATTCTAATTTTAAAACAAAAGTCAATTTATTTTCACAACCAGCTATAAAAATGGCTTCCACAAAACGGGATAACTGATAGTGACCCAGTGCGCTAATATATACCTAATTACAGTAAATTTTTTCTAATTTAAAGTTGAAATAGACCAAATGAGTCATTTAAAATAATAAATTATTTCCATAAAATTTGCATAAATTTAATAAAACAAATTCTATAATCAAAATTTGCTCTCTTGAAAGTTTTAATCAATAAACCTTTACCGTAATTTTCAACATTATACAAACTTATTTTAGATAAATAATTTTATGATGTTCTGTTATGTAACACACCGAATAAATTGGAAATCGATTTGAAATTGGATAGAAAAAACAGTAAGAATTCAACCTGAATTATCTAATCAGGGCGGAAATATGGAATACAACATTTTTATTGGACGCACACACCAACAGTTGAGACACACCGAATAATTCCAGGAATTAATTTGAATATAAATCGAATCACATGACTTATTTTATTCTGAGAAATGATTTCAAATATTAAACTAATAATTTTGGTTCTCTTTGTCTCTAGCGTAAAATCTGGAGATATAGTCAATGATGCTATAGACGACTTAAGGAAGCTATGTGGAAGTTCAGCATGTTTGAATGATAAAAGTATGTACTAGAACCATTGTAAGTATTTTAATGTTAAATTTTGTTTTTTTTCAGTTGCAACATCATTTGTCACTCCGTATTGTTGTGGAGTGTTAAGTATGGAATGTTGTTATGAGCTTACGGTATTATCGAAGATTCTTATTGGATGCATCGTAATAGGCATTATTCTTTCAATAATCATATCAATTGCATGCTGCTGTTGTAGTAATAATCGTAGACGCTACTAATCTCATGTTCTAGGAAGTTTCAATTGAAAAATCTTGATTCGTTAACAAATATTTTGAAATTTAATTTCATAAAAATTTTTAAGTTTTTATGATTTTCTCTATGATTTTACGTGTAATATTTTCTACTATTGTTATTTTAAATAAATTGTATAGTTATTTTTTAAATCATTTTAGTTGATTATATAATAAATAAACTAAAAATGTGACTTTTATGTGCCACGATTATGAGTGCTCTACCAATATATAATGCAGACCGTTATAAGTGTATAGTAGTATATGAGGAATTCAGGTATTCTTTGACTTCCCGTTTTTGTGGTCAATTCAAAGTACAAACCTAGTTTTTTGTGATAAACCTATAATTTTAATAACATGATATCAATGAAAATATCAAATTTACAACATTAGTTAACACATTTTTACACAAGTTTTGCAATTACACATACTCATTTCGATGTTGTATGATATCAAAGTTAATTAGCAATACTTGAAAAAACCTTTATATTATTAACAGTTATTTATTATACAATATAAAAATAAATAAAAAACAATATTTATTATTACATGAACTTCTTTTGGTTTTCAGCTCTGTATTCTTTTCATTTTCCAATGATATTTAAAAATTTTGAATGTGAATTAGTAATGAAATCAATGTTTTATTGATATTCACGAATTTTCGGCGCAGTTCAGTGGGGTTCGCGACGTATTAAATTACATAATGACATAATTAATCACAGTTACATAATTATGTAATTAAGATAGTTGATTATGTGTATTTTTTTTGAATTTATTTTTGAATTCAAATTTTTTGATTTTAAATTTTTTCAAAATATTAATTTGATATTAATTTTTTAAATTTAATTTTAGTTTTCGATTTTTTATTGTAATTTAATTTTTAATATCATTTTAAGTTTGAAATTTATTTTAGTTTTCAAATTTAAGATTGAAATTTATTTAAAGATTGAAATTTTTTAAACATTATTTGAAATTTTTCAAAATATTAATTTGGTATTAATTTTTATTATCATTTTAAGATTAAAATTTATTTTAGTTTTCAAATTTAAAATTGAAATTTTTTCGACACAAAATTATTTAAACTTTAAATTTTTAGGACATGTTTCTTCTTATAAACCCTGCAACATCTGCATCTAAATGGACAATTCAACATTGAGATATCTGCACAAACAACACAGTCATCTAGACATTTCAAACTCTACCCTTGAATGCATCCGTACAATCTCTTCAATGTTGATTCTTGTCATTTGAAAGATGCGTGTTACCAAAATTTCAGGAGAACAATTCGAAAGTTTGTTCTTCATATTCGAAAGAGATCTTCAAATTTTCAAGAGAATTCCTTCTAATACGTATGCTTCTTGCTAGTCGATCATTTTTAATTTTATCTTTTACTTGAAAACTGTATATTTAAATACAATCTGTGCTTAATAATTAATCCAGAATTTCTTCATTGGTATTAAAATTATTAATTTTAGGTTTTATAAAATTAAATATTTCTTGTACTAGTGTGTTGTATTCCAATGTTTTTATCCCAATGACAACAACTTTTACGCTCGTAAAAATATTAACACAGAGTGGATTGTATGTGACAAGTCTTAATGCAGGAAACAGTTCTGACTTGTAATTATTTTCTGTTTTGATAAACAAATAGTACAAATTGATTCGACAACCCATGTCAATGTTTAAAGATAATGATTAAATTTGTAAATCTTGAATCTGATACTTGAGATCCCCTTCCTGTAATGGTATCTTGCCATCCATTATCCTGAATTTTCCACTTTTAAAGAATAAGATTGGATACTTTCCGCTTCTGTCCACGACATGTTGAGGTTTTCCAGTTGGGAACTTCATTCCAGATACTTGACATCTTCCTCTGTAATTAATATTACTCATTATTTTCTGCTATCATTCAAATTATAAACAAATTAAATTAAATTAAATTGATTAAATTGGAATTAAGAAATGATGCCGTATATCAAATTGTTGGGCCAGATGGGAGCAGAAAAACTTTATTTGTATATAATTTATTGCAATCAAATATGTTCAAATCAAAATCAGTTCTGTAAATTGAAAATGAAAATAATTAAGGGATTCGATAAAAACTCGTCGCCTAGGTTACGTCAAGGCGACATAATAATTACAGATGATTTGTATCAAGAAGCAAATAAAGAAAAGGATTTTAATAACAGGTTCGCAAAAATCAGTAGACATTGTAGAGTTACAGTTATTTTCATAACACAAAATTTATTTCATCAAGGAGGAAGTCATCGAACTCGTAATTTAAATGTTCTATACCTAGTTATTTTCAAAAATACACGCAGTCAAACGATTATTGACTTTTTAGCCAGACAAGCTTATCCAAACAATAGAAAAATTTTAATTGAATCATTCCAAGATGCCACAAGTGTTCCCCACGGATATTTATTCTTTGACTTTTGGTGGGTTACAGGGTTCCAAATCTTGCTTATCCTCCTGGTGACCCTAGTAACGCCATACAAAATGATGCTGATCCACTTGGCACCCGTTGCTAGGCAACGTTGGTAATGTGTTCAAGTGGTGGATTGTCCGCAAAAATTGAGTACCATTTGCTAGTACTATAGTTGCTCGGACAACCCTCGGGTTCACGAGCTGTCGATAGAAGACCTGTGCTCGCTTTTGATTCTTAGGTCCCATTATTCTCCTATCTCCTTCAAATGTTAACCTATACTCTTTATCATTCATTGTTATGTCTATTCTCATAGTCCTTCTTCTTGTTGTCCATGTCGAAGATTATTCTTTGGTCGGTACACCCTTTGTTATGTTAAGTACATCCACATTATATCTTTCACCCTTATCCCTATTATAACTACAATGTTTCCCATTATTATTACTAGCATTATCATTGTTGCTGTTATATGTATTACCTTTATTAATTGTTACTACTATTACCTATTTTATTATTTTTATTCTATAACTACTATTATATTTATTGTTATTACTACTATGATTATTACTACTATTATTATTATTATCATAATTTTTATCATCATTACTACAAATACCATGATTATTATTATTATTACCATTATTATTAGTATTATTATTATTATAATTATTATTATTATTATAATTAAAATTACTCTTATCATTATCGTTATATTTATTAAGATTTTGTAGGGATCCGTCCTTATTCCTCAGCGTTAAATTTTTTATTGATATACAACATTAGCCGTAGTCCATCCATATTTTTCGGTTTTCGATAAAGTATTTTTGTAAATTCGAAAATTTTAGCAGCGTTCCGCCCTTATTTTACGGTTCATCCCTATTCTACAGTTTTCGACAAAGTATTTTCATCGACTCGGAAAATTTGAGCAGCGTTCCGCCCTTATTTTACGCATTCCATTTTTACGTTACTATTTTTGTTAAGTATTTGAATTAGTTCGGAAAATTTGAGCAGCGTCCCGCCCATATTTTCCGCCTCAACTCAAATTAATTTATTTAATTCTTATTTAAAAAACATTAATTTTGATGATTTTGGTCGTTCGGATTAATCTTTTTCCGATGGCTATTCATTTTAACTGTTGCAACGATTTCGCAATTTTCCCCGCTACCCAGTCCCTCTTTTTGTCCTTAAGATCTATTTATGTTCATTTCGTAGTTAATGAGTGCCCACTGGACTACTCGGTGTTAGAGATTTTGAGCCGATTGTTGTTAAAAATTTATGTCAATTTTACAGGAAACGGATGATGAAGGAGCAGCCAATAAACAACTCATTTACCCTCCAATTTCCCCTATGTACGGATAATATTGACGTTCCAACTCCTGCGTTCCGCACGCTAAGTCTTCACGGGTACATATCATTGGCGATCTTCCACGCACTTACACGAATCTGTACTATGTAGATTTTGCTTTCTTGCGTTATGTGTTGGCTGTGGGCCGGAAAAGGAATAACAAATAATATTTTACCATAGCATTTGGAATAAAAGTTTCAATGCACTGAGGCTATAGATAGAAAATATTTATTCAGCATATTACATCAGTTCGAAAATCCCATAAATTTAATTCGATAAATCATCTATAAATTCAATTGGAAAAACAAAATTATCCATAAATTTAATCTGAAAAATCATCCATAAATTCAATTGAGAAATTACCCACAAATTTGGTTCAAAAAATCATCCATAAATTCAATTGGAAAAACAAAATTATCCATAAACAAAATCATCCATCAATTCGATCTGAAAAGTCATACATAAATTC
This sequence comes from Schmidtea mediterranea, assembly GCA_022537955.1. Lineage (NCBI taxonomy): Eukaryota > Metazoa > Platyhelminthes > Tricladida > Dugesiidae > Schmidtea > Schmidtea mediterranea. Next base: position 216,523,009 of record CM039679.1, on the reverse strand, counting down.
AATTGAAAAAATTACCCATCAATTCTCTTCGAAAAAATCAACTAATAATTATTGCACCAGTTGAGAGTGATCGTGTTCAGGCAAAACACTTACCCGTGTTAATTGCCTGAATGCACGGCTCTCAACCAGCCATACAACCAGCCACACAGCTCTGCAATGAAATTTTCCTCCGAAAATAAGACTGAAAATTTGTGAAAACACATCGGTATTTATACCTATTTTTCTCGCGTGTGAAATTTGATGCAGTAAAACAAAATTCGACCTTGTTATTTTCTAGTAAATTCTATTCGTTAATTTTATTATTTTTTTGATTTATTTTTATAATTTTTTATTTAAGATTTTTATTGAATTATTATTAATTCAAATTTTCGATTTAAATTTCATTTTAATGAACTTTTATTAATTTTTTCAATTTCGTCGAATTTGTTGTGTTTTCTTGTTATATTTGTGTAGGTATCGTGCGAATCTTGGTGCATTTTGTTATTATTTTAATTTTATTTTTATGTTTTTGATTTTATATTTATTTATATTCTCTCAGATTTTAAAGTGTTTAATTGGTGTTGTATATTGTATTTTAAGTTATCTTGGTGCTGGGTTTTCGTGCTGTATTACTGATGCATTTAAACAATTCTCAAGGCTATTGGTGTGCTGGCCCAACATAAAACACTCCGGGGCTCGTAAAATTGCGACCCGCAATTTCTTAAAGATCTAAGCTATGAACTATGCAGAGTTTACATTTTCCATTCAATTGGGTCTACGAGCTACATGGTCGTGACCTTAAAACCCACATGCATAAAAATAATCATACAGTATACATCAATATATGGTTTACAAGATGAAGTGAAAGAGGACATACAGTCCGGTCATGATCACACATAAAGAATAGTTAATAGTCTAAGAATCATTAGTTCATTGTTAATCATGAGTTCAATATTCTGTCACTTGGGTATTCGTCTCGCTGATGCTTTGAGTTTCTTGGTTTCTGATTGATTACTTTCTTCAGCAGGTTCTGATATTTTGACGATTCGATATCTGTTGTGCGATTTGACTTTGAGATTTTATTTAGTTTGGGGAATTGACTTCATTAGATGCCGATTGTTTGGAAGATTGCAGGCTTAGTGAATCTCAGATCAGAAGAATAGATAGAATGTTTAGTTCGAGACTTCTTTTTTGCTGGTTTATTTAGGGTTTTGAGTTGTAAATTGACATTCTAACTTTCGTTTGTTGTTTGTTTCTTTGCATCTTGAACTGGGTGGCGTTCAATTGGATTCTGTGGATAGCTGACCCTTTATCATATTATCTCGTCTCGATTGTTTGATGATAATTGATCGGTTCGGGATTATTCATGATTCTTTGAGGTTGGTCTGGGTTTCTTCTTTTCAGTTATCAATTTTGGCTGTTTGTTCTCGATTTTCGGTTCTTTTTGTTATTTTGTAGGGTTTCTAAAGATCATCCATGATTATTTTAATATCGTTTCCTTGATGGGTGTTTCCTTTTTCTATTGACTTTCGATTTGATTTTCTAGAGTTCTGAGGGTTTGCACGATCTGTTTTTCTTGTGTTAATCCTTTGACCATTGGGTATAATAAGGATTGATCCGTCCGTAATTGATATCCTTTGTCTTCTCATATATCGGCATATTTGTTACAGTTAATTTTTGCATCGATTGATTGATTGTGGGGGTTTTTCGACATCTTTCTAAGGGATACTAGATTGTATATATGGGTTTATTACTGCCATCTTTTCCCTCATCGCCAATATCATGCTGCTTTCGCATTTCACCAATTTCGAGCTATTTTAATAAGACTCGTTATCATTCCTCTTGATTTTAGGTAGCGGTTTGACTTTCTGTTTCTCTTCCTTTTGATTTCTGTTGCCTTTATTATCATATCTGGTTTCTCGTTTCTGTGATTGGTATTAACTTTATTTTGACATCATTTATCTTCTTTGTTTGTCTTTACTACGATTTGCAAGATCCTTTCAATATTCCATTTTGATTGGCTGCACTTGGTAGTTCAGCCTCATCATCTTTCGTCTTGTCGTTTGTTGGCATTGCTTTTTGCCTTCTCTTTTTACTGATTTGATTTATCTTTCTTGTTGTCGGGTTTTTGATTGTTGGGTTGTTCTTTGATTTTTTCTCTGGTCCGTTCTTTATTTGTATCCGGTGTTGAACTTCAGTCATGTTTGAAATTGCTATTTCCGTAATATTCATTTTGTCTCGTTTGGCTGCATCTAGTTTCACTTGCAATTGGACGCCTTTCTTGCTCTTTTCCCGGCTTTAATTTTGAGTCTCTTCCACCCTTTTTTGTATTCATTTAGGTTTGTATATTGAGCTTTACTGGTTCTAATTCTTTGTCTTTGTCGTTTTTCCTTTTAACTCAATCACCACAAATTTCGTTTCTCAGTTAGCTGTCCTTTGTTGTTATTCGCCAGTTTCTCATTACTTGATTCAGTTTTTCATCAAATTATTCTCCCTCGTCTTTTTTGTTAACTGACTTGGTATTTCATCTATTTCTTCAATGCTTTCGTTTCGTGTTGATACTTCCTTTACTGTTTTGCTGCTTTATCTTGCTCCGATCGTGACTTTGTTTTCGTTGTTTCTCATTTTCGTCTTTCATCTAATTGTACTGGATTTTCCAAGTTTTAAATTGCACTCCAAGTCTACTCTTGTCTCTGATTTCCTTGATGGCTTCGGTACCTCTTAATCGGTTTATTTCAATTTCTGATTCCGATCTGATTCTTGTTTTACACTCATCTATCTAACTAAGCTTTACTGCTTGATATTTGATTGGCTTCCATTTGATTTGTTTCTCCATTTTAACTTAATATTGCATCACTTGTCTTTCTCATTCCGCTATATTCTTTATCCCATCGTCTGATTTTTAAATTTGTTTTCGCTCCTCGACTATAATATTTATATACTACTTTTATATATTATCGGATATTATTATATTCATTCCATATAATATTTATACACTACTTTTATACATTACTATATAAACATATCTATTATATAAATTATATGCACATTTCTAACTATTTATTACTTTATCTCCAAAGGGTCTTCGCGCAAGGTGCGTAACCCTCCGCATCTCTCATCAATTACTGGATATATATCGATCTCACTTGGCTATTGGGTATTGGTTCATATTTTGACTTGCTTTGTTCTCTCGATTTTGAATTTTCTGTGAGTCCATCATTTGTTTCCAACAGATTTTGTCTGTGTTTTCTTCATCATTTGATCTTTTCTGATCGTCTTTTATTACTCTCTCGGTTTTCTCCCTCTTTGTTATCTTCTAGGCTCTCTTTTATTGTCTATGAATTTTATTTCTCCTTTCTTTAACAGGGCTTTTATCGTCCTTGGTAATGCATACCCGGAATTTATTGCTCTTTTTTGTAATATATTTTCATTGTTTTCGAATTTGTTTACGTCTATAATTTCGTTATCGGATTTTTTTTCTCTCCAATTGATCAGTTTTGCTGCTGCTTTATCGTATCCTCTCCCGATTGCTCCAAGAATTGGGTTTAAATTTTTCCTATTACTAAGATGTCTTCTTAAATTCCATTTATCGTAACTAAATCTATTGCTCTTGCTTCTCGCGACATCATAACGTAATTTAACATCGTTTTTCCTTTATTGTCCTTCTCATTGAGAGTTGATCCTGTTTTTAATAACGACTTTTTGCTGTTCCGAATATTTTCCGGTCCATAAATATCGAACATCATTCCTGTTTCTCCTCGTATTACTTCGTTGTCTTTGATTGTTTGCGGATATTCGTTTAATCATACCTCTTAATTGCTCAATCTCTTGTCTTAGGTTGCTTGGTGTACTTTGACTATAATTGTACGGTTTCGTTTGTCTCGATTTTCTCGCTATTGGACAGTTTGCAGCTATATGTCCGTTTAGGTTGCAGTTGTAACAGGTTCTACTCTCGTATCTTGTGGTTGTCCTCATTATCGTCATATCTCTTCAATGTCTGACCTCTTGTGTTGGGTTATTTTGTGGATTCTTCTTGAATTGGTTTCGTTTTTTGTTGACCTTAAATTCTTCTCATTCGACAATTCTTTGACATATGACCGCTTTGATTACAATTAAAACAGATTATCATTTCTTCTCCTTCTGTGCGAACTCTTCTATCATATCCTTGGCAATTTTTTGTTGATAACCTCGGTCAGTTCGGCATCCTTCTTTTGAACAGATAGTACATACTGGATTGTAACTCGAGTTGTTAATCCTCTACTGTCTTGAATCCTCTTAACTGGCATATCGTAAATTCGTAATGGTTTTTTCAATATATTGATTTGTTTGCGGGTAAATATCTTTCGTTTGTCTCGTTATTTCCATCACTACTTTCATTGGTTCTGATACTCGATCTTTTAACTCGGTTTGCTCATTTTCTCTTTCGACTCTTTCTTCTATTGTGGTTAATATTTTCTCTTCCAGTACGATTTCTGTTTTCCTTGTTTCAGCTCTTATTGTTTCAACTGTTTTCATTTCCGAATTTCCAGTTTCCTTTTCGCCATTTAAATCTTCTTTGTTGCATTTTCTTTTTTGAATGCATCTCCTGTACATTCCTCTTTAAACTTGAAGATATTGGTTCTCGGTCCTTCATTTCCGGTTCATCTCGTACGATTTTGTACATTGTTGATTCTCTCAAAAATATTTCTGTTTTATCCGTGTTTTTACTTGGCAACTCTTGGTTCATTTCCTCTCGGAGTTTTTCCATCTCTGTACTTGTTTTCAACTGAATTGGAATTCCTAGCTCGGGTGATTTCACGTTGTTTCCTTTATCGGTTAGCTTTTCCGTTAATTTATCATATTTTTCAGCTTCTGTTTCCAAACTTTCTAATCTCGTTGTAATCATTGGTTCTGCTATCGCTACTGTAGTAAGTTTTCTATCTGTTGCCGCTTTTCACTCTCTTTGAATTTCAATAACATGGTCTATTTCTTTATCCTTGTTCTCCGTTTGTTTTGGTATATTTTCTGTTTCTCTACACAATGGTTTCCTTGATTCCGGTTTCTCGTAACTCGTTTTCTTGATTCTATCTCTAGTTCATCGGCTCTATTATTCGTCGTTTACTTGATCTCTTTATTCTTTTGGTTTACTCGATCTCTTTATTCTTTGTCAATTATCTAAACATAAATAACACTTCTAGTATATAAATTTCCAAATTAATTTATCGTACTACTCTCACTGCTTTTCCTTAATTCTTTTCTCTACGTCAACTTCTTATCTTTTTAATTTTTGTTTTTTCATTTTAATTTTATTTTAAGTTATCTATAGCTCGTATCAATTGTCTATTTGCTTCGTCTAAATTATCCTTATAGTCGCATCAATTATCTATCCGGTCGTATCAATTAACTATTTTAATCAAATAAATCATCACCATCATATCAATAATCGTCTCGTTAACTATTCTCCTTTATCTCTTTATCATTGGTCCAAAAATGTTCCTTAATTTCTATGCGCTATAGGCCTTTTTACTTAACTCTTCTCGTCGTTTTCCTTAAACTTTAACCACTGTTGCTCTATGGGTCTTTTTATTTAAATTCTCTTGTCTTTTTCCGTAAACTCTATTCGCTGTAATAATTTTTTCTTTTGCTTCATCTCCCTTCATTTTTTAAGTCTATTTTGAATTATCTATATCTCGTAACAATTATCTATCGACCTCGTATCAATTATCTATATAGTCTTATCAGTTATCTATATAGTCGTATCAATTATCTATACCATAATATCAATAATATAAAATCATCATACTCATAATCTCATTCATTCCATTAATTATTTTTCCTATGTCTCCCGAAAAATTCGTTACTTAATCCTCAGTCGCTGGCGCTCTATGCCCTCTATAATTTCCGTTGGCTCTTCGGCCTTCGGCTTTAACTCTTTTACTGGTCATCTGTGACCTTAATATCTATTCATAATCATATTTCATCTTTACTCATATCATATCTTATCTGGCACTCTATGGCCTCTAATATCTAATCATAATCATCCGGCACTCTATGGCCTCTAATATCTAATCATAATCATCCGGCACTCTATGGCCTCTAGTATCTGATCATAATCATCCGGCACTCTATGGCCTCTAGTATCTGATCATAATCATCCGGCACTCTATGGCCTCTAGTATCTGATCATAATCATCCGGCACTCTATGGCCTCTAGTATCTGATCATAATCATCCGGCACTCTATGGCCTCTAGTATCTGATCATAATCATCCGGCACTCTATGGCCTCTAGTATCTGATCATAATCATATTCTGTCAATTTCATCTTTACTCATATTCGTATTCGTCTTATTCATATTATCTCTCATTGTTTCACCGGACTTGAGCTCATCAGTGACTTTTGGGTATGTTTGAGGCCTCACACTGACTCTCAAGCCATGGCGTCTTTTGGCCGCGCATTCTTCCGGTTACGCTTTACTCACCGCCATTCGGATATTTGGTACTCGGTGTGGGATCCGGGTTATTGTACCAAACTCCTCGCTGGGCAATAAAAAAACATTCCCTCGGTACTCGGTGTGGGATCCGGGTTGTGTACCTCGAAGAATATAAAAGTATGGAAATGCCTAGACGTTCAATCAAGTTCCAAAAGCGGTTTACTTGATTTCCCGAATAGTGAAAAGAAAAGGAAGCGATTAAAAGTGGGAGCGGAAAATAAACTATCAAATCTCTGCCCGCTCCTTCCATCAGATTTCTCGGCTCCGTTCAGCCGCTCTCATCTGGCTTTAGTAGGACATTTTGAGTATGAACCATTTACCGGTTAGTTCACATCTCACCTACCGTTTGGCCCCGATACTCGGTGTGGGATCCGGGTTGTTGTATCGAGTTCCTCCCAGCGAAAAAAGAATCGTTCGATACTCGGTGTGTGATCCGGGTTTTTGTATCGAACGGCTCAGCGCCATCAGTCCCTTGGCTGATAACAACCTGAGCACGACAGTCCGTAGCGTCCTCTGGTGCCTCACCACCAGCTAGGGAAAAAAAGAATATCTCTAGGTACCTTTAACGTCTAAATCATGCGCATTTTTCAATTTTTATTTTTATTTTCGGTTTCCCCTTCACTTTCCCAATTCAAAAATTGTAGTAATCGCGTTGGTTTGTTCCCCAGAGAGGTGATCAATCTCTCGCCAGAAACTCCCCAACATTTGCGACGGATCCTACTACCTCCCTCTCCTCGGGTTGGGAGTACAAATATTTCTTTCGCTTACCACTTGGCACCCGTTGCTAAGCAACGTTGGAACTGTGTTCGAGTGGGTAGATCGTCCGCAAAAAGTGAGCTCTATTACTAATGCTATAATTGACCGAACGATCCGTGGGTCCAACGAGCTGCCGATAGAAGGCCTGTGCTCGATTTCAATTCCATTTTTAGGTCCCATTATTCTCATATCCCTTTCAAATGTTAACCTATACTCTCATATCAATTATCTTTATGTCCATTCCCTTAGTCCTTCTTATTGTTGTCCGTATTGATGATTTTTCCATGGCCTGTACACCCTTCGTTATTTTAAATGTCCTCACAGTATCTCTCTTACCCTTATCCATATTTTCACCACTATTTCCACTATTATTTTTACTAACATTATCATTGTTACAATTATATGCATTATTCTAATCCATTATCACTGCTATTATAACAATAATAATAATAATAATAATAATAATAATAATAATAATAATAATAATAATAATCATAATAATAATAATAATAATAATAATAATAATAATAATAATAATAATAATAATAATAATAATATCTTTCTGCACAGTCTGTCAATTTTTGTCTCTCTGCCTGAACACAATCTGTTGTTTGTCATCTTGTCAATTTGTCTCTTTGCTCACAGTCTGTCAATTTTGTCTGAAAATTTGTGAAAACACATCAGTATATATACTTACAATAGGACCTTAACCTTGCGTGTTATTTTTATTGCGATAAAACAAATTTGACCTTGAAATTATTTGTGTTATCTAAATTTAAATTTTTATTAATTTCTTAATTTAAATTGGCAATTTATTTTTAAAATTTTTAATTGGATTTATTCAACCAAAAATACTTTATTTTTACTCATTTAATTCATTAACTTTTTACTTTTATATAACTTGTCGTTTTTCGGTCAAATTTTCTTGTTATCGTGTTATTTTTTATGTAAATTTCGTGCGGTTCTTAATGCATTTTGTATTTATTTTATTTTACTTTTATGTTTTTGATTTTATATTTATTTATATTCTCTCAAATTTTAAAATATTTAGTTGATGTAGTATGTTGTATTTTAAGTTATCTTGGTGCTGGGTTTTCGTGCTATATTACTGATACATTTAAACAATTTTCAAGAACGTTTGTGTTCCTGCCCAACAATTTGAAAATAAATAAGAACAAATCACCCATTTAAATTCCGTTACTTAAAAATAAATCCAATTGAACGAATCGGCAATTTGCAAAAGTCAAGAAAATCCTAAAATAAGGGTAAAATTAAAGCAGCTAAAATTATACATGCTTACTTTTATTATATGAAATTGGAATACTATAATAAGTTGCTATGAAAATAAGTGGCAAGCGAATAAATGTTTAAATTAGGTCATAGTTAAAATGATAATAACATATATAGTGTTTTATTAAATTATCTTTTAGATTTTTGATTTAAAAGGGTTATGATGAGAACCTGTAATATAAAATAGGAAATTCTTAACAGACCTGGTATTAATTATGTTATATGAATCAATTTTCCTATTCCTTACTATATTGATAATAAAAGTCGATTAATATCATTTTAGAAATTAATGGAAATATTATTTTAGGTATTACAATATGGTCATTATGTTTAAGGTTGAGATCTATATTGATATATTTATAATTCTTTTGTAATCAGTACTATTATTATTATTATTATTAATTTCATCAATTATTCTTATAATCATTATTGATATAATTAAATTATTATTAATTTTATAAATATTATTATTACTATTATTCTATAACTATTATTTTTATTGTTATAAATATTATAATTATTATTATCATTAGTGTCATAAGTATCCAGTAGGTAGATGTGTCCCATCTGGCGCACTTTTTGGTACCCCCCCCCCATAACAAAAACAAAACAAACTAAAATATAATGTAAACACAAACAATTACAAAATAATGAATAAGAACAAGAAAGTATATAGGTATACATTTATTAATTCAATGAACAGTTGGCTGAGCTGTTGGATGATCTGTTTGATAGGCTGTTGGATGTGGTGTTGGATGTGCTTGTATTTTTTGCTCTTAACTATGTATTGGTATCAATGTAGTTTTTAAAAATAGAATACTGTTTGAATCTTACAGCTAGATTCACATGAGTAACCTTAACACCAAGAGACAAGTATAATTTTTGTAAACGCCAATGAATCACATAATTCTTTTTTCGGTAATGAGTCAATAACAATTTTTCAACCTTAAATCCCTCAGGTTTTATTTTCTCAGCAGCAATAGAAAAGTCGTCTAACTTATCGTGAAGATCAGAAGAAATTTCAAGATCTACTTCAAGAGTATACCCATACAGCAAAGATTCAATATTTAAAGAAAAACAATCGGACAATATTGAATCAAAACCATCAAGTATCCAACCGAATTTTCCATAAGGTAAAGGTTTACTTAAAGCCCAACCGTATAAATTATTAATGTCTATATAAAGCAACTCAGTGGTTTCATCAGTTTTTACAAAGTGTTTATTAACAAAAGTAAGACCTCCACGAATACCACCCTCATAGAAATTATAAATTTTCATGTCTTGCAATAGTTCAATGGGTTTATCTAAAGTTATTAACGCAGAACTCCAAGACATTCCAGGAATACCAAAATAATTTAAAGGCTCTAAACTATTATAGGCAATCGATTTCGCCCGAAATTGTTTTAAAAAGTCAGCTAAAAGAAGCCAATCGAGTTTCAAGTATATCATCATATAGTCAAGTAAATTTACACATTTAGTTTCAGTCCAAATTCATTGAGCTTTCTCATATTCAACTTCACTCACTTCTTCACAAATTGGAGGCAGTTCATAAGTATTTTCAAGGACCTCTAAACTAGTGGCAAAGTTGTTCGGAAAAATACCATTTTCATTAACAATGGTACCAGTAAAAACAGATTTTGTTAATGGTAAACTAGTCAAAGTTTTCACAGCCCTAGCTAATGAGTCATTAACAAACTAGTAAGAGTCGATAAAACGTATTCTAAGCTTACCAACATATACCAAAAATACACACAATAATTATCTTGATTACATCATTATGTAATCAAGACACAGTAATTAATCAGTAATTAAACCCCCTCCCCATACTTATTACGCAAAATCTCTGCCTATGTATAAGTATTAAGGCTTGACATAATTCGAAATGAAATCAATAAAAAAACAATAAAACTAGTAAAATCAATGAAAAATAAAACGAATCAAAAACATAATAGAATTGTAAAATTAATGAAACCTTATCAAAATATAAAATTATTTCCAGGGAAAACGTATAAGATTGAACAATAAATCTTGAGACTAATTCCTATATAATAATAAAAATTTTAGCGAAGGACCCTAGAGAAAGTTAAAATCGAAAAAACTTTCTAATTAAAATTAATTTATTTGGATGAATGTGGAATCTGAGGCATGTAGACAATCGAGTTGTAAGGGATGCCCAGGAAAATATTAAAATGAATTTATTTAAATTTTCGATAAGTGTTGAGTACGATGCCAAACAATTGTTTTATTTTGGAATTGATTACATCAGAACTTTTGGATCATTGGTGTAAACTAATTGAAATATTTTTTTTCGAGATGATAAAAAAACTGAGATATGTAGAAGCTAATTGTCATTGCGCCAAAGAAACGTTAACGACTACCAGTCAAATAAAAAACAATCTAAAGGTTGGTCATAATAAAAAGAAAAGAACATACATATTAAAATAAAAATATTTGAGTTCGGAAAAAGCAATTTCTCTCTGGGTTACTTGCACCGATCAAATAATTAGTTAACTAGAAAAAAACTGTAAATAGGTTGAGTTTTGTGTTGAAAATCAATAAATTTCACCCCGTATATACCTTTATTTAATACAGCGAACCACGAGGAGCCAGAAATTAACTGACTTGTTAAATAATAAAAATCCAACGAACAATTTGATTTTAACATTGTTTTTAATAGAAAACTTTGGAACTTATTCTAAGAATTGATTGAGAAATATTTCTTGAACTATAAATTAAACGGTTTAAGTTGACATTTTTGATAATTTGTAAATAACGATTTATTTTTAAAATTAGCTCTTCGTAAAATTTTATTTTAGAACAGATTTATTAATTTGACAGACGTTTAACACTGGAAACTTTATTTTAAAGTAGATTTTTAAGTCTTGACAATTAAATAATAACTTTTGAAAATGAAATTAAATCAATGACTTCAAAATTTAAAATTTTTTTATCAGAGTTTTAAGTATTAAAAATTAGGTAATAGATATAGAGTCAGCAAATATAAATCTGATTTACTTAAGTCGTAAATTATTATTATTATTTATTGAAGCCATTAAGTGAACAAATACATGAATTATAGGGCAAAATTAAGAAATTTGATTGACATCGTGAAAGAATGTATCAGATTAAAATTAAACAGACATTTTTATGTAAACATAATTTTACACAATGAGCCAGTGTTTAACTAAATAATTCTGTTAAGATTCTTAATAAAATTACCTAAAATTTACAATTAAAATAATTATTGTATATGATTGAAAATTAGAATTCTCGTAGTTGTACATAAGAAATTTATTTAATTCAATCAGTTGAATTCATTTTATTTTATTGTCAATGAAGAACTTTCTCAAATAAAAAATTTTATAAGGAATTACGTAAGTAATATATTTACATTAGTGCTTGTACTTTCGAATTTTATTCTGTGAATAATAAGATTATTTTTACATAAGGTAATTATTCAAAATTATTTTCATTATAAATTGAAATATCAAATATAGTTATTTGACAGAATTAAATTATTAATTCGTTTTATAATAATATAGTAATTAAACTTCAAAATGATAATTGTTTATTTTACTTTTAGAGTGGGGACCGTTAAAGTCAGAGCATGACGTCTTCTATGACAGCTCATGAACCCAACCGATTATTAGGGCATTGGTTGTCTTTGAAAAGAGGCTCATCCTTTGCTAATATTCACCCGCCAGCACACAGTAGCAACGTCAATTCTTGACGGGTGGCTAGCGTTAAACTCTTATGCAGGCGCTGGGTAGGGACTAGTTAACCCTTAGGCTTCGATAAAATCCTTTATTACCCATCAGTGTCCAGCAATATCAACAAAGCTTTGACTGTAAATACTCAATCATCTAATCTTGGTGGAGAACATTGCTTGCAATTTATGTGAAACCAGATAAAATATGTATTTAATCCAATGGGGTTTTATTATGCCCCTTAATTGATATCAAAACTAGAATCAATGTTGATACCAATTGAATATAATCGAATTAGTTATTAAATTCCGTTGACAAAAATTTTGTAGCCAACACTGTTAAGCTTGGCTAAAATCAATGAAGAATAAATAACTTATCTAAATAAATTTTGTAATATAAAATCTTTTTTACTGTATCAATAAGCTTATTTACGATTATGTGTTGATTAATAAAGATGTGTGTGTGTGAGTAAGTATGTTGATTTTGATTGGTCAAAAAAATAAATACACATATTTGAATATAATGATAAACATTTTAAGAATTTGTCATAATTTGCCAAAAACTAAAAATTGTAAGTGAATTTTTTGATTATGTAATTTATTTTTTAGATAATGAACAACAGAAATATGAATATTAATGGATATGGAGATTTTAATAACTTATATCCAAATAATAACAGATTTCTACCACGTAAATTTTTATTTTATTTTAATAAAACTATTAACATTTTAGATAATATAAACTTCAATCAAGTCCCATATTTAGGTGATAGCAACACCTTTTATCAAAATAATACAGGATTTTTACCAAGTAAATAAAATTGTCTACTCGATGGGTTTTACTTCTTGATTTTATTGGATTTAATTCAATGGCATTTATTATATTTCTACCGTTTAATTTCTTGTCGGTTTCAATTATTAACGAGGTCGATTTATGAGAATATTCTGAAAAATATGCGTTTGCTATGCTTATGGATGTACTCTGATCTGTAGTTATTCGAATTCTGAATTGTATGTTGATTTTGCTGTCTTGCGATGTGTTTTGGCTGTGGGCCGGAAAAATTTCGACAAATAAATTAATTAATTTCATGAAAACAAATTCGATTTTTAACATCATAAGTATTTATTAATATATTAGAAAACAAAATACAAAATTACTTGACCAAAATTAATTCATAAAAGCATTAAAAAAAAAGCATGAAAATGCATCGGTATTTATACCTATTTTCTGTCCCTAACCTCGCGTGTTAATTTTGATTTAGTAAAACAAAATTCGACCTTGTTATTTTCTAGTGTATTCTAATCTTTATTTTTATTATTTTTTAATTTATTTTGATGATTTTTTATTTAGAATTTTTATTGAATTATTACTAATTCAAATTTTTTGATTTAAATTTCATTTTCATGAACTTTTATTGATTTATCAATTTTCGGTCGAATTTGTTGGGTTTTCATGTTATGTTTGTGTGTGTATCGTGCTGATCTTGTTGCATTTTGTTATTATTTTAATTTATTTTTTATGTTTATTATTTTATATTTAATTCTCTTTTTTCTCATATTTGGTATGGTTTAATTGATGTTTTAATAGGTTTTAATTGTATGTAAATATAGTGTTGGGCCAGAACACAAACGGCCTTGTAAATGTTTAAATGAATCGGTAACACACATGCAAATATAACATGCAAATTTAAACTCAAACCTATTAATCAGGCAACCACGACGACAGAAGGAAAAACACTAAAGGGATCGAGTTCCCCAACCCAAGGTAACTTATATTGGAATTCCATTTCGTAAATTTTAGCTATTCTTAATTCATAAATTTTTAAAATTGGATAGTCATCATTGTTTCATAAATTATCATTATTTCATATAATTTAAAGTTGATTCCATTAAATTTTAAAACGATAGTTATCACTATTTCATAAATTTTAAAAATTGATAGTTACATGATTTCGTAAATTTTAAATTAATAGTTATTCTTATTTTTCCATGAATTTTAAAATTGATAGTTATTAGTATTATCTCATAAATTTAAAATTGATGATTAGATGATTTCATGAATTATAAAATTGATAATTGTATGGTTTCATAGATTATGAAACCTATTGTCGTTATTGCTTCGTGGATTATGAGATTGATAGTTGTCATTATTTCATAAATTGTAAATAGATAATTAGTAATGTTTCATAAATTAAAGATTGACAATTGTCTCTTTTCATAAGTTTCGAATCGATAGTTATTTTTATTTTCATGAAGTTTAGAATTGTTTCTTAAATAATAAGTTGATAGTTATTCCGATTTACATAAATCTTAATTCAACATGTATCCTATCCCATAAACCTTAAATTGATGATTATTTTCATTTTATAAATGTTAAATTGATTTTGATGTTCATGATATGAATTTTAGATCGACCAGTATCTCCCTTACCTAAACTTTAGACGGACAACTAAATTTTGTTTCCTCATGAATCCTGCACTACCCATTGTTGAATTACCACAGATGATTTGGATAGACCTATGGACATTCGTGCGAGACTGAAACAAATAGATATCCGACTCCAAATTTTTGCTACACGTCGAAAGTATAGTTGAAAAATCTTCGTCCACAACAATTATTCGTCGACAAACGCTTATAACCCCCATAATAATGAGTCGGTACGGACGATGCCTTGACGTCAATACGCAAATAGAGAAATAAAAGACTATGCCGCAGTTAATATAAGATACCTTGAAACTATGTTGTACCTGTTCACCTAATCATAATGGTATTTTCAGAAAAGCCAAGGCCTCTCGAGTGAATCCCCGCCCATGTTGCGGAAGAATGGCGATTTGTATTATTAGTTCAATTAAAAAATGAAAATGTTGTTCGTTTTATTTGATGATTCAGTAAGCTAATTTTCGCAACTTATGTTTTATATTAATCATAATTCTGATCCATTTGAGTTAATAGTGGAATTAAAAGATTTCTATTTCAGCGATGACATCTGCACAGCTATTACAAGCAGAGCTTGCCCATGCTAGACGAGCAAACGCGAACCTTCTCGACCAGATAGTTCAATTAACACGAGAAGCCCAACAAATCAGGTCTACCTGGTCGGACCCGAAGAAGACTAAGGCCCTTTACCTCAGACTCACTGCTGCTCAAAAAGGCTGGGCGGAAGAACGTCAACTCAATCAAAGCCTTCGGACTCAAATCAGGGGATTGGAAGTCGCCCTGGCAGCTAGTCGGGAAGGGGAGGCGGTAACTTACCCGCTCATCTTCGCCCCTTCTCAGTTGGCATACCGGGATCCAATCGACAATGCCGCACGGGCAGTGAACCCATCAACAGCACCGCCAGGTACTCACCGGCCGGGACGCAAGGAGCGTGCCCGACGTAGAGCTGCCCGCCTAGCAAGTCGATCGAATTAAAGATCCAATACTGTGCTGACATCGAATTCATTTACAAAACTCGCGTATTTTAACCGTCCTTTCTGTTTATAAAATAAAATCGTAATTGTTATTAAACAAGTATAAAGTAGCAGGTCATAAGATAGGAATAATATTGGATTGTCGTCGAAAGTGTCGTGAGTATTCGCACAACGTCACCAAAACATCGTCTATTTCTACTGATCAACATGAGTCTGATCTTGAACTTTCTCACACAGGAGACATGACAAAGCGAGCATAGGTCTTCCATCGACAGCTCGTTGAACCCGAAGGTTGTCCGAGCAATTACAGTATTAGTAATAATGCTCACTTTTTGCGGACAATCCACCCACTCGAACACATTTCCAACGTTGCCTAGCAACGGGTGCCGAGTGGTAGTCAAGTGACAAATGGCCTTGAAAATCTTTTAAATGAATCGGTAATACACACGCAAATACAACATGCAGATTTAAAATCAAACCCATACAACACCAACTAACCATGCTAAAATATGAGAAAGAAAAAAATAAAATATAAAATCAAGAAACACAAAAATAAATCAAAATAATAACAAAGTGCAACAAGATCTGCACGAAATAAACATAAAAATAACATGAGAACACGAAAATTTGACCGAAATTTGACAATTTACTAAAAAATGGAAAAATCCATAAAAATGGAACAAAAATCAAACAATGTGAATTGGAAACAATTCAATTAAGAAATTAAAAATAAAATTTAACACGCAAGGTTAGGGTCGTACAATAGGTATATATACCGATTCATTTTCACTTAATATTAATCAGTTTTTGAAAAACTTGAATCAGTTTGAATCTGAGGACTAATCTTAACCAGTAGCAAACCAGAATTTTTAAATGTGAGTGGAGGAATGCTCGAAAACTCTCTCCACGTCGCATCCTTGCAATCTCGTATGAGCTCTGCTTGGGCGGCGGCGTGGGGAGAGAGTTATGATGTCATTATGATTAATGAAACTATGACAACTGTGGTATATTATATTTCAATAAACATGATTAATCTGAAAACAAATTTTTCTCTTTGTCGAAATTTTTCCGGCCCACAGCCGAAACAACACTACAAGTTATCGAAATCTTATAAATCCTATCGAGTTGTGTAAGTGCGGTGTAAGTCCGCCAATAATTCGTGCCCGTGAAGGCTACGGCGTGAGAACGCAGTAGCTGAAACGTCAATTGATATTCCGTATAAGGGAAATGGTTCGAAGGGGAAATGGTCTTTTGGCTATTTCGTCATCACCCAAATCCTATAGATTCAACCTAAATTTGTAACACAAACGGCTCAAAATCAAAACACCGAGTAGTCCAGTGGGCACTCGTAAATTTATAATATTAGCATAGATTCTCCTAGGAACAATTAAGGGAAGGTGACGGGGGATTCTGATGTTAAAACAAAAAAATCGTTGCTATGATTTCTAATTTGTTAACTTAAAGATACCAAGTTCATAACATTCACGCATTATTTAATTTCGATATGAGTATTGTGTCAAGAGATTTGCACCAGTAAATTAGGAATAAGACATTTGCGAGTGAGTAAAATTCCAGTTCCCAAATAATCTGACTAACCAGAATTTAAACACTAATAATAGGAATCGGAGCGGATAGAGTTAAAGATTTCAATTTGATACAGTACGCCGACTTTCTAGGACCCTCATATCCAACATTTATAAACTTAACAACCACCGAAAATAATTTAAAATCTGTTTTGTAAACCACATATGAGCCAAACCATTGAGTAATCACGCCTCAGGCCCACCCTAAATAACTCATTAAAAATAGTCCCTACCTTTACGAATCTCCCGTCCATAATTTAATTCACCAAGTTATAAAAATCCAATTGGACGAACGCATGAGCAAGAAATTTACTTAATTTGGAATGACTATCCTCATCTTAATATTAAAAGAAATGACTTGACAATTATGATCGCAAACAATTTGCGTTTGATAAATTTGTGTCAGATATGCCAAGCTAATAATACACAGCATAATTATGTGAATCCAAAAATCATTAGTAAACAGCATAATGTATTTAATAAAATCGAAATGTCACGGACACATAATATATCTAACAAATTCAGAGCATCACAAGCTGAAATTGATAATCTAACAAAAGTACAGCCCGTATAATAATAATCATGGTCCAATAAAGCCAACGAAAACATACGAGCCACTTAATTTGCTTTCTTTTTCATCTAAATCAAGACTGAATCCGGATTATCCCGCACCTAGAAAGAAGGGAGCAAAAGAAAATTAATACTAAGGAGAATAAATAAGATAAATATAACTTACGCATAAAATTCCGCGGAAACCGATCAGATTTTTCCCCATCCCGATAATAAACTATAAGCCAAGTATTTTAAGAAAGTTCCAGATCATCAATATTAAATAGGAAACCTACTCTCTCTGAACAAACCGATTGACCCGAAATCATCCCTAAAAACTCAGTCTGGCATTTAATGAGATTATCGATCGGCTGAAGTTCGAGAATCCACGGCACACACTCGATAGACATACATCAGCTGACGATGAAAAAATCTGTGCACGGACGAGTCACCACAAATTTTCTAACTGAAACGTGCACACCGACAAGTATAATTTCTACTGAACAAGTTGACTTTATCATTTATTTTCCTTGCAACCATGAATTATCATTCTAAACGCACCAACGACGACTCTCCGATTATGCTTCGAGAAGACTACATAACGATTGAACCAAAATTCAAGAATCGAAGGGGTGAGATTCATTTTTATTTCTATAACTTGACGAAACATTTGAGACTTAGACGCAATGTAATACGTGAATTCCCAAGTCAAGACGAGCATCCCAATTCGAAAACAGATTTTCCTCGTTTATCATAAAATAAAAGATTCATTTGTCTGAAATTAGTTTTTTCATTATTCTTATCAACCATAGTGAGGAAATACTCAGGAGTCTAGATTTTTATGCTTTGCCTAATGTTGACGAAACATCGAGTCTCGATAAAAAGATTTTTATGAATAATAGTGTGGTCGACCCGACCCGTTATGATACCGACCTTTACGATAGTAATAACATTCCATGTTTACAATACCATTAAATTTGAAATGCCAACATCGCCCTGACCAACTGGTGGTGGGATGATGGTTCGAGAGGCAATACAATTAGTATACCCAACTTTAAGCTTAAAGGACAATTCAATCTGACCCATATAATTGAGATAGCCAAGTCAATAAGAGGTTTACAGTCAGGTTCTTGGTTGCATGTAGGGTAACTTTTAATATTTAAATCAAGTAACGGTTTATAATATGATTGATTCTATTTGAATAAAATATCTATATACATGTATGATAACTCTTAATATTTAAATCAAGTACCTGTTTATGATGTAATTAATTCTATTTGAATAAAATATCTATATACATGTTTGGTAACTCTTAATATTTAAATCAAGTACCTGTTTATAATATAATTGATTCTATTTGAATAAAATATCTATATACATGTATGGTAACTCTTAATATTTAAATCAAAGCTACCTGGATAGAGCCGAAGAAGGTTAAAATGCTCTACCAAAAAATGACAGCGGCAAAGAAGGGTTGGGCAGAGGAGAAACAACTCAACCAGAACCTGAAGACACAGATAAAAGACCTGGAGGTGGTAGTGTCGGCCTGTCAAGAAGGCGCGGCGGTGACGTACCCCCTCGTCTTCGCTCCTGACCAACTAGCTTACCAAGACGGGGTAGTTACTCCGAAAACTATCCCAAAGCCAAGCAGACATCGACCAGGGAGAAATGAGCGAGCCAAGCGTCGTGTCGCTTTACACTCCGAATAAAGTGTAATTAATATCATTAAATAAATGTTTCTTTTTTTCTTTCGTTCCATTGGTTGATCGAAGGATTACAACGTCAGTACGAACGAGAATAAATAGTAAGGGTCAAGTAATCGAATTATAGACTGAATAAGATCAAAGTTATAATGATGGGACCAGAATGAATAAAGCACACGCCTGCCTTCTAACGGTATTGTGTTATACCCAGTTTGAGGTCGGGCCAGAGTAGTTCCTATGTGGCGCTCACCTTTGGCGATCTCAAAACTAATGGTTACATTACCAACGTTGCTCAGCAACGGGTAACCACTGGGAGCAAGAAAGTATTTTACATCTGGGGTCGATGTTATCGAAACCATAAAACCCCACAAATGTATGATCTTCAGTATAGGGACTTGGAAAAATATCCTCGACAATTTAATTGCGAGAATAATATAGTTGATACTGACTCTTTTTTCTTGGAGATTAAAAATTGGAAATTCTTTTGGCCGAAATGGTTAAGGACAGTCTTTTGGATGCTTCTAATCATCCACTTTATTCTAAAAAACTTGATTCGGTCATTGGTAAATTTAAGGATGAAACTAAGGGAGAAGGTTACGATGAATGGGTATTCCTCCAAATCACTAACTTTATAGTTTTAAAAATAGCAAAGTAGTACTTACATATAGGGATGATAAAAGGGTTTGGCTGGGTGAAAATAAAAGTTTTGTATACGGACATATAAAAGTATCTGGAGATTTTATTACTGATGAAGAAATTGTCGGAGAAATTGCAGCTGATGAAATTCTGCAAACTGTTATTGAGGAAGAACTCATAGACATAGACGATGTTCAGTTCTCCGACGAGGATGAAGAAGATGTTTATTAATAAATTTTGTAATTGAAAAATGATTTTGTTTTTGTGTGTATTTTTTATGTGTATCATTTTATTATTCAGCGGATAATAGATTTTGAATTAATAAGTTGTAATAAATATTAAATAACAATTAAATTTTATTTAAATAAAAAATAATTTATTAATATCAAGAAGCATACGTATTCGAAACAATTCTGATGAAGATGAAACAGCTCTTTCCGAATATGAAGAATAAACTTTCGTATTGTGCTACTGAATTTTTGGCAACGCCCATCTATCAAATGACAGGAATCAACATTGAAGAAATTGTACGGATGCAATACGAATCGGTTCAGGAGTCGGGTTTGAAATTTCTATATGACTGTATTGTTTGTGCAGATCCCTCAATATTGACTTGCCCATTTAGATGCAGATGCTGCAGGGATTACAAGAAGAAGGAAGTTGTCCATATTCTATTGGCAGAACTACGAAGAGCTTATTATAAGCAGATCTGTGAAGATTTTAATTAAATACATTTTGAATTATTTGATCTTTTTATGTTTTTTAGTATTATTATACAGTATCAATTTTTATTAGGTATTTACTAGGTTGTATTAATGTAGATATCATGCATCTTTTTATTTGATTGTTATTGAAATTATTATTATTATTATTATTACTATTACTACTATTATTTTTAATATTTACTTTAAAATTTAATAACATGTATAAAAAATGTCAATCTTACAATATATTTCGTCTTTATATAAAAACATGTCCTAAAAATTTAAAGTTTAAATAATTTTATGTCGAAAAACTTTCAATCTTAAATTCGAAAACTAAAATAAATTTCAAACTTAATTAAATTACAAAAAAAATCAAAAACTAAAATTACATTTATAAAATTAATATCAAATTAATGTTTAAAAAATTTTAAATCAATAAAAATAAATTCAAAAATTCGCCAAATATTTGGATTTAAAAAATTAAAATAAATTCAAAAAAATACACATAAAATCAATTATCTTAATTACGTATTTACATAAATGTGGTTAATTACGTCATTACGTAATTTAATCCGTCTCGAGCCCCACATTCCTATGTTATTATGCACTAGTGTGGGGCCAGTGCGCTCATAACTACCTACTTTTATTTTTTTCCGCAAACTCTTGGGTCATTGACCTTCAGATTTTTTAAAGAAAGCATTGTCTGACGTAACAACTATGCTTCATGGTTTCAATAATAAAGCACTAATTAAACGATTTTTTATGGAATCTCTACCCAGAACCGTGAAAGCCGTTTTACTGGAATCAAGGATAGACGAACTACATGGAATTAGCTGAATTAACTGACAAAACCTTCTTAACTTTACCTTCATCAACCTTTCAATTTTAATGCTCTCATACATTTGATGTGACGTCAGTTCAATCGGAAATTTCAACATTAACTGAGCAATTGTCGAGAATGGAATCATCTTTATCAATAAGTACCCAATAATAGCCTAACTTGCTATTATCACAAAACATTTGGTAATAATCGAAAGAAATTCTATATTAGTTGTGATTGGCAGAACAAAGACCCAAACATTGAGGTTGTGAATATGTGCACCTACCATGCAAAATTTAAAAGAAAATACCTTGAGATGTCTGAAAGGATGTTCCCGCTATAATGCACCTTCAAAAAACTAAGTTCACTCACAGTTCATTCCGCTTTAACTGAGGGTACTCAATGTTATTGCAATACGTTTTCTATTACAGCTCATATAGCTAATATAGATCTCAAAAGTATTTCATTTTTAATTGATACGGGTTCAGCCTTATCAATTCTGCCACGCTCTCTCTTCCAAAGCACACCTTACTCTGAATTAAAACTTTCGCCGCAAACGGAAATGTTAAGACATATTTTCAAATTATTCTCTAATTTACACTTCTGCTTCTAAATAAACTGTTTAAATGGTCGTTTAATATCGCAGAAACAACAAGACCAATCCTGGAGCCGATTCTTTGAGCAATTTTTAATTACTTGTGGATTGCACAAATCAAAAACTAATCTCGTCACATTCAACCAGCTATGTTTCATCATTATTCTCTGGAAATATGCCTACAGATATCCCATCATTCTTAAGTTATAATTTTCCATTTCTTTTATCTAAATGCAACACTAAAGATAAAATCGCGAGTAAAACTAATCACGTCATTGTAACAACCGACAGTGCATCTGTGAAACAACGACGCAGAGAGTTAGCTCAAGCACGTAGGATAGCTGCAAAAAAAGGAATTTTTGGAATTAGAAAAACTAAGAATTATACTACGTTCCTTTTCTCTATCGGCTTCTCCCCTGCAGATTGTTAATAAAAAAGATGAATCATTAAGAGTAGGTGGTGATTATTGAGGTGTTAACAAAATAACAGTACCTGATTCGTACCCAATGCCTCTAATTTCTGTTATCCTTCAAAGATTTTCTAATTGTTCAATATTTTCATCGTTAGATTTAGTTAAAGCGTATCATCTAGGGTTTCTGGTACTGTTTAAACAGTAACAATAAAACAGCTGTTTTTTGGAAAAATTTAAAATCACCAAATAGCTGTTTTTTAAAACTGCTTTTACTGTTTTTTATTTTTAAGGAAGCCTAGAATGTGCAAATATTTTAATGAAATTAACTTTCTTAAGTTACAATCAACAAAACTTTGTTGCATTCCTAACGTATTTTTCAAATATCATGAAATCATTTATTAAAAAAAATCTTGAAATATTTTGTGGGGTCATTTAATTTTTATAAGGTGCAAAGAATATTTTAAATGAAATATTTTTTTCGATTACGGATAAAATAAGCAAGAGTAAGTTTTTCAAAAACATTCTTTAGAATTTGAACCAACTTTATACCATCCATAGCAATGATTACAGTTTGTGATTATTCTATTATGAGGTAAAATCCAGTAACAAAAGAGCCAGAAAGCCAGTGCTCTAGATGAAACAAAATTATTAAGTGCTCCTGAAATTAGACTACAACATTAAAAGATCATCTAAAGACTCAAAGAATCAATTTAGATGCGCCAAAATATCCACCTCAACCCCAGTCAGATGAACTTCCTGAGAAGAGACAGAAAACGATCACGAATTTTTACCGACCTAAAGAGTTGAAAGAGATCTTTATAGATATGGCTTTTGAAGGAATTTCTATCAGAACAATAACAAGAAATAGCAGTCTTTGTTGTGAGACGGTTTTAAAAGGCCTGCTAATGAGTTTGATGCAATGAAACTTATTCGCGATGATTTTGAAGAAAAAAGACAATTAATGATCAAAGAAATAAAAATGAAGATAGCGACAGGTAATAAATTTAGCATGAGTGTTGATGAGGTTACTATTGTAAGAGGCCGTTGATATTTTGGTCTTAATATTCATGAAAAGTTAAAAAAACAACTTAAAAAACAGGATTGATACGCATTCTTGGAAAATGCACAGCAATTGATAGGTTGAAATTATTCAGAAACACTTGGAGTTGTTAGGGTTGACAATAACAGAAGAAGAATTGACAGCACTTCTCCAAAATAACAACGTTCCAGCTTCATCATTTGGGGCAAGATATTTTAAAATGGCTTAAGAGTGAGTAGTAAGATGTGAGCCCTTCAGATACAAACCCCTTGGCTGACGTAATATTATGTAATGTCTGACCTCTTCCTACGCTGTTACTACCTGGAGATTGACCTCTGTCCACTATGTTGCTACCTAATAATTGACCTTTGTCCACCGTTACCAGATGATCGCATGATTATGTCACGTGCACAATGATCAGTCACTACCCGGAGACACACTTATTACAACATACACACCAATTTCCTAGTTCACACTTATTATGTCACGCTGTTGTGGACCAACACACTTACCTTCTAGAAGCTTCCACAAACCTACCACCTTCCACACACCTATCTTCTTTAACCTAACTTTCTGAATTCCTTCACACATATTCTGGAATATTCCCGAAAACACAAACACAGATCCACACCCATCACCACACATTAGCACCCGTCAGCGCTCATCATCGCCTAACACGCCTACAACTACGTCTACGACTAAGTCATAGACTTAACAAAATCACTCACTAGTACTATTTAAAATTTCATTAAATATAACAAGTTTGTTTCACAGTGAAATGAATATGTTCAATATGAAGCATGCAATTCATGATGCAATCGCAGTTGAGAAGGATGAATTCAAATGTAAGTTATCAAGTATTTGATCAATCAATCTCTTCTGATATTGGCGTCTTCTACATTTTCTTTTGCTTGATCTTATATGATGATTCATCGGCATCGTCATCTGGCATTGCAAGTATAAAATTTTTCAGTAATAAATTCTACGAACTAAGCTCTGATTTGATTTTCTAAGTTTTCTAAATTCAATTACGACTTTTACAAAAGCAAAAGTCTGGTTAATAATATTGAATTTAAAGATAAATTACGAATGTAGTCTGAATCATTACAAATAAAAATAATAATTATGATCTCAAAGAAAAAGTTTAAGTTAGTTTAAAAATCCATAATTTTAAATTAATTACAGAAGTCTGGTAAAATGCCTTGCACATGGTAATACCATATTTTAGCTGAGTGCAGGATATTGCTCATTGCACATTCTTTAAGTAGACCTTCTGTTTGAAGTGGTTCAATGCCAAGTTTACAAATCAGATCATAATTTGATGGAGGAATCGAGCCTAATGCTCCAATAATACAAATGTAAAGCTTATAATCAGGTTTGGCGACCTGTAAGTTACTCTGAAGCAAGCTATATTTCTCAATATTTTCCTTATCAGTCAACTCAAAACGTGAAACAGAATCTATTGCACACTTAATATCAATCATTAATATTCTTTTTCTTTCAGTATCAGTTATTATAAGATCGACGCGTTGTTTAGAATTCAGGACAAGAGAACAAGAATGATCAACCACGACAGTAAAATTAGGATTTTTTAAATTACTCATTATTATCTTTAGGTAGCCATTGTGTCTCTCTAATGTTAGTATTTGGTGAATCTTACATGACTGTAAGGCATTAAACATAGTTTCATCATCTTTCTCACAACGTCTACAAAGTCTAGAATCCCCTTTTCTATTAGGCTTTGCATTGATGTTAAGTGCATTAGTTCGCGCTCGATGTATAAAGTTCCATGCAAATTCGCCAAGTTTGCTTTTAAAAATTGCTTTATTTATTTGAAGAGATAATTTTATAGCCACTGCAATCATTTCGCTTTAATTGCTCAGTTGCTATTTTTGCATATATGAGTCGTGAAATCTATAATGAAATGTATTAGAAATTGCTTTACGAAACTTAGTCGTAAGTATGACAGTTCCATGACTCTTTGTTATCAGATATAAAAAAACCCTGACTTTTAACAATATGAAAAGATACGGAAATTGAGTGTTCTCTTTTAAAGTAAATTATTGAAGTATGCGCACTTTGAAATCTAGTTTTCTTTCCACCATGTTTCAATTTACAGTGACCCTTTACAGCCGGCTGGTTTATGTACCACCCGGTTGATTTTATGAACCAACCGTTAATATTTTGATCCGTCCATATTATAAACTATGTATAGTACACTAATTATGGAAGTTTATTGCAAAAACAAAATTGTCGGTTAATTATCAAATCATTTATCTAGTTTCTTTTATAGCGTTGAGTATTTGGAAAGTAATATTGCACTCTTTTTTTATCCGCCCGCTTACTATTTCACTCCGCTTTGCTTGTAAAATTCTCTAGGGAAAACACTGATTTAGTTTCAGCACCATTAATCCAATCAAAACTTTGTTATGTAGACTCTTTGATTCCAAGACGAGGATCCGTTACAAACTTTAGAGAGTCAGTATTAACTTTTCTCGAGTAATCGCAATTGGAAGTAAAGGATCGGAAAAAATGCACAATTATTTGAGTATGATATTCATCAAGCAAATCGACACACGAAGCTCCACCATTTTCAGTTGATTTGTATAAATAAACTGTCTCAGATAGCCACGCAATTTACTTGAGTTATTTCCATAGAGTTTAGTATTTTCTTGAGAAGCTGATAAACCACTAGTTTTAATTTCACGTGTTCGGAATGCAAATGTCAGTCGAGAATGAATAAAAATCTTGTAGGCCTTGAGTTTTCGTCATTCAAATAAACCGGAATCTGCAATTTTATTTGTGTCACTAACAACTTTATCCATTTTTCGATGATTTTAAGTATTTTGATGTTTATTGCTACTATGATAGAAATTAATTAAATTATGACAATTTTATCGAAGATTTTAATGTGGTTGGATATCCAGTTGGATATTAAAGTATATTAATTTTTATCAATATGCTAACAAATATTGTTTTTCTTATTCTGTTAAATTAATTTTGTATTGAACAAAAGT
Source organism: Schmidtea mediterranea (assembly GCA_022537955.1). Lineage (NCBI taxonomy): Eukaryota > Metazoa > Platyhelminthes > Tricladida > Dugesiidae > Schmidtea > Schmidtea mediterranea. The sequence continues at coordinate 216,496,339 of CM039679.1, read as the reverse complement.
GTGTTTATTTAAATAAATTGTTAAACTTTTAATAGGGATAATTAGTATATTTTTATAGAGGCAAATTCTTATTGTACGGTAACCGTAAATTAAGAGATTTGATAAAGACAATTTAACCAATATTTGTTGTACATGAAAATTTGTAGTCGATATATTTGAAAATATTTTGCTTGAATCGTTATAATTACAACTTTTATATGTAAAAATTTGGAAACATTGTTGAAGTAATTATAAGAAAACTTTAGAGTATTGAATTATGGTAATTGTAACGTTTTACAATGCATGTAATTAGGTTCGGATATGTTTTAAATGATATAAGTTAATTTATTGGTAATTAGTAACAGGTTCAACATGATAACGATTTTAAATGACTTCTGTTTTGTTGATTTATTTAAAAAGAATAACGAAATTATGTTCGATTGAACAGTATGATTTCCTATCGACTAATCAATGCGGTATCAATAATATTTAGAAAATAATTTATATTTGAAGTGATAAAGTATTGTTTTAGAACATTAGAATTTGAATTAATTTGAGTCGTTGTCATTGGTAATAATCAATTAAAATAAAGTATTCTATAATTTCATTTTCAAATTATTATTTTCATGAAAAACTGTAATTATTTTAATTGATAGATTTATTAGTATTATCAACAATAATAAGTTTATTGTAAAATATCAATACGGTTTGTACGTTTTCAAATTATTTTCAAGAAAACTGTAATAATTTTAATATATTGATAAATTTATTAGTATTTTGAACATGAGTTTATCGATTAAATTTTTTGAAAAATAGTGTCGTTGTCAATAGCAATTTGTAAATAGTAACAGCCAATCAAAATCAAGTATTTGGTTTCTACTTTTTCAAAATTAATTTCAAGAAAAGTTATTAAAATATGATTTTTATGTTTTTTTCAAGACTAACTTTTTTATTGAAAAATAATTTCAGTCAATAATATTCCAATTAATATTTCTAATTAACAATTGCATTTAATCAATTCAATCAATCATTTTACGAGTTTATTTACATCGATGATTAACAAATTTATATACTTTTTAATCTAATTATTTTGATAATTTTAATAGAGATTTTCAATTTAATATTTTTAAATTAAAATATAATGAATTTATTCATATATTCAAACCATTAAGATCTTTAACAGGTCAACGATTGTCAACGATTGAATGATTTTTAAAATATTTTTTTTACCAATTAAGCAACTACTCTTTATTAAAGACATGTGTTATAATATACTTGGTATTTAGTAATTATTGGTATACATAAGGTTATAATAGTTCAAATTTTTAATTACATAGAGTTAAATTTCTTAACCTTTCAGATAACTTTATAACAAATCATGTAATAGTTTATTCATAAATTTAATATAAAGTATTATAATATACCTAGTTTGAATCATAAATTAATAATTATTGAAATATTTAATAGGTATCACATAAGACCTGATGAATTTTTAATGGTTATTTAATCAATGTTTGGTTACATAAAGCTTTAATGTCCGAAATTATCGATTAATTAGCAAGTTGTTAATGAATGTAAATCTAATTTTACACTTTTTGGTATCAATACTAAAAACGATGAGTTTTAATTAGTAATTAGATATTTTCAAGGATCTTATTAAAAACAAAAGTTTATTTAGATATCATTAGTAACCACTTGACTGATATTGACGATGTTTACCAAATACGTGTTTGTAATAAATTTACGTTTGAAAAATTGTTTGTCATTTTATTGTTGTGAAAGTTAAAGTAAATTATTATTATCAATAACATTATTATTACAATAACTTTGTGAATTTTGTTAGCATTAATTAATGTGAATGTTTAAAAAATATTGATATAAACTCTTGGATTGATTATTCTTTATCAATTTATATAGTAAGTCCAGTGACTTTCATCAATATTTGTAAACCCAATGACTTATTTTCATAAAAACACTAAATCTAAAATAGTTGTTACAACGAATTTGGGTAATGGTATCGCTAATAATTTAGAGTCGATGAACTTGAATGTATTTGTAAATTAGTATTTTCAAATCCTAACTTGGTGAATAATGAATTTTTAATAGAATCAGTATATTTTCTATAAATTTGTAGAATTTGGTCAAGTATTAACATGTAAGTAAATAATCCTATAGTGGGTTATTTTCATAAAATGTATAACTCCTATGTTTAAATCCTATCTTGAATGAGTTATTTTCAAAATCATTAAATTATTACATCAGTAGTGTCGGTAATAATTCATTGGGTCAGGGGTTCAAATCCTAAAGTGAGCGAATTATTTTTTTATTTTCAAAATTAAACTTTTTAATAGAATGTAATTCAGTATATTTTATTTGTTGTAAATTTCAAATTTTATAGAAATTGGTAAAGTATATCTTGGATAATTTAGTTTTTGACATTTAGTTGAAATTTTAAACTTTGTGAATTATTTTCTTAAAATATTGAATTTTGTAAATCCTGTGTTCAAATTAAAGTTTTGACTGACTTCTTTTTTTGTGTAATTCAATAACTGGTTATTTCATATTGATTCTCCTCAACAATGCACCGGCATATAAAATTACATATGAACCATAAATGACGAATTAGTGTTTTTGACCAAAGGTTTTACGTTTATAACTCAACTTCTCAACCTTGGGACAAGAAGAAATTTTAAAATTAAATTTAATAATTATTTAATCAGAACAATATCATTACAGCTTGAATTCAACCCAAGGGCTGAAGTCCTTTACAAGAATCTTACAGTTAAAGACACAATTATGTTCACACACAAAGTATGGAAAGAAGTTGAAATATTATGTATAACGTATTTATGATAATACTGTATCTGAGGTGCGTTATGTTGCTTTTAGAACAACTAATTAGTACTTGGAAAGAATTAGAAATATGGGAGAATATAAATCAATAAAGTTCTCCACTTCAATTCCATTCAGCAAGAAATAATCTTTTTAATTAATCGTTTTTCTAATATAATTATTTTTTATTCGTTTAAATGCACCGTCTCACTAGTAACCGATGTAAGTTGCACGCATAAATTATTAATCTCGGACCAGAGCTCTGCTCTTCTACAAGTGTTCACGAAAAAGAGCTCCAAGCTCGAATTTCTGACAACAAGAACGCCAGAAGAATCAATGTAATACCTGCTCACCACGTGCCTAATAAGAAAATGCTCCTATATTGGCTAATATTGCCAGTTTGTAGGACGAATCTACTAACCCGATCTCAAGCACCGTTAATCCAACTCCTCCACTAGTTGCCAATGAAAGTTTTCCAACTGTATCTTCCGAGGACAACGGAATGGCCCTGTTTCTAAGGATGAATATCGCAAATGTCGCTGTCTATCTGTAGACAAAGAAACAATTGGCCACCTAATCGTGTCTTAAGCCAGCAATAAAAAGTCTTCGCGAGCTGGATATCAAGCTGACCAACGCTGAAATAATCCATAGTCCCACTGTTTTCTGGTGGACAGTCGACGCCAGCGAATTAACTTGTTCGATCTAACAGATCTGCCGACCCAATCAGTAACTTAACTCGATACATAGATACTCTTATGCAGCATCTGAAATCTCGTGATAAACGTCAATAAATTTGTAATTTTCACGTATAAATGTCGTTTATCATGTTTGTTGTAGTTTAATAAAAGTTTTGCTATTTATAAATTTTCCCTTTAGATATGGGTGACTGGGTTAAATTTGAACCCACGATGAAAGTTATTCCAACATGGGTTTCCTATAGGCGAATCTTAATCCTCGTGGCAAAGGTAAAATTGTGGGGTGTGAGAGAAGGATGCTAGAAAGCGAAATGATATTATCACAACGACCAATCAAATTTCAAGAATCAAAAACTAAACAAAAACTGCAAATAATTAACTATTTATTTTATGATTGGTTATCGGAAACGGGCTTCATGAATTTCGCTTGCTTTTCAACCGTTCCCGGTTTTGAATTAGCTATTATATTGCGTTCTTTTCGGTTCTGTTTCTGTTTCATTATTCTACTCTCGTTATTCAGAGTTTTAATCTTATGCGGAATGATTCTTCGGTTCTGAATCTTTCTCACATCTGGATTGCAGCCATATTTCTCTCTCAGTCTCTGCGCGTCTAACAAGCCGCTTTTTCTCTCGGTGTTTTCTATTGGTCAATGAAAAAAGCTTAATAATCATATTATATATATATATTGGTTACCGGTCCCAATTTCTCGGCAGCATTTGCCTTCCACAGTCGGACATTGTGATCGGAACTAGACGAAAGGATATACGTGTCATCGTAGGTGTATCTCACAGTGAGAACGCGCATCATTCGCTTCGCTGTGTAAATCTCCCGGGAAATCGAATCGTCTTTATTGAAAATTCGAATCGTTTTGTCTACACAACAGGAAACAAATTCCCGACCGCGATTCGAATAGCTGACATCACTGACGGATTGGCCGTGGCCGGTGTGCATTTTAACGGGACTTTTAAAGTAACGCAAATCAAACGTGTACAGGTTGTAGTCAGCAGAACATGTAGTGAAAAAGAACGGATAAAAGGGATTGAAAGACATACTGTTGCTTTTATGTGTCATTTTCAGCTGGATAATGAATTAAAATCGATTATAAAATCTTAATAAATATCTACTTGTGCTGAAACTTCTGATTGTCTTATATCATATATGATTTTATTACTACTTGTCAATCCACAGAAAATATCCGTTTCTGTCGGATTGAATTTTACATAATGAAAACTTTCCTTTTCTTTTTGACCGAAAGACGTATACACCTCACAATTCGAAACACCTGACTTGTAAACCAAAACACATTCACTAGTGCCGACTGCAATGTGTTGATCATGAAGCTGAGCACTTAAACTTTGTGGAACATTTTCAATGGGAAAACTATTCACCGGAGTCGGTTTTTTATCCCACATTTCATTGTCGGATTTATTAGAAAAATCCCAATGATTTATTACTTTATCATAACCACACTAAAGAGATAATTATTTTATTATATTAATATAATTATGAAAATTATATTTACTGTTAAAAAATTGCCCCCATCAAAATGTGAAACACCAGATATAATACCGTCATGTGCTTTAAAATCAGAAAGTTTTAAATCTGAAGAAATATTCCAATATTGAATCTAACAAGTAATTAATAGTAATAAATGTGATTAAAAAAGTTACCCGTCCATCTGAAGTGCCAAAAGCTGCTAGAGAAGCATTTGCGCAATCAGTGCTAATTACTTGAACATCATCCAGAGTACCATTAAGTGATCTAATAAAAGGTTTGCTATTCATTCTCTCTATTTTAGACACATTCATTGCTCTAACGTATTCTCGATCATGGGCAAATGGATGAAGAGTTATTTTTGGGTTTCTAGCAACTAATGAAATTCAATATAATGTTTTTAAAATTATATATTTATACTTTTATGAATGTCATTTTTTGTTTCCCTCAGAAAATCATAAGGATTTCTTACTAAGACTTTAACTTTATCAGACATAGGTTGTAAAAAATAATGTGAATATTAAAACAAAGTAATTATTAAAAATTGAAATATTTCACTTTATCTTAATATAAAAATATGATTTTTATAAAATTTTAAAATTTAAATAGATTCCTTAAATTTGTCATACTGAGAGAACTTAAATAAATTTTAATAATTATTAAATTGTAAAATTTATTTAAAAATAATACAATTTATATTTTTAAATATTTATTTTAAAAACTGTATTTATTAATTTGTGAATAATTTATACTATATAGATCTGAAATATGTAGAATATATTCAATCATAAATATACAGGGCTGGAAAAAGTATTGCCCCTACAAATATTTTCTACAAAAAGTGGTCTTCTTATTTATGTTTTATGATGTTGTTTTGATGTGAACATTTTATTTGTGACATGAAATATTTGAACACACTTTTAGTATAAAATTCATTTTCAACATTTCCAACTTAATAAATGTATAATATTTTTTTATATTTATGCGAAATTCGAAAATCAGTTTCTTTGAATGCATTTAAAATCAGTGTAATATTTTAGGAGTTATAATTCTCATACTTTTTCATCTCATTTAAGAATTATTAGATTCTTAAAATATATTTATTGAATTTAATACTTGAATTATATAAAATTAGTTATTATTTAATTTAATTATAGATGCTTATAAAATGTTATTTATGGCATTAATCTAACGAAAAAAGGAAAAGCAAATATTACTTTTAATTAAAATAAAATAAATTAAAAGAAAAAACTACATTTTTCGTTATAATTAAATTAATTAAAATTAAAACAGTTTCGCATAAATGAAATTTAATTTACTTTTTCTATTTTAACTTAAAATTACCCATTATGGAGAATTTACGCGGCATAAAAATCTTCTAATTAGAGATTAATTTTAATTCATTTATCTCCTTAATGAAGATAGAAATTTTCTTGCTGAGATTTATTACCGGAAATTATTTCCAGATTTGATTTATGGGGAGAAGATCAATAACACTTCTCTTCAACATGAGTTTTGATGTATTTTATTTTTCCTTAAACTAAAATTATTTTAATATCAATCTTATTTTTCTGATTTACCTGTCTTGAAGTCAAATTATCAGAGGAATTGTATTTATGAATGTTAAAATTATCTTGTTCTTATCGATCGCGCAAAATTCGGGATTCCAACCAAGTCTTGTTCATTTATTATTTGATCAGCACCGAGAGTACCAAGCAACCCCAGCGTGTGAACAACTTAATCTGAGGACGGTTTGAATAACCAATTTCTATCAGTTAGGGGGTACTGATCAAAATGTTTGGGTTTTTAAATTAAAAGTTATTTTTAAGCAATTATAATTTCCATGTGATTAGAATTGAATTGAGCCAAAAGACCCATTCTCGAGCTACTTGCTTTCGCTATTTAGTTCTATGATTTGACGTTCGAGTCCGTCGTTACGCACGACTAGACTCTCAGGGGCACAAATCATAAATGCACACCAACTGAGAGTTGTCGTGTCCAGACAAAACACTTACCAGTGTTAATTGCCTGAATGCACGGCTCACAGTTGTAACGCACACCAACTAAAATTCAGAAAAATAAGACTGCAAGGTAAAAAAACTGAAAATTTTGGCTCTAACCTTGCGTCCTATTTTTATTGCGATAAAACAAAATTTGACCTTGAAATTATTTGTGTTATCTAAATTAAATTTTTATTATTTTCTTAATTTAAATTGACAATTTATTTCGAAAATTTTTTAATTAGATTTATTCAACCAAAAATGTTTTATTTTAACTCATTTAATTCATTAATTTTCTACTTTTATATAACTTGTCGTTTTTCGGTCATATTTTCTTGTTATTATGTTATTTTTATGTAAATTTCGTGCGGTTCTTGATTCATTTTGTATTTATTTTATTTTACTTTTATGGTTTTTGATTTTATATTTATTTATATTCTCTCAAATTTTAGAGTGTTTAGTTGATGTAGTATGTTGTATTTTAAGTTATCTTGGTGCTGGGTTTTCGTGCTATATTACTGATACATTTAAACAATTTTCAAGGCCTTTTGTGTTCTGGCCCAACACACAGTGGCGGATTTAGCTATAGGCGTGGGGAGCGGGTCGCCCCTCCACGCCCCTGTTGAATCCTAATTGGCGCTCTCAAAGATAATTTTTATGAATGTGTACAAGCATTAAGATTAATCCGATCACTGACACTGACAATTTAATATATCTTTGATTTGGAAGATCTAAATGGATTGAAATGTATTCCACTATCACTGCAGCATACAGCTGCTCAGAGTCACCGTTTATAGATTATTATTATTATTATTATTATTATTATTATTATTATTATTATTATTATTATTATTATTATTATTATTATTATTATTATTATTATTATTATTATTATTATTATTATTATTATTATTGATAGTACATATTACTCTGCTATGTTGTTAAACATAGTTGATGCAGCACAGCAGCAGGCAAATTCTTCAGTAGTGCAGATTACTGCTTACTTAGCAGTGCTGAGACTGCCACTAGCCAGACGGCCTGACCTTTCTCTTATTACAGTTTTGTCTGTGTACAAAGTTCAACTGGATTTAAGCAACTCCAGCTGTTATGCTGCATCATATTAATAATATTACATAGCTCCAGTGAAGAGCGACAGTTTGAAGTTTTTAAGCTTGTATAATGTTTGTACATAAATCTAACCATAATAATTATTGTCAATTTGGACTTTTTTGACAAACAAATTATTGCGTTACTATTGAAATATTAAAATAATATTCAATATTGAATTCAAATAAAATTTAAATTAGAGCCATGGCTGAGTCAGCTGGTGACACTAATAGAAGAAAATCAGTTACCAAATTAAGTGGATCATCTAGGCGTAAATTGGCAAAGGAAGCCAGTGTCAAGGCAGAGGCTAGCAAATGTATTAAGTTAACATCATTTATAACTAAACAGTCTAAACTTCCAGTAGTTCAATCAGCTGAAGTTTCTGCTGAAAATGAGCATGTATTTGATGATCAACACTCATCTACGCATTCGATTTCCTGTACTGAGCCTGATGAGACAGAAACATCATCTGAAGTTCTTGTTAAAGATGAGCAAGTACTATCTGCAGTTGATGAACAACACTCAGCTATACATTCATGTGCAGATATTACTGAGACGGTAACATTACCTGCTCAGGGCTTGAAACATAATAAGGGTGATTCAGAATTTGATACAGTGGAAAAACAACTTGCTTCAGATATTTTACAAGAACCACTTCTTCCTCAATCGACTTCCTTACAGATCCAGGACTCTACATTAATACGAGCATAAGCTCGAAACTGATACGAAAATTGTTTGAAATCGGACCATGTCAACCTGGACTCAATGAACCATTTCAATTTCCGACAGATAAATTGGGGCGCAAGTTTCAAATTTCATGGTACACAAAATGTTTTGGAAAAGGTAGTATGAAGGAGGAAAGAAATTGGCTTGTCTATTCACCAACAAATCAAAAAATGCATTGCCAAGCTTGCTGGTTATTCACTGATTGTAAAACTGAAAATTATAGCAAGGAATGGTCCGACCCAAATTTTGGAGTTTATAACTGGAAAAAAGGCATGGAAAAAATCGTAAAACATGAAACTTCCAATCAACATCAAAGTGCAATATACCAATATTTGCTGGCTAAATATCGCATTTCAAATGATAAAACTGTGATATCTGGTTTGATCAGTCAGGAGCGTTATCAAGTGGAAAAAAATAGAAAAGTTTTGAAACGAATGGTAGATGCAACGTTTTTTTAGCAAAACAAGTTTTGCCATTTAGAGGACACAGAGAACATTCTGGCTCTGACAGGTGTAGTAATACTGGAAATTTTCGTGAATTGCTATTTTTATTGGCTAAATATGATTCCATTTTGGACAATCATCTAAAGTTTGAAAAGAAAAATGAACTTTATTTATGTCATGTAGTACAAAATGGCCTAATTCAATCACTTGCCTCTGAAATATCCGCAAATATTGATAAGGAAGTAATGTCTGCACAATTCTTTTCTCTAATTGTTAATTCAACAATTGATATATCCAGAGTTGATCAGATTTCAGTTTCTTCAAGATTGGTGTTAAAATCAAGACAAGTTGTTGAACGATTTTTCGGCTTCTACACGTTGGAAAACAGTAATTCTGTAGTATTTTCTAATATAATATTAACGAAGTTACAAAAGCAAAACATTGACATTACACTTTGCAGAGGACAGGCATATGATGGTGCTTCTGTGATGTCTGGGATAAAAAATGGTCTTCAAACTAAGATAAAGACACTTTCACCAAATGCCATCTTTGTTCACTGTTGTTCTCATGCATTGGATTTGGTGACTATTGCAGCAATGTCTCTTAACAGTGATGTTCAGTGGTTTTTTGGCACAACAGATAAGTTGTATACTTTCCTTACATCAAGTCTACCACGACTACATATTCTCGAAGAACGTCAGAAGTCTCGATATGAATCGACAGTAAATACTCTAAAACGACTTTCTGATACAAGATGGGCAAGCCGAAAGCATGCAGTTGATTCAGTTGTTGGATCATTTTCTGCTATTATATCTACTCTAGAAGATATAAATTTTGGGGTATCAAAAGAACACAAAGGAAGTGTCAGAGCAGAAGCTATGGGACTATCTATTTTGATAACAAAATATTCTTTTGTTTTTCTGATGGTATTTCTACAAAAGCTGTTAGATAATATCTTTGTGTTATCAAACTATTTGCAACGAAAGGACATTGATATTGCGTTTGCAAAACAATTGATTTATGTTGCCAGAAATAAGTTTGCTGATATGAGAAGTGATAAAGCTTTTGAAAGTCTAAATGTTGCGGTAAAATCATTTATTATCAAAAATTGTTCCATACTAGATGTTGAAACAGAATTTAAAGAAAAGCGAATTGCAAAAAAAAAATTCATGGCAGGCGAACTTAACATAGATGAAAGAGTTGATGATCCAACTACACGCTTCAAATGTGAAACGTATTTCACTGTCTTGGATACACTTGTAATACAACTAGATGAACGTTTTAATGATTTTCATAACACTGTTGCTTTATTCTCCTGTCTTGATCCATCACAAATATCAGAAGAAAATAAAGAATCTTTTCAAAATTTATGCGACATTTACAAAAACGATATTAATATTGAAGAAGCAATCCTAGAATATGATACTTTCAAATACATGTATGCATCAATACGCCCATTACTATCTTGTGAACTACAACTTAAAGAGATGCTGCCTTTCTTGGTTGAAAAACAGATGGCGCCAGGACTTCCCAATTTGGCAATTCTCTATAAAATATACTTGACTCTTCCTGTTACATCTGCTACTGCTGAAAGAAGTTTCAATAGACTGAAAATCATCAAAAATTATTTGCGATCAACAATGACAAACGAACGTCTGTCTGGATTAGCATTAATTTCAATAGAACGCGAACTGACTGAGAACATTGACTTTGAATCGACTATAAATCGTTTTGCTTCAATTAAATCACGCAGGAAGCAATTTAAATAATAAATAAAGTGGTATGTTTGTTACATCAATAAATTTACTAAAATAAATTTACTGAATCTAATGCTTTATAATAATATTGGTATTCACTCAATACTCGGGAAAATGAGTAGTACCATCTTCATAATTTGTGGCGCCCCCTGAAAATTTTCCTCGCCCCCCCCCACGCACAAAAACCTAAATCCGCTACTGCCAACACAATAGTTATTTCAACTAGCTGATCGCATTTATAACATTTAAACTATTTTATTTTTAAATAGGAGTTTTAGAACTCCTTACACTATATATGAATAGTGAAGTTTATTTTTTGGTTTGTATTTTGATTTATAGAATTTTAACCTTATTTAGACCTATTAAATAGTGTCATCATACTTTAAATTTTTATGATAATTTTGTCACAGTTTGTGTATTTTGATGTATCTTTCTCATTTTGAGTTTCCTTTCATTATTGTACGGTTTGTTTGAAAGTTTTCAAATGGTAGGACGAGTGGGGTTTATGGTTGGAGTGACCGCAACCAGAAATATAAATATTTTCTTGCCCCTAATGGTTACCCGTTACTAGGCAACGTTGAGATCGCCAAAGGTGAGCGCCACAAATGGGTTCGATCTCAAAATGGGTCCACGCACTACCGTTAGAAGGTCTATGTGCGCTTTGATGTCATCGTCCCTTACTGGCCTTGGATAGCTCTGTCTGAATTCTCTGCTTATTACCGATCAGACTCTATTCGGTTAGGGTTAACATGAAGCTGAACTTAATCAAGGGAAATCAACGTCAACAAACAAAAAAAAATTTCAGCACTATTTACTTAATAAAAACATTAGAAACTGTCTAAATGATTAGGAGTTTTTCATCTGAGCCGCTCGACGCTTAGCTCGTTCGGATTTGCGAGCCAAGCTTGGTTTTACCATCCCCTCCGAAGAGTAGGTACAATCCTTTCGGATAAGCAGAAACGTGAGAGTTTCAGCTGGTTTTTTTTGTTTCTACTGCTTAGAGATATTACCGTGATCCCCTTGAGGATCATCAGTTGTCACCATCACAACACTCTGTCCCAATTGACAGCACTCCCGCCAATCCCCTCCTCTAGCCCATGCCATTTCAGAGCCTTAGATGAGCATCATTATGTGATGCTTCACAGACATACCTCTGGTTGGTTATGTTTGCTGATGCGTTGATATTGGCTAGATATCAACACATTGTCTTCTAATAATAGGCAGTGGCATCTAAGTGCTAGTGCTCTATTGGGAGTTACTGGGTCTCTAACCAATTATTTGTAATTAATTGTTAGAGGGTGTAGGCTAGCAAGCATCCAATGCCTCTAACCTCACTTTCGTTTAATATTTTCGTTCATATCACAAGGTTATTGATGTCATCAATAACCCTACCTTATCTTGTGTTACTCTTGTTATTTTACTAATGTACTTGGAAGTATTTAATACCCCAAGTAACATTTTTTTATCTTCTTTCATCTGTAGGGATGCACTAATAAGCATAATATGCCACTAGGTACATGTAGATACATTATTAAGGTTTTATTACCTATTAGCGAAATATCATCCTTACTGTATTATTATTATTATTATTATTATTATTATTATTATTATTATTATTATTATTATTATTATTATTATTATTATTATTATTATTATTATTATTATTATTATTATTATTATTATTATTATTATTATTATTATTATTATTATTATTATTATTATTATTATTAATATTATTATTATTATTATTATTACTGGACATGGATGATATTCCGCTAAATAGGTGTTTATGCATCTAAGCACTTAGTGCTTGAGGCATCAATTTTGTGTACCTATATTGCTTATCCTATTGGTCACATGGTCCATGTATATTCTGTAGCTTGATATAACTGCAGTGGTCATACATATTTTTGCCAATTTTTTAATCTCTGTTCGATTGAGTCCTATTTTGGTGAGTGTTCTATCATTCTCACCGTCCCATGACCCTAGAGTTCCTACTACTAACGCTGTTACTGTTGTATGGCAGTTATTAGCTTTACCTATTTCAAGGGCAAGGTCTTTATATTTTTTATAGTTATCCTCTTTGGCGTTATCAAAGTTAATAAGTTGGTCATATGGGACTTTGATGTCTAAAATGTGGATTAGGTTGTTTCTTTTTGATTTTATAATGAGGTCAGGTCGTAGTCGCGTTTCAGTACCGAGGGGTGGTTTTTCGACGTCTACAAGGAACCCCTTAGAAATAAGATATTCACTAGCTTTCTCCATCACGTTATTATGTTTGTTTCTCCTAGCATTACATGTCTGAGTACAGTGATTAAAGATATGAGCTTGGGTCTCGGGTTCCTTATTGCAAAGCCTACAAGAAGTGTTCGCACTTTCCTTAACTCTGTGGGTGTTATAGTTTAAGCTTAGCATATTATTTCGGGCCCTGATCAAAAAGTAGAACTGTTGGTCATTTAGTGTACTATGCTTGATAAGGTATGCTGATTGCCTATTGCCCCCTATAGTCCTAGCTATATGTCCTTGACAAGTCATTATGAACCATTGATCAGCATACCATTCAGGATATCAAGTTCCGACCAAATGACGTGATCTTAAATGAATCTATTCAAAATATTCCCCCCCCCATTCCTACTGGTTATGGGGTTGCAAGGATCGATACGGATTGCATTTACCTGGGTAGGGACAATTTCAGGTAGTGATTTGATTAAATCCTATCAAATCATTAATCATCTATAATAAGAAAATTTTTTTTGAAAAAAACGAGTCATTATTTTCTGAATTTAACAAAATTAGACATATAGACGGAGTAATCCCACAGACTCATGCCCGCTCGTTCAAATATTTCCTTAACACAATGCGAAAATAAACCTTCGACCTTTTACACAATGGTGCACTGATTAAGTTTGCCGGCGACGTCATCTTGAAATCATAGTGGGCATCATTTAATTTGTAATCATTACTTAGAGAATGGCGTTTTCTAATCCAATTGTAATAAAAAAAATAAGATTACCATCTTCTAAGGTTAATGGTATCTTTTACTTTTTTCTGCGTTTAGTGATCTGTATTGCCACTTGAGTGTTGCATTTCATCATTTGATATTTAGTCTAAGATAAAAGATTACTCAATCATTGTGTGCCTAATTCATTTTTCTCTAAGAAATTATTCTTGATAGGACGAAATATTTCATAGCTAAATTAACATTAAACCAAAAACGAGACAGATATCACATGAGGTCGATTCAATTTATTTATTTCCGTAATCATAATTTCGTTGTGTGTGCCGATTGGATTTTAGTCCTTAGTAGGACGAGTAAAGGAGCTGCGATGGATTCACTCGAATAAAAGACTTGGCAAAATTATATTAAATCACAGGGGATTAGTTATGCGAATCCATAATTTTGTTGCCGGGGCTTGTGAACCTTTTTCGGGAAGGCCTTATGGTTCAGATCTCAGAATCATAATTAAAAGGGTCTTCATTTAAATAATAAGATTTACCGTCTCGACCAGAACATCCTTGCTCTCCCGAATTCTCCTCTCTCTGCGTCCTTGTAGTCTTATCTGAACATCCACACATTTAGGGTTTATAGTTTGAATGCATAACGAATTGATAAAAATGTCAGCGTTCGGTGAGCGAAAGCATTTATATCGGCGTAGTTGTGTTGGCGTGGTGTGTGTCGCTACATCCTTTCGGTATGTTGTACCATAAGTGTGTTATCGCTATCTCGTGATAATGATGGGAAGGGAATTCCTGCTAAACATTCGCACCAGTGAACCATTGATCAGCGATCCCTAAATGCCAACTTACTACTGCTTAAGTTGACATTTATCAATTCGGATATTCCTCATTTTTCGGGTTATTTATTGTGAGGTAAATATTTTTGTGGTTAGTCTTGATTTTCTACATCATTATTTTAAGGATCTTATTTTAATTCGAATACTCCTTACATGGAACCTTTAGTAATTTCCTGGAGCTTGCGACGGTTGGTAAAGGATCAATTTAGTATCCCTTTTATCGGATCATCAGGTATGGATTCGACTTACGTCATGCACCTAACTTATAATTTTTTTCATTTCAGATTTATTTATTATGTGACTATGCGTACCGTACTCACACTCCCGATGCCACTCTCTCCATTCAGTACTCTGTAGTTCCTATTCTTGGTTGGGGAGAATTCTACGGGTTGTGATGACTCTTTATCTTGGGGTGTTGGACGAGGAGCATTATATGTGGGACAGTTTATTGATTCATGAATCTAATAATTACGACTTTGTTATTTGATATTAATAAAATGCACGAATTTAATTTTAATATCCTGTGGTATTCTATTCCAACAATCGGTCATAAATCTTAGGATCATTTTTAATGGCTTAATGGGTTAGGGACAGAACAACAGAGGTTTAATTATAAATTCGGAGTGTTATTAAATTTATACCGCTTGGTATTAGGATCGTAAGGCTATAAATGCTGAACAGATTTAAACCTTTTAATTTATCTATTTTTACTTGCAGTATTGGCGGCTAAATCGCATTTATTTCGCTATTTAAAACTATTAAGAACTGAAGCTATACTTGCTTGGGGGGTTCTCTATTCCCAATTTAAGAGTTATTATCATTTTTAAGATGGTCAATACTTGAAATAACAATTATATTAAATTGAAAAAATACATATACTTTAGTGAATTTAACTCTGTAGTCAATAATTTCCAATTAGGAGTCATAATTAGTTTTTAGATGAGTTAGCAATCATAACAACAATTTTATTTCGTTATCAAATTCCCCGTTCCCTTTCTTTAATTGATCCTAGGAGAATCTATGTTTATATTACAAATTTATGAGTGCCCACTGGACTACTCAGTGTTGTGATTTTAAGCCGTTTTGTCAATATGAATTTAGGTCGAATTTACAGGAACTGAGTGATTACGAAATAGCCAAAAGACTATTCCCCCTTCAACCCATTTCCCCTATACGGAATGAAAATTTACGTTCCAGCTACTGCGTTCTCACGCCGTAGCCTTCACGGGCACGAATTATTGGCGGACTTACATCGCACTTACACAATTCGATGGGGGTATGTCTAGTTTATTTTCTTGTGGTGATGTTTGGGCCGGAAAAATTTCGACAAAAAAATCATTTCATTATCTAGTAACATTTATTAAAGCATAATAGACAATAATTGGTATAGCATATTTCATCATAATAACATTGTAACTCTTTCCCCACGCCGACACCCAAGCAGAGCTCTTACGAGGTTGCATGGACGCGACGTGGAGAAAGTTCTCGATCATTCCTCCACTAACATTTATAATTTGATCTTCCACTGGTTAAGACTGGTAAAACTGATTCTAGTACTTCAAAACTGAATAGTTGATTAAAACTATGTGAAAATGAATCGGTATATATACCTATTGTACGAACCTAACCTTGTGTGTTAAATTTGATTTAGTAAAACAAAATTTGACCTTGTGATTTTCTTGTATATTCTAATCTTAATTTTATTATTTTTGTAATTTAATTTGATAATTTTATTTTTAATTTTTTAATTGAATTGTTTCCAATTCAAATTATTTAATTTTTGTTCCATTTTTATGGATTTTCGCATTTTTGGTAAATTGTCAAATTTCGGTCAAATTTTCGTGTTCTCATGTTATTTTTATGTTTATGTCGTGCGGATCTTGTTGCACTTTGTTATTATTTTAATTTACTTTTGTGTTTCTTGATTTTATATTTAATTGTTTTCTCTCTCATATTTAAGCATGATTAGTTGATGTTTTATGGGTCTGATTTTAAATCTGCATGTTGTATTTGCGTGCCTGTTACCGATTCATTTAAACAAAGTCGTGTCTTGGCCCAACAGACGCTACTTTGCTATAACATGCTCATTTCAGCCGCATTAACAAAACAACCTTGCAAAATCCCGATATATGTAATATAAAAAAATTTGGGTTGATTTTACAATTCAATCCAGCTATGCTAAAACTCTCAACAGGCTTTAAACAAAAGTGATTTCCGGACTAATCACATCTTCAGCATAACTGTGCAATTTTTTTAAATGATTATAATTCTACTACCAATTCGAACAAACCAAAAAATTGTTTACCCTTATTGGGTTCCAACCCAAGGACTACGTTTCCGTTCAGCGCACTGAACGAATTGTTGGGGCAGGACACAAATAGCCTTGAAAATTGTTTAAATGTATCAGTAATACAACACGAAAACCTAGCACCAAGATAACTTAAAATATAATATACAACACCAATTAAACATTTTAAAATCTGAGAGAATATAAATAAATATAAAATCAAAAACATAAAAGTAAAATAAAATAAATACAAAATGCATCAAGAACCGCACGAAATTTACATAAAAAATAACATAATAACAAGAAAATTTGACCGTAAAATGACCATTTATATAAAAGTAAAAATTAATGAATTAAATGAATAAAAATAAAATATTTTTAGCTGAATAAATTTAATTAAAAATGTTAAAAATAAATTACCAATTTAAATTAAGAAATAAATAAAAATTTAATTTAGATAACACAAATAATTTCAAGGTCGAATTTTGTTTAATCGCAATAAAAATTAACACACAAGGTTAAGGCCAAATTATAGGTATATATACTGATATGATTTGACAAATCTTAATCTTAATTTTCAGTATTGATTTTCCGTCGTACTTTGACACTTGATTTCAACAGTTTTACTTTGGATTAATATATTTACCTGTGAATAATGGATTCATTGATCGATGTTTTATGGATTATTACGAAGATATATTTATGAATTTTAATTTGATGGATGTATCTGGTAATTTAATTTTGGTTTTAATAAATTATTATAATGCATAAATTAATTTTTCAAATTGTCGAAAATTTTCCGGCCCACAGCCAAAGATACATTACAAGTTATTAAAATCAAACATATTGTTCGAACCATGTAAGTGCGTGGAATATCGCCAATGATTCGTGCCCGTGAAGGCTCAGGCGTGCGGAACGCAGGAGTTGGAACGTTAATATTATCCGTAGATAGGGAAACTTGGAGGGTAAATGAGTAGTCCTTTGGCTGCTCCTTCATCATCCGTTTCCTGTAAAATTAACATAAATTTTTAACAACAATCGGCTCAAAATATCTAACACCGAGTAGTCCAGTGAGCACTCATTAATTATGAAATTAACATACATAGATCTTAAGGACAAAAAGGGGGAATGGGTAGCGGGGAAAATTGCAAAATCGTTGCATCAGTTAAAATGAATAGCCATCGGAAAAAGATTAATCCGAACGACCAAAATCATGAAAAATAATATTTTAAAATAATATATAAGGATTTAATAAATTATGTTGAATTGAAACGGAAAATATGGGCAGAACGCTGCGCAAATTTTTGGAAATAGTTAAAACACTTATCATAAAAAACTGTAAAATAAGGGCGGAACGCTGCTCAAATTTTCCGAATCAACTAAAATACTTATAGAAAATAGAAAAATAAAAGTGAAATGCGACTCAACGGTTAGTATAAGATTATTATGAAACTGAAAAATAAGGGCAGAATGCTGCTCAAATTTTCCGAATCGATGAAAATACTTTATCGAAAACTACAGAATAAGGATAAAACCGTAAAATAAGGGCGGAACTCTGCAAAAATTTTCGAATTAACATAAATACTTTATCGAAAACCGGAAAGATACAGATGGATTACAACTAAATTTTTATACAAGAAAAATATTTTATAAAGCTGAGGAATAATGAAGGATCCCTAGTAAAAACTTGATAATAATAATAATAATAATAATAATAATAATAATAATAATAATAATAATAATAATAATAATAATAATAATAATAATGATCATAATCAGGATAATAATAATAGTAATAATAATGATAATAATAATAGTAATAATGATAATAGTAGTAATATAATAAATGTAATGATAATTATATAGTAATAAAAATAATAATAAAGGTAATAGTAGTAACAATTAATAAAGGTAATACATATAATAGCAACAATGATAATGCTAGTAATAATAATAGGGAACATTGTAGTTATAATATGGATGTTGGGCCAGAACGTAAACGGCCTTGAAAAATGTTTAAATGGATCAGAAACACACACGCAAAAATAACACGCAATTTAAATAAACCCACTGAAACATCAAGTAAACCATATAAAATATAAGAAAATAAAAGAATTAAATATAAAATAATAAACATAAAAATAAATTAAAATATTAACAAAATGCACTAAGATCCGCACGATACCTACACAAATACAACAAGAAAACACAACAAATTCGACGAAATTGAAAAAATCAATTAAAGTTCATTAAAATGAAATTTAAATCGAAAATTTTGAATTAGTAATAATTCAATAAAAATTCTAAATAAAAAATTATAAAAATAAATCAAAAAATATCAAAATTAAAGAATAGAATTTACTAGAAAATAACAAGGTCGAATTTTGTTTTACTGCATCAAATTTCACACGCGAGAAAAATAGGTATAAATACTGATCCATTTTCACATTTAACTTAACCATTTTTCAAACCATTTGAAATCGTTTGTAAACTATTTTGAAATCTTATTTTCAAATCGTTGTGAAACTATTTTAAAACCTTATTTTCAAGCTATTTGAACTAATTCAACTGATTTTAGGTGAGAAATATTTATGTTGGAACCCTCTTTCCACGCCACGTCCATTGCATCTCGGTAGAGCTCTGCTTGGCGTCGACGTGGGGAGAGAGGCATTTATGCTTTCTGTTATGATATTTTATGCTATTGTATGAAAACTTTTGGAATGGTTATGAAGGGTAATTCTGTTATTTTGTCCTAACTAATAAATATTATTAATATACATAAGTTGTTTGATATATATTTTTCATAAACTAAATTAAAATGTCGAAATTTTTCCGGCCCACAGCCGACACATAACGCAAGTAAATAAAATCTACATAGTACAGAGGCATGTAAGTGCGTGGAAAATCGCCAATGATATGTACCCGTGAAGACTCAGCGTGCGCAACGCAGCGGTCGTAACGTCAATATTATCCCTATAGCTGAAGCGAGAAATAAGGAAGAAGTCTCTGGCTGCTTCCTCGTTTCTCAATTCTGTAAAATCGACCTAAATTTATATTACATACGGCTTAAAATTATCACACCGAGTAGTCCAGTGGGCACTCAATAAATATAATATGAACACAATATGCGTCTAAGGCCTATTAAAGGGAAAGGGTACTTGGGTTAAATTAACTGAAATCGTTGTTATAACTATTTTGGATTAACATTTTGAAATAAATAAAATTTATTGGGAATCATTGAATTCGATTAAATTGAGATTATTGATAAAATTTAAAGCAACCATTGATTGTAAAAGTAAAGTGTTTTAGGGCTTAAAATTAAAGTAAATATTGGGTAAAGATAATTTAAATGCTCGTAAATTATTGATTAAAATGAGGGTAATGACAAATGATTTCATCAATTAAATTATTATAATTCATTTCAATAAAAGTAATCTGATCGTTGAGTAAGAACGAGTAATGTAGTGATCTAATCAACCCCCGATAAAAATGAAAGCAATTAAGAGTCGAATTCATTGATTTCAAATAAAGAAACGTATCAATTAAAGGTAAAATGATTTTCGAATAAACGTATGGAATCCCTTAATTAAATTGCTGATTCAAATTAATGTAACGACACGTAGTTCACTAATAATTCCTTTGATAAAATTGAAGAGAGGATTGAGAAAAATCAAGCGTTAGATTAAATCATCGATTAAAATTGAAATGAACAAGAATAAAAATATCGCTGATTAAATGGAATCAATTTATTGGTAACAATAAAAATGATTAAATTAGTTCAAATAGCTATTGAGTAAAACCCATATAATCTAGTTTTGGTAAAGTAAAGTATTGAATAAGAATAAATAAAATAAGTTCCTTAACGAGCTATGATTAGTGGATTAAAGTAATTCATAGATTAAGATTAGAGATGAATTGAATAACCGTAAAAATGTAAATTAAAGTAAAACTGAATTCACGGATTTAAAACCATTAGCATTAAAATAACTTTGTGGGCTAAAGTAATAGTTGATCCAAATAGCCTTAGGGAAGACTATTAGAAATTGGAATAACAGATGTCGATATTTATTACTGATAATACAATCTCTTAATTAGAACTAGAATAATTTATAAATTTATAAAATAGGTTTCTTCAATCATCATAAATTCAGGAGTTACAGCAAATTGATTAGAGGTAAAGTGAATGAATATTTACGTAAACTAAATTAATGCAATTTGTATTAATATCACATTATTGAACAAATGAAGTTCCACATAGCGAAGTTATTCCAACAGAAGGGTATCGCATCGACTTGGAAATCTCGGTAAGCGTAGGAGCGTTCCTAAAATTTGTTAGTAAAGTACATTCAAACTAGTCAACGAAATAACTTACCGGAAATTGAGATAATCGAGTGTAGGCGAACATTGGACCAGTAATTCTGAAAATATGACACGAATAATACAATCACCGGATGTAAACAATGTAAATCACCGTTCGTCAACCGCTTAAGTGGTAACGGTAAAATCCGCCGGAAATCATTCGCCCACCAGGATACACCTACACGCGACTAAGTTATCTCGGATCAACATCCGGCCTAAATATTTAAGTTCGAACAACTGTAATTGAAGTTAGTAAACAAACTTTAAATCAATGTACAAATTCCTTTAAGTCAATGTACGAGCATCCGCCTACATGAAAAATTTAAATGTTAAGATGCATATATCGAATAAGTTGAACATCAGGCTATCTCATCCATATGATTAATTATATACTTTCCCCATAAAGGAGTGCACCTTAAAGAACCAGACCCACAAAGTAACCCAACCTGCTTATTAATGTCCCATCGCGTAAAGGAAGGCAATGGTCACGCGTATGACACCCTTACTAGTAACACAGACACTATCTGCTTGCTAATAACTTAGAATGGTAAATCAATCGAACCTAATAACAGTAATGTTTAGACATGTCGCCCAAACGAACTACCCGTCGAGAGACCGCCAGACAGGAACAGACAGGAGTCCCGCCGACCACGAGGACACTCGACCAGTTGCAACGACCATGTCTCTCGGAACGGCAATATGCAGCTGCGGAGACCTACCTGCACGCACAGGACCTCCTCACCCAATGGGAAAGGGTGCAGGAGCAGGTAGATTTGCAGGTGGTTAAGGCAAGGATGTATCTTGCGAACGTGGTGGAAGACATCCTTGCCGGGCGGATTGCCGTCGCCTATCCACCTCACCCAGTTCGAGACACCAGAAGACCCTATACCGTTGAGGCTCTCAAACGGAGCCTGAAGAGATATTGTCCGGACGAGTAAACCAACAATGACAGACTTCATGTAGTAACTGATTGAAAATATTAGAAATTTACTTGTTATTTCTTTTCTTATAGCTAGAGTTATTCGTGTTTTGTTTAACGAAATAAACAATTATATAACTTGATCAATAATAAACTAACATCATCTATTTGATTGTAGTAATGTCTTCCTTACAAATCTTGAAATCTGAACTGGACCATGCGAGACAGACAAACGCGGAATTACACACTCAGATCATTCAACTAACCCGCGAAATACAACAGATTAAAGCAACCTGGAGGGAACCAGAAAAGGTAAAAACACTGTACCACCGCCTGACCGCAGCACAGAAAGGCTGGGCAGAGGAGCGGCAGCTCAACCAGAGCCTGCGCACGCAAATTCGGGGACTCGAAGTCGCCCTAGCAGTCTACCGGGAGGGGGAAGCGGTAACATATCCGCTCGTCTTCGCCCCAACCCAGATGTCGCAGAAGAACACCCAACCAGTGGAACAATCCACCCTTCCAGTAAACAATCGTCGACCGGGACGTAAGGAACGGGCCCGACGTCGAGCAATCCAGCTTCAAAATCAGTAACCTGTAAACATTGCGCGTGTTGCTAAATAAATAGAGGAATCGTGTTTTTAATTTAATTTGTTACGTTGATATATTTATATGCCAGACATTCGCATCATGTTACTCAACCTTAATTTCATCTCTCCGCAGGCAGATAAGGACCTAATCTTGAATGATCATGAGGGACAGAGCAAAGCGAGCATAGGTCTTCTATCGACAGCTCATGAACCCGAGGGTTGTCCGAGCAACTATAGTACTAGCACATGGTACTCAATTTTCGCGGGCAATCCACCACTTGAACACATTACCAACGTTGCCTAGCAACGGGTGCCAAGTGGCGATCAGCATCATTTTGTATGGCGTTACGAGGGCAACCCGAGCGATAAGCAAGATTCGAAACCCTGTAACCCACCAGGGATAAGAGTAAGAGAGATACTGTGTGAATATTTAACATAACAAAGGGTGTACAGGCCAAAGAATAATCATCAACACGGACAACGATAAGAAGGACTATGGGAATGGACATAACAATGAATGATATGAGAGTATAGGTTAACATATGACAGAAATAGGAGAATAATTGGACCTAAAAATTGAAATCGAGCACAGACCTTCTATCGGTAGCTCGTTGGACCCAAGGATCGTTCGGTCAATTATAGCATTAGCAATAGCGCTCATTTTTTGCGGACGATCTACCCACTCGAACACAGTTCCAACGTTGCTTAGCAACGGGTGCCGAGTGGTAAGCGAAAGAATATTTGTATGGGGTTGTCTGGGTAACAACCATATAGTTTCAAAATATCAACACCCAGAAACCCACGAGAATTAATATCTAGGCGTTGGATAAAATCTATATTTAATGAATTATTTTAATCAGCGAGAAAATAGATAATCTAAAACAATGCAGTAAATTTGAAAATTTTCAAAGGATGACTAATGGTGGGTTACAGGGTTTCATGGTTTGTTTGAACTAATCGGTGGTTGCCCTCGTAACGCCATACAAAATGATACTGATCGCCACTTGGCACCCGTTGCTAGGCAACGTTGGTAATGTGTTCAAGTGGTGGATTGCCCGCAAAAATTGAGTGCCATGTGCTAGTACTATAGTTGTTCGGACAACCCTCGGGTTCACGAGCTGTCGATAGAAGACCTGTGCTCGCTTAGCTCTGTCCCTGTGGAAGTATATTCACGATCGAATGTGGAGGGATGACTTAAAGTTGCGACGCGGGTACTCATAATAATATCTACGTGTAAGCACCTTTTAAGAAGCACTGTAACCGTAAGCACAACTATTTTATTTAAATAGACAGAAATGTGAATTATCACTAGTTAACGAGACGGTTTTGATTGCTGAGCAGCTCGGCGTCGAGCACGTTCTTTGCGTCCCGGCCGACGATTTATTGGTTGAGTTGAGGCCTGCTCTACTGGTTGGGGGTCCTTCTGCACCCTCTGAGTCGGGGCGAATATGAGCGGGTAGGTGACCGCTTCCCCCTCCCGGCAAACAGCTAGGGCCACTTCTAATCCTCGTATCTGGATGCGCAGGCTCTGATTGAGCTGTCGCTCTTCGGCCCAACCTTTCTGTGCTGCAGATATTCGGTGGTATGACATTTTGACTCTTTTCGGGTCCGCCCAAGTTGCTTTGATTTGTTGGATCTCTCTTGTCAGTTGGAGTATTTGATGGAGGAGATCCGCATTTGTGCTCCGCGCGCGATCTAATTCCGCTTGTAATCTTTGGTTAGAGGCCATAACTATAAGGGATAAGTTCGTTAAATTTAACGTTAATAATTTATATAAGTTATTTTTATCATTATCGCAAACATATCGATTGAAACGAATATTCTTAAACAAATGATCAAACGCAAAGACAAGGTAAAGAACATTTCTATTTCACTAATAACAAACATCAAACTAGTTCATATTAATCGTTAGGGTCTCTAGAGTTTCTAATTTTTTCGGAAATGACTTCCTTCGGCTCTTTCTCGGAGGAACCACCGGGTATGGGCGTCGGGTATCTCGGACTGGGCGAGGTGGGTATGCTTCTGCGATTCGCCCGGCGAGGATGTCATCTTCTACGTTGGCGAGATACATCCTCGCCTTGACCACCTGTAGGTCCACTTGTTCCTGCACCCGTTCCCATTGGGTGAGGAGTTCTAGCGCATTCATGTACGTCTCTGCTGCCGGGTATTGTTGTCCGGCGAGTCCGCATGGGTCGCTGTTTAGGCCCAGTACCCTCCAGATAGTGGGGTACGGCCACCGCTGTCGAATCTTATTGAACACTTCTGGGGTTGGGTGTGAGTCCTTCTGGCATTGTTCGTCGGGCATTCGGGTGTTGGTCCATTCGAGCGGCATATTCTGAAAACACACCAAAATCAGTTATTGGCATATGGGGATGAAAAACAATTCATTTGAACATTTCACTTAGATTGCATACTAAACTCACTATCGACCAGGTTGTTATTATCATTGGGTCTATCACCAGTTAAACTTATCGAATGCTAACTATCCGTACCATCTTTCGTGGATTTAATGGGTGGTGCGTCTCTGAAGCTATGTAATCTACCACGTCTTCGTCACGGCACTTCTATTTTAGTGGTTGCCCTAATTGCGAGGCGTTAGGAAATTCTACTGCGATATCAATGAGGGAGTCTGTACCTACAAATCTACCGGTATTAATGTTCGTCAAACCAGAGCTTGCCGCGCGTATGGTGGTGCTATTTATTCAAATTTCATTTAGAAATCACGGGATACCTAATATTGAATAACATTTATTATCAATTGATTCTAAATTTTAATAGGAGCAAGGCTTACCATTATCGGGGTGGGTTCAATACCTATTAAATACATAATATCAGTTAAAATTGTTTACGTTCTACGAGTCGACGTTGCACGCGATAATTTACCGCTTTGCCAACTTACGATATAGATAGGCGATACAGGGACCTTAGCGTGTCTATATCCGTAGTGATGTTTATCGATTTGTATTTACTAGTCGGATGACCGCGACATCACGGCCTTTGGTAAGATTTACCTTAACTTGGGTTTCCGTTTCTACATCCGTTGTGTTTCGAATTGTACTACAATACCTAACTGGCCTTCGCCCTAGGTTATCTCACTAGCGTAGGCGTCTACATCCGTTATCTAATGCGAATGCGTTAGTGAATGACCTTCGTTCTGTTTATCCGGTCCGTTTATTGTCGACGGAAATTTCTAATTCTCGGCTGGCCTTAACTTACTAAGATTTGGACTTACAATTTCCGGTCGACTGGTTTACTAATTCGGATAACTTTGGTTCTTAATTAACTACTGTCTGATATTATATCGTGGCATCTACTATGGTCGTGCGTGGTGATTAGGCAAATTTGGAATATTTCAGATACATCTGTTATTCATATTTAAATATTTTATTGTTTAATTTTAGAAAAACCCGTGTCTTTGATTTCCTTATGGTATTCTGAAATTATTTGATCGTTTCGAAGAAGACTTATCGGTGGGATTCTCATCTTACGCCTATTAACGTTTCGCTTCGAATTCGCATCGGGCTTTTATTATACTGTTACGTCAATTTTCGCCTACGAGTTTAATGTGAATTGTAGTTGGAATTTACATGAGTATTTGAGTGATGCAGGTTTTGTGAACTTTACGGGTGTGAGACATTATTATGATCAGGTTCTTAACAAATTTTTTGAATAGTATTATACTGCTAGCTTTCTCTTACGTCAACGACTCTTATGAATTTCGTGTTGATCGGTTTAGCTACATTAATCCCTTCTCAGCAATTTATTTATTTGGTTTACCTTTGAATGATGGGTCGATTTATAATTTATGTCATTCTATCCTTATACTTTCCATTAGTTCAGCTTCACTCAATAACTTATCCGTAGGTTGAGTTTTATTTCGAGTTAATAGATTCTTATTCTATAATTTATTTTGCTGTTATCAAACTCACTTACATTAATTGAATCAATGACTTGCTTAGTTTTATCTATAGTTGCCTTACCTTTAGAAATTGAATTACCTTATGCTAATTCAGAGGATTAGTTTATTTTAACCCATGACTACTTTACTCAATGATTTTGATCAATTCACCGGTAATTTCAACTAATTTAATTCATCTACGTATTTAATTTACTTTTAGTAATGAGTTTTACTTAACTCGTTTCACAATATGCATTGATTTACTTTAGTAATGCGTTTCACCTAATCTATCTCAAACATAAGTTTAAGTTACTTCTAGCAATATAATTTATCAATTCAATTTACATTTAGGAATAAGATTTATCAGTTTAATTTACTTGTAGATACAAGATTTATTCATTCAATTTACTGTTAAATGAAACGTTTGATTGATCTAATTTACCTTTAGAAATAAGTTTTATTAATTTACTTTTAGAGAACTACTTTAATTCACTTTTAGAAATGAAATTGTTTAATTTACCTTTAGAAATATGATTTAATAATTTAAACAATTTATACGTTTATAATTACACCAGTTAATTTACCTTTAACAATAAATTTTAGCTAATTTATTCCAAAATATTAGTTAATTTACTTCTAGCAATAAGTTTTACTTCATTTAATTCAAATTATGAAATTAATTTACGTTAGTAATAGGTTTGTCTAATTTATAAGAATTTAATTTTCTTTTAGTAATAAGTTTAATGATTTCAAACATTAACACGGAATCAGTTATATCAACGAATTTCAATTTAATTTATCCCCGTACCCTTTCCCTTTAATAGACCTTAGGCGCATTTTGTGTTTATATTATATTTACTGAGTGCCCACTGGACTACTCGATGTGATGATTTTGAGCCGTGTGTAACATAATTTTAGGTCGATTTTACAGAAGTGAGAAACGAGGAAGGAGTCGGAGACTTCTCCCTTATTTCTCGCTTCAGCTATAGGGATAATATTGACGTTACGACCCCTGCGTTTCTCAACGCCGAGTCTTCACGGGTGCATATCATTGGCGATTTTCCACGCTCTTACATGCATCTGCACTATGTTGATTTTACTATCTTGCGTGATGTGTCGGCTGTGGGCCGGAAAAATTTCGACATTTCAATTTAGTTTATGAAAAATATATATCAAACAATTCATGTATATTAATAATATTTATTAATTAGGACAAAATAACAGAATTACCCTTCATAACCATTCCAAATATTTTCAAACAATAGCATAAAATATCATAACAGAAAGCATAAATGCCTCTCTCCCCACGTCGCCGTCAAGCAGAGCTCTACAGAGATGCTATGAACGTGACGTGGAAAAAGGGCTCCAACCAAAATATTTCTCACCTAAAAATTCGGATTTTCACAATAATTTCAAACAGTTTAGATTTTCAAAACAATTTTCAAAATAGTGCTAAAAATAGTTAAACTTCGAAACGGTTTTAACGATTTTCAAAAATGGTTTTAATCGGTTTGAAAAATGGTTAAGTTAAATGTGAAAATGGATCAGTATATATACCTAATTTTATGACGTGTAAAATTTGATGCAGTAAAACAAAATTCGACCTTGTTATTTTCTAGCAAATTCTATTATTTATTTTTATTATTTTTCGATTTATTTTATAATTTTTATTTCGAATTTTATTGAATTATTACTAATTCAAAATTTTCGATTTAAATTTCATTTTAATGAACTTTAATTGATTTTTTCAATTTCGTCGAATTTGTTGTGTTTTCTTGTTATATTTGTATAGGTATCGTGCGAATCTTGGTGCATTTTGTTAATATTTTAATTTATTTTTATGTTTATTATTTTATATTTAATTCTTTTATTTCTCAGATTTTATATGGTTTAATTGGTGTTTCAGTAGGTTTATTTAAATTGCATGTTGTATTTGCGTGTGTGTTTCTGATCCATTTAAACATTCTTCAAGGCCGTTTACGTTGTGGCCCAACACTAATGAGAAAATAGGAAAGGAGCACCCAAAAAATAAAATAATAAAAATTTGCATATAACGGTATATAAAAATACCTGAAACGATAAAAAACAAAATAGAAAACAGAAAAATTAAATAAAATATGCAAATTTATAAAATAATAAAATATTTTGGTTAAAAATAAAATTATTAAATGTGAAATGCAAATTTAGAAATAAATAATGCAAAAATCAAAACAATCAAAAAACTAAAAAATATATATAAATTAAATTAATTATGAATTTCAATGAATTCTTATTGGGGAAGAAATCTGGTTTATTTAAGTTAGAGATTTTTTAAGTCATTTTAATAAATTTAACATTTAAAGTGGCAACTTTTATTAATAAATGTTTTTGTGGCTTATTAGTAATTTGTTGTGAAGAAATTTACTTGATCATTCTTTTTCAAACATGTTCCGGATAAATTATTAATTAAATATTTTTATTTTTACTACTGAAATTAGAAACTAGCTTCAACTTGCGTGGAATTAATAAAATAAAGAAAATTATATTCTATGAAAATTCTATGAAATAAATTTATTTCCATAAAGAAACAAGTAGAAATTTTGTAGACAAACGAGTAACAGAATTAGTGCACACATGACTTTTACTTAACTCTAATTGGCTGGGCAAAACTATTACTATTCCTGGAATTACGAAGCTTATTTCAATGATCATATTATTGATTGGTTGATAATTCAATACAATGTTGAGCACTATTCGAATTATGTTATTTTTTTCTCTCGTAGTCGTTTTAAAATCCGACAAAAGTTTTGTAGATTTTATTAAAATTTCATGCGGGAAAGGTTTCTGTGAATCTTATGGCGAAAGTAAGAATTTTATTAATATTTTATATAATATTTGAAAATTTAATTAAAATTTTGATTAATTAATTATATATATATATACATTTCATAATGTTATTATGGCGTAAATATCCACATGAAACATTTACTTTGTTATTGATCTAACTGGCAGCCAAAATCGAATTCTTTTTGATTTTGACAGCCAGAATAACGGGTAAATAAGAAAAATATTACTGAAATGGAGTTTCACCTTAATTATTAACAAAAGAACAATTCTGCTATTATAGAGCAATTAGGAATCCGATTTATGTCATAGTTTCTATCGGCTGTGATGGGAGATGAAAAATCGGTTGTACAAAATATCCTAAATACCTTTGAAACTATTATAGAAAGTTTTATTTCAAATTTGTTCGATTGTCTCAGCAAATTGAAAAATATTGTATACAGATTGACTAATGTAAATCCAAGTACAGCACGAACGTCTTCAACAGTATGTGGACAATAACAGCGAACATTTGACTAATTTTTTTTTAAAAGAAAATGAAAAAGAATGACATCATATGTACACTTAGGAAATAAAGATACTTTCCTTTATTATTCAAACAACATAAAATAAAATGTCATCAAATGTACATTTGAAAAATAAAAATAATTTTTTGTTTATTTAAATTTTGCTTTATTTAAATTTTAAAAGTCATATTTTTTGCTCCACCATTTTACCGCGGATGACGCCTCAGCAATCAAAACCATAGCTATACTATGGCAAACGCAATCACACTGAACCCCTATTTTTGAGGGGCCCCCAAATACAATAAGAAAAGTTCCCCAAAAAGAAAAATTGAAAAAAAAGTATTTAAAAATATCGTCATCAATATCGTCCATGACTTCACTATCAGAATGAATTTGATCAACGTTTGAATCGTCTTGCTCTCGATTTAAATCATTTTGTGCATCATTTGAATCAATTTCACCACTAATGTTCAGTAAAGGTTCATATGTTAGATCACACCCAAACTCCTCATCATCACTAAAAGGGTTGGACTCAGAATCATCACCATCATTGCTAGAGTATTCACTAAATAATTTCATTAATTTCTCTAGATTTGTCATATTGGTCATTCATTTTTACCCCTGTAATTTTTGTTTTTTTAAAATTTATTTCAGAATTACATCAATAGTTATAATTACTTATGTTGAGGTCTCGATTTTAGTGAGTCTCAACTTGCACTGGTGTTCTCTTATATAAATCAAAAGACAAAGTCAAATATATATAAATGATTTATTAATAAATAAAATTTACCAAAATAAATTTCTACAATTTCCAATTTTTTACTTTTCAATCACTCCTTATTCAACAGATGAAATTTGGGTGCGTGTTATGTAATTTGTTAAAATGTATATTGGTGCGTGTTATATATATGCGTGCAAAAATTATGGTGAACTAAATCTGTTCGATTTTAAGATCTTCCAAAGATTACCTTTTTCAGATCACTTCTTTTGTGGTAATGATTTTAGTGGGCGATTAAACTGAAAAATACTTCAGTATTTATACTAAAATATTTTTGTCATTTTAAATTTATTTATTTTCATAATATACATTTATTTATTTAACTACTTATATGAAAATTGGATATTTATTTTGTATTTAGTAATTTAAAATATTTTTTTATTTATTCAAGAAATCGAATATTTATTTTGTAATTTAAAATATCGAATATTTATTTTGTAATTTCTGGGAATTCACCAATTTAATTCGTGTATTTACATTGGATATATAAAATAAACCAAAAATTTTAATGAATAATATTATATCATAATAATAAACATACCCAATAAAACATAAAATTCATAAACGTTCAAGTCAAAAATAATACCAAATAATAAAATAAATTTCATGTACATTGATATTACCAAAAATAATAAAATAATAAAAATCATAAATTATAAATGTTCAAGTCCGAATTAATTGTTCAAAATACAAAAGTGATAATTGTTTAAAAGAAATAATAAAATTAAATATCCACATCGAATTGTTATCAATTAATAATAATTATTTACAAATAAATATCCACACCAATTAATAATTGTCATTCATCAATTAAATAATAATTGTTCATAATATTGTTCAAAAAAGATAATAATTGTTCGACACACAAGGGATGGATTTGATTATTCGAATATTAATTTTACATAGGGAATTGATTGTTCTGCTGGGATTCTGTTTCTTTGAAAATACTAATTTATTGGGGTTCTGCATCCTGACTTATTTTATACCCGCTCCTCGGCGTATATGTTGACTCTATACATTCCAGGCCCTGCTTTAAAATATTTATTCAAGATAAATGTGGTGATGGGTCTACCCTTATCATCCAACATTCCTCCCTAGGCCGTTAAGATAATGTCCGCATTATCTTTCTCTGTTCGTACCATCTCCACTTCCACATCTTGTATCATCATTTTCGTTCTCTTGAACCCCTTTCCCAATGCTAGGTTCAGAACGTCTCCTTCATTGATTTTCCTGCCGAAGTGGTGGCATAAATCTCTTTCTGTAACTTTTTCTTTTTCTCTGTCTATGATGAAGTATGGCTCCTCTATTTCAATATCTGGTTCCGAGCCTAATTCTTCTTCTGAATCTTCTGTATCCATCGTATCTGTCTCGTTTGTTTCTTCCTCACATGACAAATACTCGTCGTCTGAATCTAATTCGCATTCCATTTGATGAGATGTTGTTGGTTCTTGCGGTTCCAGTTTGACTGTTTCCGTAAGTTTTTGTTTTCTCTCTTCCTTGACAAAAATGACTTCATCATCGCTGTCCCGTAGTTCATCCTCGAATGTTCTCCGAGTGCCATTTCTATTGAATTTTAACTCAATTTGGGAAGGTTCGATATACATATCTTCCTCATTGTCATCTTGGGCTTGTGATAATATTTGCTCCTTGTCCCTGTTAAAGGCATCTGAGTCCCATTTGACGACTTCTTCCTATTGTTTCTCTACAATCCCGTATATGGCTTTTAGTATTATCGTTGTCGATGCTGTGGAGAAGGGTTCGGGTTTTTTAAGTAGATCATTGATTATTTTATCTTTTTACTCTTTTTTGTGATGACTTATAATGTGGTACGCCAGGTTTGATAGTTTGATTTTATGTGGGGCGACATTCTTTACAAATGAGCACATAAAGTTGTCTTCTGACAGTTCTCGCACCCCCATTACATTGTATAGATCTAGGGTAAGTGCTTTCAACTTGCTCATAATATCGAACCCGATTATTATCTTTCCACATAATATTTTTTGAATGTCGATTAGGGCCTGATATTCATCTTCATTTCCAACGATATTTTCTCTGTTGGCCATTGTTTTTTCAGGATAATAATGCGTGATCTTCGTTCTGGGTGTGATTTCTTTATCGTATATGGTTATCCCCTTAAAGTTTCTGATGTTCACATCCACTGGCCTCATGTTATCGTTTGAGTCACACACCAGCTTCACGCCCACAAACATAATCAGATCTTGTTTTTCGGTGGTCGATAGTTCTTTGTGTGTAAATGATATCTTCCTTCTGATGAATTCACCGTGTATTTGCAATTTTGAAGGTATTGTTGGTAATGACTGAAATGGATTTGGGATTGTTGGTACGTATAGTACCTCTATTGCGATGACACAAGGTAGATTGTTCATCTGTACTGTTAGCTCATTAAAATCGTTTGGGACGCTTCTATCGGTTTTTATTGTTTTAATAACCACTGTGCACATGCTTGTCGTAATGAAGGGTATCTTTTGCTGACATATTGACACTTCTGTTTTTGTCATATGGAACAATATCCGATGTGGAACTTTTCTTCCTCGTTTTGCTGCTTCGTCTGCATTCGGGAATCTGTCATATGCACCAATGAGCTCATGTAGTTTGACTCTTCGAGCCTTATTAAACTTTATTAGGTGTAATTCTCTTTCTTCTAATTCCACCTTCATTTCATTAGGGATGTACACTTGGTTTGGGAAGCTGCGGACTGTGATAGGGGTTCCGTCTGAACATATCTTGTTTTGTAGGTTCATTTAAAAGCTGCTATAATGTTTGTTTAGCATGCAATAGTATTGAATTTTTTGGGATCTGGATTGCATTGTTAATTGATTTCGTTGGGATTGGTTGGATTGATTGTTTTGTTTGAATTGATTTGATTGGTGATACTGGTTGGGTTTGGATTGATTCTCTTTCTAAAAATAAAATATAAATATACATATTTGGTGCGCATTTGAGGTTTTTCCTTATACGCTTTTTTATATAAATATATGAATTTTATTAATATTATTGACCATACTATTTTACATTGATGATTATTGATTTTATTAAACGAGAGTAGACATTGTATATTGGCCTGGTATGTATTTATCCAAATGAAAATGCCCTGGTACATTTCTGACCAGTCGGTGCCGATACCGCTGCCTTTTCCACTTGTACTTTTTATAGATTTGTACACTACTAACTATTGCTAATATTGCTATTGCTAAAATGCTGGCTGATATTACATAAAAAGGCCATAGTGGTTTTAATGTTTGTTTTTGAAATGCTTGTAGTTCATTCCAACTTTTTATTACAATTGGTTTTCCCATAGGTAATTTAATTAGCTTGTCTTTAAGTTGGATTGGTATTCTATAGGTTTTTGTTATTGTTTCATCTATTATGGTTTGAGTTATTGCTTTCGGGGTTGTTATTCATGTTTGGGCTTGAATTAATTTGTTGTATTACTATCGGTGTTGTATTTATGATTACTTTCTTTGTCATTTTGCGTTTTTTTGTCAGTATTGCTTTTATCTTTTTACATATGATTTGTGCCATATTGGTCTCTGTACTTCATTGTGCGCATAAAACGTATTCGGTATTGGGTTTCAAGTTTACAAATTTAGCGCTATCCCCTTTTTCGAATTCATTTGTAGTTCTTTCCTCATTCTTTTTCATGAATTTTGGATCGGTATCTATTGATTTTAAGTATAGATCTCTTATGGGTATTCTATTTTGATTGATTACACTAATTTCATAGGGTGAAACGTTTATTAGAATGTCTTTGTCTCCCATAAATTCAGTTTTATATTTTTCTCTAGTATTGTTTGCATTAATTATTCCTACAAATGTTAAGAAGACTGCCGACATCATTAATCCTTTCTGGGATCGTAAATTATATCTATGTGCTGGTCCCTCTATTATTTCTGATTCCGCTAATTTGCATCTATTTACATGCACTACTATGGGATCCTCATTTTTATGTTTTTGTATATGTAAGTTTTCGTTAATTACTTTAGCTACTTCATATGGGCCTTTAAATGGTCTTGCTAATTTTGTCGTTTTACCTTTTCCTACTTGTGGAGACATAAGTCTGACCTTATCTCCCACTTTAAAAGTATGGGATTTGCTTGTTTTATCGTAGTCATCCTTATATTGCTCTTGTCTAAATTTGACTTTTAAATTAGCTACCTTATATACCTCTTGCATTTGCTCTTGCATTAATGTTACATAATCTGGTGCGTCTAAATATTGTGACACTCGTGGTTCAAAAACTGTATCAATGGGTGTTGCAGGTTCTCTTAAAAACATTAAAAAATATGGTGAATATCCTGTTGTGTCGTTAGGTGTGATATTATGGATGTATGTGCATTGACTTACGTATTCATCCCAATCATTTTGATTTTTTCCCACAAAATCCGCTAATCTACTGAGAAGTGTCCCGTTAAATCTTTCTACTAACCATCAGTTTGAGGATGATAAGCTGTTGTGTTAATTTTATGCATGTTGAATATATTAGCTACCCTTTTGATTGTTTCACTCATGAAATTTGCTCCTTTATCTGTTAATAGTTTTCTAGGTGTGCCGATTTTAAAAATAATTTTTTCTATAAGTAGTTTGGCTACTGTATCTGCTGTCTCATCTTTGGTTAGGAATGCCTCTGCACATTTAGTAAAATAGTCGCTAAAAACTAATATATGTTTATTTCCATTAATAGTGGTAGGTAGTTTGCATAAAAAATCCATTGGCGATGTTGTAGCTGGGATTGGGTGTAAGGGTGCTTTTGTCTTTGTCCCCGTATTTTTTTTTAGTTGCGCATATTGTACATGCATTACACCATCTTTTAACATCTTTTTTTAAGTTATCCCAATAATATTTTTGCAATATTCTGCTTGCTGTTTTTCTACTCGATAAATGACCCCCTAGAGCACCATCATGATATTGTAACAAAAGAATTTGCCTTAATATTTGTGGTACTACTATTAACTGTTTTCCACTAAAATCCTCAATAACAACTAATTTCTTTGCAATTTTATATTTTTTGATTTGTCCCTTTTCTAATTTCCTCTCTAATCTTAGAAATTTCTAGATCTTTATTTTGTTCCTCTTGTATGTCAATGGGCTTTTCTGTTACTAAAGCAAAAACTTCTAATGCTCCTAGCTCAGGAATGCGTGATAGTGCATCTGCATTTTTGTTTATCCTTCCGGGTTTATAAATAATTTTGATATGCATGTCTTGTATTTTCATTGCCCATTTTAAAAGTCTACTTGATGTATCTTTATGTTTCCAAAGGCCTTCTAATGGTTTATGATCCGTTCTTTTTACTACTTCTGTTCCGTATATGTACGGTTTGAATTGTTTTAATGCAAATACTATGGCATAGCATTCTTTTTTATGGTTGAGTACCTAAGTTGTGCTCCTTTTAATGTTTTACTCGCATATGCTATTACGTAATCTTTACCCTTATCTTCTTCTTGTCCTAAGACTGCTCCTACGGCTTTCCCGCTGGCGTCCGTCATGACGATAAATTGTTTCTTAAAGTCTGGGTATCGTAATATTGGTGCTGTTATTAATTTCTCTTTTGGCTGATCAAATGCCTTTTGATATTCGGGTGTCCATTTCTTTTGTGGTTTATTGATTTTTATCATTTATTGTCTGTACTATTAATACTCCTTTACTCTCTCCTTTTGTTTTGACTCCTTTTGTTAGTTCTATCATGGGTGCTGCTATTTTTGCGTAATCTTGTATAAATTTACGGTAATACCCGGTTAATCCCAAAAATCCTTGTACTTGTTGTAACGTTGTTGGGACTGGGAAATTTTTAACAACTTCAATTTTATCTGGGTTAGGTGTTATACCCTCTACCGTGACTATGTGGCCTAAAAATAGCGCTGATGGCTCTGCCCATTTACATTTTGTCGGTTTGATTTTAATCCTAGCCTTTTTAGTCTCTGTAACACATTTGCTATATCTTTTAAATGTTCCTCAAAAGTTTTTGATGCAATTAATATATCATCCATATACACTGCGCAATGTTGTACATCTACTAGTATTGTATTCATTAGTCGCTGAAATGTTGCGGGTGCATTAGTTAACCCAAAAGGTAATCTCGTGTATTCGTACAATCCGTCTTCAATGACAAAAGCAGTTTTTTCCGCATCCCCCTCTTCCATTTGAATTTGCATATACCCCTTATTTGCGTCAATAACTGTAAAATACTTAGTATCTCTGAGTTTATTATATTGCTCTTTTGCTTTCGGGAATGGGTATGAATCTTTAATTGTTACATCATTTAATTTACGATAGTCAATGCACATTCTAATTTCACCATCTTTTTTCGTAACTGGTACAATGGGTGATGCCCATTGTGAAAAACTTTGTTTTATTACGCCTGCCTCTTTTAACTCTTTTATTTGTCGCTTTATCTCTTCCCTTAATTTATAAGGTACCCCATAAGGTCGTTGTTTTATTGTCTGGCGTTCCCCGTATCGATTACATGTTTAATGATGTCAGTATCTCCCAAATCAAACTCATATTTTGCAAATACGTCACTATATTCATCGAGTAAGGTTTGTAGTTGAAATTGTTGGGTTTCATTTAAGTAGTTATTATTAATTTTTACTTTATCATAAAATTTAACGTTATTTGTCTTACTCAGTTCGACCACTTGTTCACTGTCATCTCTCATCACCATCATTTCACACATTTCCAATGTTTGTTCTAATTCACCTTTGAACCACTTTCCCAATCTTGTTCCTTTGTGAATTTTTACATTGTTTCTTTCGTAATTAGCAATTCTTATTGGAATTATCCCGTTTTTTGGTATAACACACTCGTCGGTTAGCATTATATTATGACTTTTTGTAATTGACTTATCTGGCTCAAAAATAAAAGTGTCCTCACTTTTGACGTTGACTTTTACTGGAATTATATGATCACAGTGATATTGTAATTCGAAGGCTTCCAATGCTACTACTTCCGCAAATCTTGATTCCTGATAGTTTGCTTTTCTTTTGATTGCACCATCAGTCAAGTCGATGACGCAGTTATCTAACTTGCGAAGGATATCTATCCCTAGGATGCATTCACTTCTGCATTCAGTCATTACTTTAAACACGTGATTAACTATTCTACTTGGAAAATGAACAGTCAACTCAATATCTCCTCTCACTTGCATAGTATTGTTGGGCCAGAACACAAACGGCCTTGAAAATGTTTAAATGAATCGGTAACACACATGCAAATATAACATTCAGATTTAAACTCAAACCTATTAAAACACCAACTAACCCTACCAAAATACGAAAAAGAGAACAATTAAATATAAAATTATAAAACATAAAAATAAATTAAAAATAATAACAAAGCGCAACAAGATCCGCACGAAACAAATATAAACATAACACGAAAACCCAACAATTTGACCGAAATTTGACAATTTATCAAAAAATGCGAAGTTTCATGAAAATGAAATAAAAATCAAGTAATTTGAATTAGAAATAATTCAATTAAAAAAGTTAAAAGAAAAATTGGCAAATAAAATTTCAAAATAATAAAATTAAAGATTAGAATATACCAGAAAATCACAAGGTCAAATTTTGTTTTACTAAATCAAAAAGAACACGCAAGGTTAGGGTCGTACAATAGGTATATATACCGATTCATTTCTACATAATTTTAATCGAAAATCAGTTTTTCAAAAACTCGAAATCGAATCAATTTTCGTCAAGCCAACCTACTACGATGTGAGTGAGAGAATGTTCGAAACTCTCTCTCCGTCGCATCCTCGCAACCTCCATTGAGCTCTGCTTGGATGTCGGCGTGGGGAGAGGTTCTTAATGTAATTACGTGCAATGAATTTTCCGATGTATTATGCTCGAAAGATTTTGTAATCTACTCTATATGATAAAATAT
This sequence comes from Schmidtea mediterranea, assembly GCA_022537955.1. Lineage (NCBI taxonomy): Eukaryota > Metazoa > Platyhelminthes > Tricladida > Dugesiidae > Schmidtea > Schmidtea mediterranea. The sequence continues at coordinate 216,457,455 of CM039679.1, read as the reverse complement.
ATCTTTATGAAATAATTTTTCCATCCATGCTTTAACTTTTCAGGCCCACAGCCAAAACATACTACAAGTTAATAAAACCCAACACATGATCGTAATCGTGTAAGTGCGTGTATTATCGCCAACGATTTGTGCCCGTGAAGGCTCCGGCGTGAGAACGCAGGAGCTGAAACGTCAATATCAATCCGTATAGGGGAAAAGGGTGAGGGGGAAATAGTCTTTTGGCTGTTTCTCCGTTGCTCATTTCCCATAAACTTGACCTAAAATTTATTTCTCACATACGGCTAAAATTCAAACATCGAGTAGTCCAGTGGGCACTCATTAACTATAATATAAACACAAATGCGCCTAGGATTACTTAAGGGAAGGTGACAGGGATCTTGATAATAAAATCGTTGCTATGATCAAAGTATAGCGAGGCGCAATGAAAAAATCGATAAACTTGTTAATTAAATGCTATACTTGAAATGTAAGGATTTGTAGTAAAGGAAAATTGTTAATGAAATTAAAAATGACGTATAAAGAAAGGTATTAAAATACTGAGGAACCCGTTAATACTATTCTAGTAAAATAAAGAACTTTATACCGATAAGATTATCAATGAACCAAAGTACTACGCTAAAAAACTAACGAAGTTTTACCAAATCTATAAAAGGTAGCGAACTATCTAGTACTCGTAATGTGAAAACTCAAAATATAAAATGACCAGCCCATGGAGTTTTGCAAAGTAGTAATTAAACAAAGCTAAAATTCGAGACACTCCGATCAAGGAAGAATAAAATTATTATAATCAACAAATGAGTTTGACTAACCAAATTGCCGAAATAGAAGGATTATCGCTAATTAAGACCCAAAAGGTAATACGATTTGTGAGATAGCATACGATAGCCTATATAAGAATCATAACCAATTCCATTAGGTTAATAGAATAATTTCCCACACAAAGGTAATAAATCCCAAAAATTTTATCGCCCTTAGACAAAAGCCAATTTTATAAAATACAGAGACTATCGAAGTAAAACACAAGCTCAGATGGATCTATTCATAACGAAATTAAGTAATTAAATAGCTAAAAGAATCCCACAATAAAATAAATCAATTTTGTTTTTTTTTATTTTTACTCATCGACATTACAAGAATAGGATGAAAGGAGAACATAAAATCAGATGAATTGGTTCCCAATAAAATTTAGTAAATAAATAACAAAAATTCCCTCCTTAAAATTAATCGATATTGACTAATGATATCACAAAAATAGAATACAAAACCTTATAAAATTTTTCCCAATCGGGCAAACTAATCACCAATCACTTGACTGAATAAATAATCAAACGAAAAACGCCCATAGTAGAATAAATCAAATTTTATAAAATAACACATGTAGAATCTCTGAATAAAGTGAGGAGAGACGCTCTTAATCACAATAGGTTTACTCTGGCAGTTACAGGAAGAATTCGTAATAGAAGTGGTGAGAAGTTCCACGATAAAACCTGACCAAATCTACTGGACGTACCCATCCGATTCTGATAACGCCCCTGTCCAAATGTAAATGTGCATTGAGAATTTCAAGTCTCAGCATGGTCATCTAAGAATGGCTAAACTTACAGATAAAAGGTACGACATAGCTTACCATGTAGCTGAAAATATTTAAATCCCGTAAATTTCCCAACAGATCGACCATCTGGTCAGCAGTAGGTTATCGTGAAAAATGTAAAAATCTGAAATTATAAATACATCCGCAAAAATCGCGATAGTATGACATTTTCGTGAAATGTCAGGGCGAACTGGTTCGCCAAATCAATATCTAGCGTGTTTTGAATTATCAACGTCATGTCGAGGAGTGAATTGAATACCTACCCAGAGTGTGTGCGGTCACAAATTTCTATCCTAACGGACACACACTCCAATATAAAATTCGCCGACGGTAGGAAATCATTTATTGCAACTTATTAGGAAACATGTCTAGAAATGATAATCGACCTCCAAAGATCCACCACGGACACTCTGAAGTTAACGTCACGAATATCGACGAATATTCCCCGACAAGTAAATATTAAGATTTTATTAACTAAATTAAAATTGTACCTTCCGAGCCTTAGGCAAGCGATTCTATTCCCGGATCCATTTTAGCTCCATTTCCAACCGAACCAGGACCCAAAGAAACCGTTGATGAAATTAATAAATTACTTATTCGTTCCAACGATTTATTTTTCCTTATGCTCATTTTTCATTACCATACAATTGATAAGTACTCAACGAAAACCAGTGGTAGATTCACCAGGTGACATACATGTAAGCCACCCACCGCGACGTAAATGACAACCAACCCATGAATGATGATTGGCAGTAGTCGGAGTCCTTTCTCACGAGTCGTTGATGATACTGAACGTTTAGAACTGAATTCGAAATCTGAAAATCTTTGATCCCAAGAGAACGAGAACAAGTAACATATTAACGTAAAAATCTACATTAATCCATCTACATGATTAAGAAATATGTATTAAATATTAAATAATCTATAGACGTATTGATTCCCTTTGGAGATTGAGTCAAATTACCTACATGTTATAAAGTATCCCAAAGTGAATGAACAAGTTATTATTAATACAAAAGTATATTTAAATTTATCAACAGTTATCATTATAAAAGTATATATTTAATTTATCCATAAATACCATCAGTAGTAACACAAAAAGTATATTTAAATTTATCAACAGTTATCATTATAAAAGTATATTTAATTTATCCATAGATACCATCAATATTAACACAAAAGTATATTTAGATTTACCAACAGTTATCATTATAAAAGTATATATTTAATTTATCCATAGATACCATCAGTATTAACACAAAAGTATATTTAAATTTATCAACAGTTATCATTATAAAAGTATACTTAATTTATCCATAGATACCATCAGTATTAACACAAAAGTATATTTAAATTTATCGATAGTTACCATCATAAATGTATGTCCAAGTTATCCATGGTTACCATTATTATTAACCTAAAGGTAGATTTAATTTTACTAATAGTTACCAAATCTTGTTAACCTAAAAGTAGATTTGAGGTTTATTAGCAGGTGCTAATCATTATTAACAAAAAAAATATAAATTTAATTTCTTATTAGTTATTATTAACACAAGGATTAACTTAGTTTTATCTACAATTAATGCGTATTATGAACAAAATTGAAGATTTCAATTACTTAAAAATACTAACTATTAAGGCGAAAGCAGAGTTGGTTTTATTAATAGATATAGATTATTGGTAACATAACAGGATTTTCCGATTTCAATCAGGGATATCGTGTTGTGATGACGTAAGAGCGAAATTCGATGCTTAGCAAGAGAAAGAGTGTGAAGTAAAATTATCCGCAGGGGAGGAAGAATCTTAAACTTCATCTAAAACTTCGTTTAAGCATTGATTCCTGACGATTGTAAAAAGGTCAAATTCAAGTAGAGTAGGTAGTAGATTAGGAATACTCACAGCATCAAAAGGCTCAACACGCAATGATTAGCGCTAATTACCAAACGATTCGACATATATTGCGGTTGAGGGCAATGAGACCCGCGGTAATTTATGGATACCCTCAGATTCTAAGATTTGGTATTTAATTTCAATTTTTGTTCGAATAAAATCAGTAATATTAGTTTAAAAGATCACACCTACAATTAATTGTTTTGAAAATACTCATAATTACTCTGGTGATTTCGTATTAACATCCATGACGTGAGCAAGTAAAGGACTCTGAACGACTGTCAACGAATCGAATATTTTGACGACCCCACTAGCCACAGACCCACGAGTTGACCCCGACATATAACGACGCGGATGAGACGCCTTTGTTTATAAATCCCCGTAGGTGAACGAACGAATAATTCCGATGGATAACGATATATGAATAATGTTGTACCTATTTTCAGAAGACTTATGTATAGATGCATCCAGAGTCGTGGCTCGGTTCCCGCCCACTCGACTGCCCGATGCAGGCAGGCGATGTGGGATGCGGGCTTCTCCATATCCCCAGTACACGAAGCCCGAGGAGGCACACAAGGCGACTCCGACGAAGTTGACCTCTCATATGTCGCCATAAAAAAGGAGCCCGGAAGGAATCCGGCAAGAGAAATACAAGGGCAGGCGGAGCACCTGCTGGCTCGCCTCGAGCGTCACCAAGCCGAGACAGATCGTCAAGTGGAGCAGGCAAGGCAATACCTCCGGAGAGTGAACGAGGATATTACGGTGGGCGGGATACCTAGTACTGACGGGTATGCCCGCCATATAATGTATCGTACGAATTAGACGATCCCAGACTCCAGAGACGAATGCCCAAATGCGAGTAGCAGTTCCTCGACACATTTTGCCGAAAGTAATGAGAAATGAAGACGAGGTTACTGAACTCCATCGCGAACACTCTTACGCGAGAGAGCGATACATCCAGAAAAGAAAAGAGTAGTTGAGAACATTTTGTGCATGATAATTTTAAGATAACCCCAATAAATGTGTTCATTTTCATGTTTTAAACTCTTATTAGAATTTTTTAAAGTTTTATTTAATTTGGTTACAACCTTAACTACCCGTTCACTAGAGTTGGACTTGTAAAATAATAGTCCAAGGTTCTTTCTCGACAAAACTACTAATTGTTTTGTTTTAAATGAATATTATGACAATCCGTCTTATTTCAGAAATGAACTCTCCACAATCCTCCATGCTACAACGGGAGCTAGATAAAGCACAGGCGGCCAACCGGAATTTACACCAACAGTTAATCCAACTTACCACGGACATCCAGTAGATCAAAGGCACTTGGATCGAACCCAAGAGAGCCAAGATCGTCTACCATAGGACAGAGGCCGCGCAAAAACGGTTGGGCCGGCGAGAGACAGTTAACGCAAAACCTGAAGACCCAAATTAAAGGGTTAGAAACAGCCCTATCGGCGAGCCAAGAAGGGGCGGCGGTAACGTATCCGTTGGTCTTCACCCTGGCGCAATTGGCTTATCGCGATACGATAAACCCAACTGCATCCAAGAACAATCCCAGCCGATACTGGCCAGGAAGAGCGAACGCGCAAAACGTCGGCGACTCAAGGAAACTGGTGGATTGTAAATCTATGAACGCGAATTTTCTTTTGTTATTGTTGTTCCTGTTAATAAAATAATGTCGTTGATAGTTTGTATTATTAAGAGACCTAATTCATCCGACAGATTCGACGTGCAAATGTAAGAAATCGAAACAAGAATTGAAGAGTCACTTAGGGACCCAAATAAAATCTAAAGCGAGCACAGGCCTTCTATCGGCAGCTCGTTGGACCCACGAATCGTTCGGTCAATTATAGCATTAGCAATAGCGCTCACTTTTTGCGGACGGTCCACCCACTCGAACACACTTCCAACGTTGCTTAGCAACGGGTGCCGAGTGGTAAGCGAAAGAATATTTGTATGGGTTGTCTGGGTAACAACCATATAGTTTCAAAATATCAACACCCAGAAACCCACCAGTATGAGATGACATAGATATTATCGTATCATTTGTGCTTTTCATATTCCTTTTTTGATTTTCTGATAATTTATCCTCCCTTATCATGGAGGCGGCTGCTCCGGTATCTACTAGCGCTTTTATGATTATATTATCGATCAATATTTGAATGCTTGGTCTGGCTTCAGTGAGTTCTCTTAGTGTTTCTATCCCAAAACATCCATAGGTCTTTCTTGTTACGCAACGACAATTTGTTATTTTGTTATCTAGATTATTACTCAGTTCTCTCAGTTGCTGATTTTGACTGTCACACAATCCTCCTTGTGGTTGTTCCACATTCTCTGATCCACTTGGATTGTCATCATTCTTATCGTTTTCCATCAATTGTTCTTCTTCTACTCGCCTGTTTTTAATTAATCGTATTTCTTTATCATGTTTTGCTGTTATCAGATATTTTGCGACAAAAGGGCATAAACATGCCAACATCTTATATGAGTTGCCAAATACTTGTCGAAGTTGTCGTAATGATACTAATGATGAATAGATCATTTTGAGCAATGCCACTGTATAATATATTCCCAGTATAGTTGAGAAAATATTCCCCAAAACTGCAAAATATCCCCATATGCTGTACAATACTTTGTATACTACCTTTTTGAAATGTTCCTTTGATAAAAGCACATCGAAATTATATATTCACCACCGTAGCTACCCTCGATAACTTTACTCACCATTATTGATAATATTTTCTCTTTTTCGTTAGGAAACAACATGTGCTTTCTTGCACTCTTTATGGCATCTCGCGTGTACATACCGTTGTTATTCATATAATTTATTTCTTGGAATTCTAACTTTTTCTCAAGTTCTGTTAATTCTAGTTTAAACGGTTTAGTTGCCTCTTTTCTATCAGACATTGTAATCCACATTTCGTCATTTAGCTTATATAATGGATCAAGCAAATTGGTACATTTATCGATTTTCCTTGGAATATAAGTTTTATCTGTTAGTATTCTGGTTATAGGCTGTTTCTCCTTTATAAATAACTGGTAACTCGTTGGCACATTGGTTATTTGTTGCTAGTGATACACTGACCGGTTTACATTGAAAAGTCTTTAACACTTCTACTACTCTCGCAAAAGTTCCTTTTTCCGCAAACAATATTGGTGCCATTAAATCTGGGTTTGTAACCACTACAGCCATCTTTGTTCTCAATATTTCTCTATTGAGTTTGCAGTCGTTCGTAATTGTTGCTTGATATACTTTGTCTAATTGAACTAATTGATGATGATAAAAGTAATCAATTTTATTATTAAAATACGAAGATAGTTTGACATCAAATTTATCGATTTTCACTTTTGCGTCTTTAATATATATGCCTTCATAATTAGTCTTTACAACTGCTTTTCCGCATTTGATAGCTTCTCCTTTTTCTACAAATCTCATGGCTCTGCTTCTGAGTCTGCCATATATATTGTTGGGGTATTCTTTTCTTGTACGATTACTGTTTTCCTTTTTTGATCTGTTATTCTTTTTGATTCTGCATTGGTGAACTGTTTTCCTCATTGTTCGAAATTTTAGTGATTTCAATTTTGTTAGTTGGCATTCATCTTTGTCTATTTTATACACGATCATCGATTCACCAGTGTCACAACTAGATTCATCAAGCGTACAAAACTTGTGTGTCATCATTTTCTTTGATGAGCTATCAAATGATGCTTTAAATTCCTCAATTCAACATAATATTGTCTCCGAACCAAAATTTTATCTGCAATCTGACCACATATTTTATACTTTTTTCCCATACAGTATCCGCTGGTTGACGTCCATCCAACTACATTTACTGATTGTTTTACTCTTGCTCCTACTTGAGCTTTCAATTCAATTCCATCCGTTGTTTTAATCTTTTTCGTTTTAAATGCCTCTTCACACTCGCTTGGTGTTATTATTAATGCCTCTGGCGCCCATGTCGGTACTAACATGGTTCTTGCCACTTGATTACATACACAACTTTCCTCTGAAAACTTGATTAATACCTCTCTTGCTTCTGTATGTATAAAATCTGATTCTTGATACACATGAAAAATTTGGGTTCAGTTATGATTAATTTGGTTGGATTTGCTTCTGGACAATTTTCCACATCTAATAATGAATACTTTTGCCCCCATTTTGGGTTCTGACAATCATATGCTATAATCGCATTACTTCCTTTGATTAAATCTAATAATATATTATTATTATTATTTATTATTATTATTATTATTATTATTATTGAGATACTTGATTTTCCTTCACTTTTATTTGGTTTTTTCGTCGTTTTGTTCACAAAATTTTTTACAATTTCCTCAATATCATCATTTTCTATCGTTTCGCATTCACTCGTTTTTAATGTTTCATCATACATTATTTTCCAACCCCCTTTCAGTTTTATACATGGCATCACATCAACCTTTAATCTCTGATATATTATTTTAGCTACCTCATTTATTTGCTCCTTTGGATTTGATCTTAAGAGCTTTTATATCTCGCAATTAGATATGCCATTGCCGTAATTACTTTGTCTCTATTTATACCAGTTGTGAAGAGTATTCTTAAAACCACCTCATTTACATTCTCAACACTCAGCTCTCTGACCTCCTTTTCCATTAACTTGATTTTTTGTACCATATTTTCGATTAACGCTGATGATTTTGTTTCTGATATCGTTTTGAGTTCATTGCTTTTATAAGTTCAATTATCATAATTAAATCGTTATTATCTTCTATTACTCTTGGATTTTCATGTCTCTTTTTGTTGGCTATTTCTCTCAAACGCTCTGCAGTTTTTCGATCATCCGATTTTCCGCTATTTCTGACTTTCGAGGTCGTCCTCTACCTCGTTTCATTGTCTCAGCGTCTTGCATTATTGCCTGCTTGGAGATTTTTTCTATTGTCTCTTGCAAATTACCATATTTATTATCCAATGGTTGAAAAATTATTTCTTTTTCAAGTGGTGACTTTGCACTCCCTCGGGTGGTTGATCCCACATTTTAAACAGCATATCATAATCATTTTCCTCATTCAGTTCAACAGAAGGTGTTGCTAATCTTGAGCTAGTTTCTCTATTTATTACTGCAGATATAGTATTCTCATCTATTGTATTTATTCCATAGTCAATCAAATACTCGCCATATTTTAAGTCAATATCGTTAAAATATAATTTTATTTCATCGTTTGGCCCTATTTTTCGAGGCCATTTATCTCTTGCCAATTGTCGTATTTTGTTTACCATTGTACAACACATGGACTTCTGATTTCGATAATACCATTTGAAGAAAATATTCGTCTTTAGTATCTAATGTTATTTTTAAAGGTTCATAAAATTTCGGACTTTTTCTCACAAATTCTCCGTAACTTTTGATCATCTCTTTTAACTCTATTTCTAATTCAAATACTCGTGTTTCTCTCTGTCTCATTACCATTAATGGGATTAAACTAGTTAAATATTCTGGATCAATTCTGCTTATTTGAACTTTATTTATTACTCCCAATGTTTCATTGTCATCATAAGGTCTTTTTTTCAAAACTTCTTTTAATTCCTCTTTTATTTTTATTTGTCTCTCAGTTTCATCATTATCAATATCAACTTCATTTATAAAACACTCATACTCATTAAGTGACACATCCGAATTTCTCTCCATGAGTTGGCTACATTGAGTTTTAAACTCTTTTAATTCCTCTCTCAAAGTATTTATTTCATTATTGTATTAGCAAATTCTACTCCATTTATTTGTTTTACTTCTGGTTCACTTTTAAATTTTACTCTATTTGGTGACTCACTTCGCTGATTAGTACATACTTTTGCTAAATGACAATATTTCTGGCAGTTATAGCATTTAATTTGTCCGTTGAAATTCACTCTATCTCTTCCATCATTATTATATGGGCTTACTCGCCTCTCTCGATGTTGATTTTGTCTATATGGACTCGATTGTCTGCCTCTTGAACTATTTCTGTTATTCCTATTATCATACTGGCGGTATTCGGAATGATTATCTCTATTATTCTCAAAATGATTATCTCTACTACTTTTGTTATAACGATTATCTCTAAAACTATTTCTGTTATAGTCAGAACGACTGTCTCTATTAAAATAACGATTGCTTCTATAAGAATTGTTTCTGTTATAGTCAGAACGACTACTATCGTCTCTAAATCGATTTTGATTTTGTTCTGTAAAATTTAATGCGTCAAATCTTTTCCTGTTTTCAGGTGATTGACTTCTACTCGAAATCGGATTATTTTTTCGTCTATTTTTTACAAAATTTAGATATAACTGTTTCATTTCTTCCCATGGAACGTCATCATCATTTTCCAACTTAGGTTTCGCCATCGTTGGCCTTTGGATCTCAACTGCATCTATAGATGCATTGAATCTATCTCTCTGTATTGCCTCTACTCTTTTCGCTTTATGAACTAATTCATTTAAATCTCTATATTCAACCATTATTAGTGCTTTATATAAATATTTCTGGATTCCATTCCAAAACTGATCCTCAATTAATTTCGGAGTGTGCTCTCCGGCACCAAATGCCTTTTTCGCTAACTCTGTTATCGTATACACGTACTCTCCAACTGACTCTCTAGATCCTTGATATCGATTTCTAAATTTTTGTACATTTATTTTTTGTAAATCGCTGTCAATTACTATCTCTGCTCTCAAATTTTCTATAAGTTGATCAAGATTGTTTTCTCTACATTCTAAATTATTATATGCTTGTAACGCATATCCTTTTAAATACAATGGGATTCTCCTATTTAATTCATCAGGTGTCCAACCACAAGCGTTTGCATACTGAGTAATTTCAGTGAAAAAATCGTCGAACTTTTCAGGTTTTCCTCTATAAGGTTCAATCGGTAGAATTTTTATAAAGTTATTATTATTTTGATTATTATTCATTCTATATATGATTCTATTTCTCAAGTTATAAATTATTTCAGGTGGATTATCTATTTTAGATTACAAATTTAAATTTATGGTCAATAATATTTTTTTTGTATAAATATATTTTCCTGATATATTCTATACTAACCCTCTGATCGCAATTCCTATCCCCAAATTGTTGATAACAATAATTGATTTTAAAGTCCCGGTTCGCGGCACCAAATGTTGAGGTCTCGATTTTAGTGAGTCTCAACTTGCACTGGTGTTCTCTTATATAAATCAAAAGACAAAGTCAAATATATATAAATGATTTATTAATAAATAAAATTTACCAAAATAAATTTCTACAATTTCCAATTTTTTACTTTTCAATCACTCTTTATTCAACAGATGAAATTTGGGTGCGTGTTATGTAATTTGTTAAAATGTATATTGGTGCGTGTTATATATATGCGTGCAAAAATTATGGTGAACTAAATCTGTTCGATTTTAAGATCTTCCAAAGATTACCTTTTTCAGATCACTTCTTTTGTGGTAATGATTTTAGTGGGCGATTAAACTGAAAAATACTTCAGTATTTATACTAAAATATTTTTGTCATTTTAAATTAATTTATTTTCATAATATAAATTTATTTATTTAACTGCTTATATGAAAATCGGATATTTATTTGTATTTTGTAATTTAAAATATCGAATATTTATTTTGTAATTTCTGGGAATTCACCAATTTAATTCGTGTATTTACATTGGATATATAAAATAAACCAAAAATTTTAATGAATATTATTATATCATAATAATAAACATACCCAATAAAACATAAAATTCATAAACGTTCAAGTCAAAAATAATACCAAATAATAAAATTAATTTCATGTACATTGATATTACCAAAGATAATAAAATAATAAAAATCATAAATTATAAATGTTCAAGTCCGAATTAATTGTTCAAAATACAAAAGTGATAATTGTTCAAAAGAAATAATAAAATTAAATATCCACATCGAATTGTTATCAATTAATAATAATTATTTACAAATAAATATCCACACCAATTAATAATTGTCATTCATCAATTAAATAATAATTGTTCATAATATTGTTCAAAAAAGATAATAATTGTTCGACACACAAGGGATGAATTTGATTGTTCGAATATTGATTCGACATAGGGAATTGATTGTTCTGCTGGGATTCTGTTTCTTTGAAAATACTAATTTATTGGGGTTCTGCATCCTGACTTATTTTATACCCGCTCCTCGGCGTATATGTTGACTCTATACATTCCAGGCCCTGCTTTAAAATATTTATTCAAGATAAATGTGGTGATAGGTCTACCCTCATCATCCAACACTTACCACGAAAATTTTATTTATAATATATATTACTGATATATAATAATAATTATTAATTTTATTTATATTTTATCAATTTAAATTATTTTATTTATAATATATATTATTCCAAACACGAAAACAAAAATTTTAATTGTATAAACCAAATTATTTTGTTTTAAAATAAATAACTACCTTATTTCAGCACAATATTTTGCTAATGAAAAGTAAATGGAAAACTGGTAGTATTTCCCGTCTTGCTAATTTTCCGCATACTTGACAAAAAAATTCAAATAAAATAAATAATTGAATTTTTCACTGCAATGAAGTAATATGAAAGATAATAGTGTGGGGTTACTGGTTAAGGATTGATATGGCCTTGACTCCAATCACAATAATGCTAACTACCTGCCACTGGTTACCTGTTGCCAGGCAACGTTGGTGCTGTAACCAATGGTTCTGTGACCGTCAAAGGTGAGCTTTGTTTCCAAAACTGCTATGACCTGGTCTACAGCTGGTCCAGCGAGCTACCGTTAGAAGGTCTGTGCTCGTCTTACGCACTTTAGGTCCCTCACTTGCTTAACTTTCTTGCATATTCGTTTTCACCCTAGTTAGGCGTTGTAAAGTTAAATAAAACAATAAAACAACAAAATTTTATTTATTCCTATACTACTTATTCGCATTCAATAATGTTCATTTCGCAGTTTATTTTGCTGTTGTCTCTTTCTTTCGGCACGGCCTAGTCTCGCGCGAGATTTAGGTTGAAACTGGGCTTGCGTTGGTTTGGTGGCAGTTGAGCAAGCTATCTGGGCTGGTGCAAATACCAGCGGGTAGGTCACAGACTGTCCTTCCTGCCCTGCTGCCACAGCTGCCTCCAGTCCACGTATCTGGATTTTTTGAGAATGATTCAGGGATCTCTCTTCCCGCCAGCCCTTCTGTGCTGAGTCGATCTTCTGATAGAGTCGTTTCACTCTAGCCGGTTCAGACCAAGTGGCCTAACTCGTTGTAATTCCCGACTCAATTATAGGCATTGCTGGTAGAGATCCGTATGCTCCTTCCGGAGGTCCTTCAATTCTTTACTATGCTCCCGTATAATATTCATGAACGTGTTGCCTTAACAAAAAATTAGATCTAAAATAGGCTTAGGAGATGTCGTTAGAATAAGATGAAAACAAAAAAAAATAAATTACGGCCTTAGTTCTCACCGGATAGTCATCTCATGTCCCGTAACAAAAAAAACGTTCATCACTTACTTCCTCTAGTTTTCATATAGATAATATACTATTTAATAACTAAAAGAACTCCGTTTACACTAAGTTTATTAATAATACAGATGAGGACATTGTTGGTCGTATTGGAAAATTATCTGCCGATTAATTCACGTCCTGATGGTATGTCTGTCACCTTTGTATTCTAGGGTCACTTTCTCCATACGCTGTACGATTTGGATAAACCACTGCGTACCCATGACCGGAATCATGTTGGTACTGTACGCAACAGCCGAATGCCATTCGAGCAGGTGAGCGCCATTACTAGTGCTACTCCCCGAAGGACCTTCGCTTTCCCGGTTATTGCTGCCGATAGAAGGGCTTAAGCATTTTATCTGTAAAACTATTCTATCCCTGAACCCTTTGCATCTATACCGTCTGAGTTGAGAATCGTGAGGTTCCCTTTATACACTCCGGCGATTTTATATTGTGACTTTCCTTATGACTCGTCACTACGCTACTGCCATTACTTTACCCTTTTTTATTCTAGAGATATTCATGTTTGAACTAGAGAGAAAATAAAACTATAATATTTATAATACAGTTAAAATGGTTATTCAACAGCTAGAGAAGAACACAATAGTTTGTACAAGATCTTCTGATTTACACACGATGGAAAACATTTTCAATTTGAGGTTGAAGTTCGCGAAGTGTCCATAAAGAAACGGCCGATTTTTGAGGAGTTAATTTTATTCATCTGCATCCATGTCAGTCGGCAATTATCTGCGTTTCGCTGGTCGGTAAGGAGGAGGATTCACATTGATATTAAATTCCACACGAGTGGAGGTCCAGGCTCATTGGGTTGAGGAAGGCTCCTGGGCACGTTACCCGTGAGAACTGCAATCTCACTTACGTCTAGGCCTAACCGATCTAGGGCCTGATTCATCATAGGTGCTTCACTGTCATCATCCACCAGGTTAATGTGGATGGATCGAGCCGGTGAATGAAAGGTTGCAGTGGGTGCATAGAGCACATCAGGATCGAGATCAGGGAACTCGAATTCCTGATAAGGAGGTGGGAGGTCATTGATTCGATACGGAATCTCGATTGGCTCCGTCGATCTGAGAAGGTTTGCTTCTATACGGCGACGCTCGCGACGACGCGGTTTCGGTTGGGACGTCGTCGGGCCGCTCCCGAATGTGGTTCGACCACTGGGATTTGAGGAGGTTCGGTGACTGGAGGGGCCGGTGCCGAGGGAATTTGGCGAGTTGTCTCCAACGGGAGATGTTGTTCCGGGATGATGTTCAAGCTGCGGGCCCAGATGCTCCCAGGTATGCGAGCCCGAAGTTCGGCATCGGTAAAGATTTGGCGGAGTGTCGTGCTCTGTTCTTTTATCAACACTCGCTGGCTGCGGGACTCCGTAATTAGCTCATCACGAGCTCGAGATAGTCGGGTTATTTTTTGATGTAGTTTCTTGGCCGCCTCAGGGAGGTCCAGGTGCCTTTTAATTGATCGTACTTATTTCTGAGAGCTACATGATTACTCTCCAGTTCTTCTAGCTTTTGACGAAGGGCAATCACTGATGAGGAGAGACGGTGAATTCTTGGAAGATTGTTCACGTTTGCCATCGAGTTAATATCTATTCCTAAATTAATGTAAAAGGAGAGTTAATCTACCTAAGGAGCTGTTAGAAACGAGGATCAGGTGAAAATTCGGTCCGAAAAAGGGGTTCATTAGTAACAGACACTAACAGTACACTGTTAGTGGTCCTAATGATGGTCTCATTCGCGTTAGCACGAGTACTATGAAGAGCAACGATGAAATTTTGGGTAAATCAAGTACTATTAGGGGCAGTGGGTAGATGAATGTTATTACTAATGGTTCGTCGATGCTAATAATAGTTAATGTTAATAGAACTGTAATACCTATATTAGTTATTGAGAGACTTATTAATACAAAGGGCAGTGGCAATATCTACACTAGCCATCGAGAGCATTATTAATATTAATAATAATAGTAATATTTCTATTAGATATTGAAGTAATTAGACATAATAACATTATGAGTATTCATAGTAATATTAAAAATATGACATAATAATATTAATAATAAGAATAAGAATAATAATTAGTACTAACAATGATGCTGGATTTAGAATTGCTTGCGACATTTAGGGTATATATAATTAGTCCTATTGCCATTAGTGGTAGGCCTACGTTACAGTACTAGAAGGTAAGGTTACTAATAATGATAACAATACTATTAAAAGTAATATTTACGTCCTTAGTCAGAGTCATCACAGTGATGTTAACGATAAAGGGATTGGGTGAATTAAGCATTGGTCGGGGATAGTGCATGGATGAATGTTATTAATGATATTTATACAGTGATCGTACTAATTAATAGCGATAAAATGGTCGCACTTATGTCAATTAATGAAAGAATTATTAATATTAGTAGTACCAGTAATATCTCTATTAGTTATTTAGTGAATTAGAGACGATAAAATTAAGATTATTCATAATAATGTTAATAATATTACGTAATTCTATCAATAATAATAATACATCTAATAATTAGTACCATCAAAAATAATAGGTTTAGGATTTCTCACGACATTGATTTTAGAAATTTATGGTTGTCCTTGTTTATGGCAATGACACAAGCCCGGATAAAAATAATTATTAATGATGATGTCAGTGTTGATGCTAACAGCGGCGTTGTGATGAGATTAATCACGTTAGTAGCGTTGGGTTAATTACTCAATTGGATTAGATAACGATCAACAGTATAGTCAGAAATCTTTAAAATCCATGATGATGTTATTTGACGTCGACAGCGGTATTGGTGGATGATTTTACTGTAGTTTCCTATCACTTAAATCATTATTGGAGCAGTTGGTTGTGATGGTATCGATCGAACTATCGAGGAATGAAAATTCCTACAATAAGTCGTGATGTCGTGGTGATTATTAATTTATTTGTTGTAGGTGTGATAGTGGAATTATCGATCATTCCTATTCAGTGTGGCCTCGTCGCTCGGTGACTTAATTTCCCGCGATATCACCTGGATGGATCTGCTCCACAAAAACTGGTCGACATCATTATGGCTAATTCATTCACTATGGGATTAATTCTCTGGATCTAACTACAGCGTTGGAGTGTTTCGCTATTCTAGTGGTTTTCTCGGTCTTTCCTACAACATGGATGGAATTTAACTACATATTACTAAATTTTTGGAATCTATTACTACGTCTTCTCTCATTTGCGGTTAATTCTCATTCTAAGAGACCTTTTATACGGGCGATTCACCCCTCCTAGATGGAAATCATGAGCGTTGTGCGTGCTAAGGTTCTATGTAATCCATGTTGCGTGATGTCTTAGGTAGCAGTTGTGTGGACAATTGATGGTGACTGGCGTTTACTTTGTTTATGTTCGGTGGATGATGTTGTAACAGATAAAAATGTCTGACACTTCCTTAATTTATTTCGTTAATGTATTATCATTTTCTCTATATTAACTATTCCTATCCTTGTTATTTAATTCGAGATTTGAAAAATTAAACTCATACGAGATCGTTATGCGATCTTTGCTAATTCCACTATCTGAGGTCGCCTTCCTTGATTTTAATTTCTGCTCGCCTCGGCCGATTTTCAGCGGCCGTTGCGAGTCGTTCAACGATACCCTGCGTGGAGGTCCTGTGCAATTTTGCCAGACTCTACTGCGGACTACCGAGGTTTCGATAAGGCGCGACCCACGATCACAACTAGGGAACTTAATCCACCAGCCGGACCTAGATCTGCCCAATCGAGAGCTATTGCAATACAATTATATTTATTTATGAGGGACTCGAATATATATAAATAGTCATTAGATGTAAGATATCATAGAAAGCATTTAATTAATGACATTACAAACATCAAAAATATTTTGCATATAAAAATTACGTTAACATTCAAAGAAAATTCAATACAACAAAAACTCCTTACTTTCAAAAATTTCAAAATGATTTTCAATAAGATTTTTAAAGTTATGTATTATAACAACATTGAAAATAATGAAATTTGTCACTGTTTATATACTGTTTTTGTGCATGTGTGCGACCAAGGAGCGATTTTTCGCCATTTTAGGGCTTTTTAATTATTTTATTAATCTTAAATTATTTTTATTATTTTTTATGCATTTTTCTCTATTTTTTGATATATAAATATTTTATTGTTGTATTTTATTTTTATTATCATTTTTTTATAATATTACTTTTTAGCCCAAATATTCTATTTTCTGGTTGCCTCTTCTGCCTGTGTTTTTTCTAAACCTTATTTTGTAAGGTTTTGGCAGTTTATTTTTTTTTCATATGTCTCTATCTGCGGCTATATGCTTTCCAATGATTTTAATTAATTATTTGTTTTTATTTAATTTTGATATATTTTTAATTTGTTTTAATTAATATGTTTTGCATTAATTTTTGGTATCTTCTTGTGGTGCGTGCTTATGTACAGTGACTTGTTTCATTATTTTTACTTTTGTTTTAATTTTAATTTTTGTTTTAATTTTGGCTCTAAGCCCAACAACATTAATAAGACAAATGAACTATGCTACGGGTTCTTTGACCTCAGTGTGGTTGTTTGTCGGAGAAGCACCTCCGTGAATAGGCGTGCTCCTCGACGCCCTGATCCTCCAGTACATCTCGAATGTCGGGCTGGAGGAGGCTCTTTGGGACCACAAGGTGTACTGGTGCGTCCATTTCGAGCAAGGCTGGGTCTCGATGGTCGTAGGAGATCTCGTAAGAAAGTAAATATCCGTCTGAACTGGGGATGCGTCCACTACGGATATCCCGGTTAATCCGAGCGAGGTGTTCTTTATACTGTCGAGCCAGAAATCGATAACGCCATTACAGCTGTTCTAGGCGATGGAGTTCGTGTTCTGCCTTCTGTTGGATTTCGCGCGCGGGATTCCGGCCAGGCTCCCGTTTATTCAGGACACTGTGGAGTTCAATATCGTCCCTCAGCGCGTCAGTCTTGCGCTTCGGCCACTCGGGAGTACCATAATTTGATATGGTATAACCCCGATCCCACAGGGCCTGTCGATACCGGCCGGCAAACCTGGTCGGCACGGTCAGAGTGGTATGATCTGCATCTTCCCAGTCGTTATGTGGAGTACCTGTGAATGTCAAAATAGAAATAATAAAAACTGCTTTTCGATGAGTTACATTTTCTACACTACCAGGAAATTATATGGTAGAATCATATCAGCCTAGGTGGGAGTTATTTATTCCAGCTTTAATAGGTAACTTCCTTTAACATTGGACGTAGAAAAATATCAAAACAAAATTGAATAGGGCGTGTCAACAAAACTCATAATAAGAACTGTCTATCAATCTTCAAAATCTTTAATTTGATTAATGAGTGAAATTTATTATGAAAACAAAGCTGTCGGGTAGAACTTTATAATGAACCTGGAAAATTATCTTTAAGAAAACGTAAAAAACATTATCCAAAATTATGGTTCAAATTTATTTATTAATTGGTTAATATTTCAAACTACTATTCTGATAGGATTTCAACTAGCAAAATTAATAATTACCATAGAAATTAGTGGGGAGTATTCCCATTTCCCAAAAAATCATTCGGATATTAATAATTTGTCGCCTCTAATTCTCTAAGACAATGGATCATTAGGCTAAAATTAACGTGTTAAATTTGGTTTTCTAAATAAATCGCACTTTAAAGTTGTTTCACATTCATATATGAATCTCGATGATTACCAAAAATGAATCCATAATTTCCTTCAATGCGGAAATACTTATCACACATAATAGGTCGCCATAAATGATCTTTATAATGATATTTTTTAGCAAAGATCTTACTACATAGTTTATAGAAATAAATCAATCATATAGGTGACGCGCGTTCCGGTCATTATTAGATAATGCTTTACTCACAGAAATCGTAATGGAGGGTTTAGATTAACGATCGATCTATCGTGGCAGGACCTTTGATTGCAAATTTACTCGCTGCGAAGAAGAAAGGTCTATGACGTAACGAATACGTTTCGTTATACAACTAAAAGGTAAAAGTTTCAACGTTATAGTGCACTTTAGTCACTCTCTGTACGGCATTTTATTCAAAACTCCAACAAAATTGTATTAAATCTTTATTATTTCATCATAAATAAGATAGTGGGCTGAAGCAGCCGTACTTGTTGCATTATTCTGGTGTTTCATCCTCTGCTGGTTGTACTTTGGGGAGAGATTGCCGGAGCACGATTGAACCCGAGGTTCTCTACGGTCGGTCGGACGGTTTTTCTCATTTCGCTTTTCGCCTGTTAATTCGGACATTGTTAGCATATTTTTCTAGTAATTTTTGTTTCAGCGAATCTTGTCGTTGTATTTATACTATCACTGCGGTGTGTTGCTACGTGGCAGTGTTGTCACGACTTAGTGAAACGTGATTGGCCGATTTCTGTGTTTCCTCTACCATCTGTCGTCGTGTGCTGATGACAAATGTCTAATCGACTTTTGGTTGCTTGCGGGATAGGGAATTTTCTCAGCCCATTCTCTAAATCTTCCATCGATCGGTCAGGCGTCATCGATCGACACAGGGAAGAGTAAAGGAAAATTTCTGATCCATTTCTCCTCAGTAAATTGGGTATTTCAATCTCCAGTAGTGACAGCTCCGCCATATCTTTTCGATTGTCATTATGTAGAATTCGCCTTTATTTTACTTTAATGAATTTATTGGAGGTTTGTCATTTAATTAAGAATTATACTTAATTAATTAGATCGTTAAGTCCTACATTATTCGGTAAATGCCTCGCTAAACAGGGCCCTCATTGTTCGCACCGTTGACTCTCCTCCACAAGAATCGTTGGACATCGTGAAGAGTCTCCTTTCCCCAACCATATTTTCCGGATTCGTTATCAGATTTTCCATCTCTTTTCCTTAACTTTTTAATTAATAAACGCTCGAATGTTGTATTAAATAAATGTTCGGAGTGTTGCTAATAATATTAGTCAGATACCGTTCGGGTTGTCGTTGATCATATTAATAATTTTAAAGCCTTGTTTGGGTTACACCGGCCGTCTAGAATCACTAACCGGCTTTATTCAAGATGAAGGTGATTTTGATTTGGTTTTTTGACGAGGTCAACTATGCATTCTATACTGTTGCTCCTATTGTGGCCATATTTGATGGTTAAGAGGGTCGGTACGGGTTCGTGTTCCCACGTCAATTACTTTTCTATACCTTAATATATGATTTTTGGGTAGTTGTTTACGGCATACCGATGACGTGGCTAAGTTTTTCTCAGTTTGATTAATGGGTAATTTCATTATTTAACGAATGATAATTTTGGGGAAACAAATTTTCATATTTATCTGATTCTAGGATTTATCGTCGGGGCGAACCAAATTTTTTATTTAGTTAGCACTCTAGGTTTTCCCACCCGTTAAAGTCTTTTAAACTATCTTTGGGTTGTATTATTATTAATGCTTTATTTAAGGGATGCATCGATTTCCGCTAACCGTTCCCTTTAATCCCCAAGTTGATCCTAGGAAAGTTGTGTGTCGAAGTTAGATTTTAAGAGTGTCCACCGGACATCTCGGTGTTAATATTTTAGCCGATGTGTAGAGATATTTTAGTCGATTTTTCGGGAGTAGGAAAAAAGGTAGGCAACCAAAAGATTGTCTCCCGATCTCCCTGCTGCCCCTATAACGGTATATGAATTGACTGTTCGAGTCCGTCGTTACCCACGGCGAGATCTCTCACGAGCACGAGCTGTTGGCGGACTTACACCGCACTTACACTGCTCGAATATGAAATGTCTGATTTTAATAGCTTGTCGGTGTGTGGCTGTGGGCCGAAAAAATTTCGACTTTTAAAACGTCTATAATAGTTATAGCATATATTTGATGAATATTGAAATCGATTACATTCTTTATGAAATGAGCATCACACAAAAATTGTCTCCGCAAGTCATTCTTGCTTACTTTTCTAAAAGTGCTTGCTTCAAGTTCCTCAAAACTGAGTGATTAAATCATTAAAATTATGTGAAAATGAATCGGTATATATACCTATTCTGTGACCCTAACCTTGCGTGTTAATTTTGATATATTAAAACAAAATTTGACCTTGAGCATTTCTTTGTATTTTCTAACTTTAATTTCTTAATTTTTTAATATATTTTGACAATTTATTCCTTTAACAAATAATTGAATTATTTCTAATTCAAATTATTTTATTTTAGTTCCAATTTCATGAACTCTTGTTTCTTTGATTAAATTGTCAATTTTTGGTCAAATTCGCCGTGTTTTCATGTTATTTTTATGTTGGTTTCGTGCTGATCTTGATGCATTTTGTTAATAGTTTTATTTATTTTTGTTTTTAATTTTATATTTTAATTATTTTTTTTCTCATATTTTGCATGGTTACTTGGTGTTTTCGGGTCTGATTTTAAATCTGCGTGCTATGTTTGCGTGCTATTACCGATTCATTTAAACAAACTTGTGTTCTGGCCCAACAATAGTGTTTCTATATGAACACATGTATAATTGTTATATTGTAATGCATTAGCTGTCTGGAGTTCCCGTCTTGTCCTAATAGCTGATGTGTTAAATGTCGGTATATGCCGTCTTGTCCAGGAATGCGTTAACTCCTAAAAATGTAAATAGTGTATCTAAATCTAATATGATGATTTTTTAAATGTGGCCCGAGGAGTTATGATACTTGGGTTCTTTGCAAAAACAATCATTATATCCCGGCTGAGCCCCCAAATTTATATCGTGGGTTACAGGGTAAATTTGTTTTAATCTTTCTGTGGTTACCCTAGTAACGTCATATAAATATTTCCTTCGTCCACTCGGCACCCGCTGCTAGGCAACGTTGGAACTGTGTTCGAGTGGGTAGATCGTCCGCAAAAAGTGAGCATTATTACTAGTGCTATAATCGCTCGGACGGTCTCTGGGTTCAACGAGCAGTCGTTAGAAGACTTGTGTCCCTGTATGTCATGGATCTTATTATTTGAGCCTAAAGCGAAAACAAAATCGGCAATATATTAAAGATAAAACAAGTGTCTACATGTGGTAACTATACATTTCAATGCGTTGGTTGCGGATTATTCGATGTTATAGCGGCACGGCGTTTTGCCCGTTCCTTTCGTCCCGGACGATGGCTACTCGTCGTTGGTGTCGCTGTTGGAGTTGCTACCAAGTGGCCGCTCAAAATCACTATTTGGGTTGGACACCCTTGATCTAAACTTTGTTATTTTCTTAAAGAAGATTAATATAACTCATTCACTGCATATTAATACATTATCTCTACAGATCAAACATTATTTTAAAAATTAAATTAAATCAATACTCATAATATAACAATACTCAGATAGAACCTAAAGAATCATCTTTTATATGACAGTCAACCATTCATGATATTACTACTATATTCGCTACATGTCATTAAATAATACTATTATCAAATTTGTTAGAAGTCGTTATTATTTACATTCATCGAAAAAAAGTAAAACAAACAATAAAACAAAAAATTTATTAATTTATCCAACAATCATCATCAAACGTTTCTTCTACTTTTATAATTTTTCAAATAGGTTTTATTCGGTCTATCCATGCATTACATCCTTAAACAAGCACTGTTTTGCAGTTTTTTGCTACCGCAATACTGTCGAATGAAAATGAAACAGCCAGAACAATTGATTAAAATATAATTGATGAATTTGCCAACAAGAACGAGAAAAATTGCTCTCTAAATACTTTGTATTATCATTTTAATAAAAATCAATAAAAATGAATTCAATAAAATTTTTAAAAAGATTTAGTGTTTGCAAAAAGCCCCCAAATGTTACAACACTCGCTTATCAAGGCCAATGCGCACTGAAAGGGATAAGCGAATTTATTTTCATGTTATAAGTTTTCAATGCAATAATTACTCTAATATTATGTTTTATTCTAGTTGCCCAACAGTTTATTGAATCAAAATGCTGTTCATTTCAGTGTTGTTATGCATTGACCACCCTGTCAAAGATTTTAATCGGGGTAATTGCGGGTATAATCGTGCTGTCAGTAATTGTAACTTTTGCTTGCTGCTGCTGTCAGTAAAGGCCAATGGACTGGACTGCCTAACTCTAATATAAACTGCTTGTGTAGACTTTGGACATTTTGCATTTTTTTATTTGTCTATATTTCGCTTTATATATTTTTTGAATCTAAAAGCATATATTATTGATTTTAATAGATATTTTTAAATTTTTCATTCAATTCTCTAGTGTTATATAAGTGAAATGAGAGACAAAACAAGATTTAAAAACCTATTTTAAATCGGAGTCTTTAAGTGCTTTCTTTTAGATTAATGCATTCAGTTTTACTGTAGTTCCAATTAGGATTATCTTCTTTCTTTAAAATATGATTTTTAATGGTTTCATTTGGTTTAAGAAATTAAGAACAAATCTTTTGAAAAGGTTTTTCAGTGAATCATTTTTACAGATTTATCTGATTTTATATGGCCTGAACATGAACTAAGTTTTGATTGGAACGTAGAATTAGTGAAGTAGTTTAACTGAATCGCAGACGTTAGCCAGCATGTAATAGATAATTTCCAAATTGAAAGTTACAAGATTGTGAGGCTTTTAGCAAAAAAGAAAAAACCGCATGCAAAAGCTAAAATCATTATTTTGCCAGCATTGGAGATTTCCGTCGATCAGCCATGATCAGCCAATAAGCTGTCGAACAAGTCAAGCGCATTCCTTTGTCATCTGACACGATTTCTCGTAGAATTTCAGATATGTCACAAGACATCGATGATCAGCTCAGAGAGCATTTTATCAATGCAACAGAGGAAATTGACAAGTGGTGGACACTACAAATAGATAAAAGTACAGATATCTGCGGAAAGGCACAGTTGCTTGCATTTCTGCGATTTGTAATAGAAGGAAAAATTCAAAATCACTTTTTACTTTGTTTTTCATTTAAGGAAACGACCACAGGATATGATATATTTGAGATGGTGAACCAAAATGTTGAATTCAGAAGACTGCGATGGGTCAACTGTATAAGCGTTTGCATCGACGATTCGCCTTCAATGCAAGGTCTAAGAAATGGATTTTTGGCGCATGTTTTGAGTAGTAATTTACGTGTGAAAATTGTGCACTGCATGATTAATCGTGAAGTTTTGATATCAAAAACCCTCCCAGAAAAAATTGCTAAGACTATGAATGAAGTTATCAAAGCCGTTAATTATATTAAGTTGTGTCCACTACGTTCCAGAATTTTCACTAATATTTTGCGAGGCAATGTTTTGGGATCACATATTCTTTTATATCATACCGAAGCTAGATAGTTATCAAAAGGAAAAGTACTCTCACGTTTTATATCTCTGCGACCATATCATTTGCCGAACAAGAGTTTCCAGCATTTCGGGTCTGTATTCGTAACTAATATCCTAGATTGAATAACAAAGCCATCAAGGTGTTTTACTCTTCGGATCTTTTTTTCTCTGTGAACTTGGATTTTTGACTCTGGCAGAAATTAAATTGAAAACAAGAAAACGACTGCAGTGGGTAATGATGAAATGTGTGTGTTGCTTATCGAATCTTGAGCCAGGTTTGGAGTTAATTTACTCTAAAAACAAGCTCATCCATCGCATTAGATTTTCAAGATTTCTCTACTTAATTTTCACCGTTGTTACTAAATTTGTCAGCTGCTAGTTATTTCTAGCTTCAATAAATTTAAATAAGTCATTGTCAGTTTATTATTTTTATGTCATTTCATCATTAACGTTAGATGTTTCGCGAAAAAATTGGCTTCATTTTAGTGTGCGAGACACAGGGTTACTCAATGTAAAGGAGTTATCGAAACACTTGGGAATTTTATGATAATCATTTAGACATTCCTCTTGTCGTTTTTCTAATTTGTTTCTCTTTAAAACGATAATTTCTGATGAAACACACCATATCTAATACTGGGCTTTGAAATAAATCATAACATTTATTTACTTCACCTTTCTTTTTTATACCTATTAATATTAAACTTTCCTTTTAATCATTAAAACTTTTACTATTGCGTTATTCAAGAATCATGTTTAATTTTTTAAAATCACGGTGAATCGTATGATTAATCTTTGGTTTCTTTATTTTTTTAATTTTTGCATACTATGATTTCAAAATCATCCATCTTATTTTTACCAACTTAGTATTATATTTTCCCAGTGTAGTATTTAAAGCTCTTAGAAAATCAGCTCTAAATCATTCATCTTTTAAACTAATAATTCTTTAACCAAACCACTTCCATCATGTGGTTCTAAAAAATACCATTTCCATTAAACTTGACAAGTTTTTTTATTTTAAAATTCAAATTCAATAACCATTTTATATAAATAAAAAATGAGTTCTCTGATGTTAAATTTCCAAACAGATTAAAATCTATTGTTGAAACTAATAATTTGGAGTCCAAAAACTTACATGATATATGAATTAACTCCTGCATTAAAATTATGTATTTGGAGTAATGCTTTTGGAGTTGCAAGTAAAAGAGAAACATTTATAAAAGAAAATTTACAAGTTGATATTATTTTTAAGAGACATGACAAAAGATTTAGGACTTGATTGTAAAATGATTAAGAGAGATGAAATTAAATGTTAAATAAATAAATGTAATATTATTTTTAATTTACAAACATCTAAAGAATCAATATCTTATTGTTGTTTGTGTTCAAAAAATACAAAATTTATTTTGATTTATATGGAATTATTCCAGTAAAGAAAATGAATGAACTCTTGCCCAGGGTCATAATTTTATAACATCCTCGGCGAAATAAACTAAACGGACAAGATCCTTTGAAGCCTGGTCACTAATGGTTATATTTATAATAGTTTTCAAGTTCAACAAGAAAATACAAAGGTTTCTGGACAGTTTTGTGTTTTAGTTTAAATTAAACTTGAAAAAAGGAAAAAGATTTCGAAGATATAATAATAATCTTAAAATAGAGCAGCCTTATGTATGAATCTACAAAATCCTATTAATCTTTGAAATGAACATTTTCATTAAGTGATTCTTCGATAATGAAAGAAGTTAAAAGTAAATTTATTAATGTAAGTGGTGACAAGATGAAAGGCAATTTCGACATGAATAGAAATATAATATTAAATATTGGTAATTTAGAAGAGCTTTTGGTTAGCATAAAAGTTAATTGAAATTATTAGATGAAAAAATTAAAAACAAACAAACAAGATAATGAAAATATTTTTAAAAAATTGTTGAAGATGTTTTTAAAAAATATGTTAATGGTGTCAACGAGCAACTAATAAAAATCTTCAAAGAACTTGAGAATACTAGAAAGAAATGCTTATTAAAATTACTAATTTTTTTAGTATGAAATAGAAATCACTCTAAAATCAATTTATTATTGTATAATAAAAGATGATTATTTAGTATTTTCTAAAGACTTAGGATTGTATGAGGTAGAATTACTGGAACAGATTTTTATTATTATTGTTTTCCATTGGAATTTCAATTTTTCAGGAACACAAGAATCAAAAGATAAAGCAATTATGGGTCTCATATTTTTAGGAGATCTTAATATAATCTTGATAAATAATTTTTATTCAAACATTGGAAAATCTGAATTTGAAATTTTTGGAGATGGGTAATTTATGAATTTTATTTACCCAAAATATGATTTACCAAAAGTAGATTTTGCATGGAAAAATAATGAAAATACATAACATCAAGAATTTAAATACTATTTAAAGGAGCCATTACAATTTTAAGAAATTTACAAATATCACCGATTTAAAATAAATGAAGAAAATTAAATTAAAGTCATACTATAGTCATGGGGTATTTTTGACTCTCGATAAAAATTCTCTCAAATCGCCTACTGAATAAAAAGCCTAAGTAATTTTTCTAGATAAAAAACCCTAAAAAAATTGAGTTGAATCACCTACCGATGAAAAATGGTCACACAATAGTCAGGGGGTATTATTGAATTATCAACAAAAATTGTCTTGAATCATCTACCAATTGAAAGCCTAAAAATAATTCCTAAAAAAAAAAAAAAAAAAAAAAAAAAAAAAATAATTCCTCAATTAAAAAGCCAAAATAATTATTATCGATAAAGCCTTTAATAAAAATTGGCTTGAATCGCCTACTAATTAAAAAGCCTAAGTATTTTTACTAGATTAAAAAGACTAAAAATAAATCATTGATAAAAAATCCTAAAAATATTTCCTCGTTTAAATGGATAAAAATATTTTCTCAATTAAAATGACGAAAATAAAAAATATGGTTTGAATCACCTACCAATAAAAATGTTCATACCATAGCAGCGCTATTTTAAACTCTCAATAAAAAGCAATGTAATATTTGGTCTCAGTATTTTCTATAGGCAAATAAAAGGCACCAGTTAAAAAGGAATAAAATTCCCTAAAATAAATTAAAGTAAATAAAATTGAATTAAAGTATATTAGAATACATTAAAGTAAATAAAAGTGCATAGAATAAATTAAAGTAGTTAAAATAAATAAAAATCTATCAAAGTGCCTATAGTAAATTAAAGTGTTTAAAGTAAAGTTATGGTAGAGTAATAACATAAGGTAAGAATTTTTAAAAGTAAATAGAGTATCTGCAGTTAGGTCATATAAGTTAAAGTTGAACATTTTCGAAGGAAGTTATAGTAAACAAATTATGGAGGTAAAAGTTTATGAAAGTAAAAAGAGTGTCAGCAGTTGGGTTACATAAGTTAAAATTTTAAAAATTGAAAAATATCAAAGTAAGTTCAAGTCGACAAAATTACATTATAAAACTTTTTAAATAAATTAATATGAAATTTTTAAATTGATTTTTAAAGTAGTTAATTTTAAATAACTTTTAAAGTAAAATAATAATATTATTGATAATATATAGTTATAGAACTACAAACATGTTAATTCAAATACTGCTTGATAAAAAGAATAATGTTATAGAGAGAAGAATGTTAGATTGTTATCTTGGGCAAGGGATGATTTTTTAAAAGATACATAAAACATTAATGAACAAAACATCGAAATGGTTAAAACTTTATATAGAATTTAAAATAAAGAATATAATGGAAGTGAAGAAAAGAGGCTATAAAGCTGGGGATTGTGCTGCAAAATCTGCGAATAATTTCTAAGTAGGTAG
This sequence comes from Schmidtea mediterranea, assembly GCA_022537955.1. Lineage (NCBI taxonomy): Eukaryota > Metazoa > Platyhelminthes > Tricladida > Dugesiidae > Schmidtea > Schmidtea mediterranea. The sequence goes on along the minus strand of CM039679.1, from coordinate 216,429,351 downwards.
TTAGGAGCACACTGGAACCACACACAAAAGTCCCAGTAGCCCATCTCGCCGACGACCGATTAAATTACATAATTATGTAATTAATTCAGACTGATCTTGATTATATAATTGCGTAATCAAGATAATTGATTTTTGGTGTGTATGTTATTTTTCTTTAATTTTTTTTGTTTTATTTTCGAATTTTTTTGGTGCAAATTTTTCAAAAATTAATTTTTGAGCGAATTTTCTAATTTTAATATTCAATGTATATTTTAATATTTAAATTTTCAATGTATATTTTAATTTTTATTTTGGATTTTATTTTAAAATTACTTTTTGAATTTTAATTTCCAAGGTATATTTAATATATATTTTTAAAGTTTAAATTTTTCAAGTTATAATTTTTATTGTAATTTCAATTTGAAATTTTTTAAATAATTATTTGGTAAGCAAAAATATTTTAAGTACACACACTTACACACACACTTACAATATGTTATCAATAACTAGTTACTGAACAAATGAATATCAAAAATTGTTTACTCATCAAGAAATCTATAAATAAAAGTATATAAAAACTTGAACAATCAAAAGAAATACAATTTCAATTACAAAATTTATTAACAATACATCTTTCTTACTTTTTATCAATCATTGCTGTCTACAAATTTGTAAATTATTTGGTTGCTTAGTAGAAAAAATTTTAAAGTTTTTTACAAAACATTAAGTTTTACAAAATAATTTCAATAAATCACATACAAAACTGTAAACAAAGCAATAAATTTTTATTCAGAGAAAATATAACTATGAATTGGGCTTCAACGAATTTCATTAATTTTCGCTTGATAACAACCAGGTAACTATTTTTTGTAATATTTTTAATTGTATCCAACAACAAACTATTATTAAAATTTATTGTCAAATATAAATGTCAACTTTTTCATTGAATTTTTACATGTCCTTAAGTCTAAAATAAATCTATTAATTGCTAACACCTTAAAAATTTACTTATATTATTTTTACATATTTTCTTATCTTTGCACTAGAACTCTTGGTGTTTACTGAATGATAAATTAATTAGTAAGTATAAGTGATGGTTAATCTAATTGCTAGTGAAAAGAAACTTGATTAGAAAACTATTCTTAAATTAATTTCTCAAAACATATTACTTTCATTGTACTTTGAATATATTTATTGAAAATGATTCGAATCTTAAAATTATTAACTCAAAGATGCTAAAGTTTTGAATAAAACGAATAGAAAAAATAATATACATACAATTAATATCTACCGCATTATTACTACTAAATATAATAAATTTCTGATACCAGGCTTCAATACATACATTGAATAGGTTCTTGTGTACGGATAACATCTACTTATTATCCAAATTTATACGACGAATGTATGTGACTGTCTATTAGTTTTTGTAGAAATTATTTTTTAAAATTGTGACTAAATAGTTGTTTGGTGAATAAAATTTGATTATATCAGTTAGAACTTTGAATAAAACTTTAAAGAAAGTTTCGACCTAAATTATTAAGAAAATAGTACTTATCAATATAAAAATTAATTAAATTAAATAAGTTTTAAAATCTCTGAAAAATGTTTTAGATCATTTTTAAAAATTGAAAATATTGTTAGGTAATTGCTAAGAAATAGGTACCTGTTGAATGGAAATTAATGCATGTTATCGACTGCGCACAGTATTTAAATGTACAATTTCCCGATAAGTAAATCTTTCATTCCTGGAAATAATCACAGATATTAAAATTATTCAGAAAATTGTCAATAAAAAAGTAATAAATGGGTAAATAAATGAATACAAGTCAATTTTAGTTTTTTATTAAATTGAATTACAAATATTTTAAATACTTACTTGAATACAAACAATTACATAAATCAAACAATTTCTTAGAATCGAACTTTTTTCTTATATTTTATTCAAATTTCAATAATATAATTAAAATTAACCAAAACCTTATGGATATATTCTGATTAATCTTAATAATTTTTCTAAGTATCTCATAAATTCAACCGGCTAGATCCCTGATTAATTTGGATTATTTTGAGCAATATAATATATATTTTATGATTTTTGTGGGAAACAGATTTTATTCGATTTTACTAATTTTTAAACAACTTTATTTACTTGAATTAGCTAAATATCCCCGAAAAAAATTTTTTCTAAGGGGATATAAATTTTATATTAAAATTATTTGTTTTAATGAAATGAATTATTTTTTAATTTTATTTTTTGTTTTTTTTATATTTTTAAATTCGCGATAAAAAAGCTTAATATTTTTTCTCGATTAAAAAGCCTAAAAATAAAAATTAGCTCAAATCGCCTACCGAATAAAAAGCCTAAATATTTTTTCTCGATTAAAAAGCCTAAAATATATTTCCTCAATATAAAAGCTAAAATAATTTTACTGGATTCAAAAATCTAAAAATAAAAATTGACTCAAATGGCCTGTCGAATAAAAAGCCTAAAAATATTTCCTCGAATAAAAAGCCTAAGTATTTTTTAAAATTTTATTTTAATTACTTTAATTATTTGTTTTTATTTTAATTTTTTTAATTATTTATTTATTACTAATATTATTATTATTATTTTAATTTTTTTTATTATTTATTTATTATTAATATTATTATTAATTTATTTTAATATTATTATTATTAATATTTTATTATTATTACTTTTTATTTTAATTTATTTCAAAGTCTAAAAATAATTTTTCAATCTAAAAATGAGTGATAAATCATCGATAAATTTTGAATTGTAAAAATAATTAAAATAACAAACTTTCAATCAATAAAAATATTTATTTTGACAACAATAAAGATTAAACAAAAAAGATTAATTTTTATTTCAAATCAAAACTATCCGAGTGATATGCTTTACGCATTTCGGCTAACAATTTATGGATTGTTTGGTTACGTTTAAAATCGTGGCAACATGGACATTCATTTGAAAATTTAACTTTCATACTATTGGTGGGTTACTGGGTACTGTTGTTTGTTTGATCTTACTGCGGTTACCCAGGTAACGCCATATAAATATTTCTTGCTACCACTCGACACCCGTTGCTGAGCAGCGTTGGAACTGTGTTCGAGTGGGTGGATTGTCCGCAAAAAGTGAGCGTGATTACTAATGCTATAATTGCTCGAACAATCTCTGGGTCCAACGAGCTGTCGTTAGAAGACTTATGCTCGCTTTCGATTATTAGGTCCCCTTTATGTTGTATGCTTATCGTTGAGTTTGTCAGGGAATAATAGGAATTTGATAATGACATAGAACGAGCGACTACAACTGGTGATGGTGCATCTTAGTGTGTTGTTTGCGGGTTTCGTGGATACTTGTTAGAGATATTATGTTAAATAGGAAGACATACATAATCTTTTAAAATTAATACACATATAATTTTCCAATAAGCACATTCTAAGAGTTAATTAAAGTTGAGTAAGCAATCGAGTGGCTCGACGTTTAGCCCGCTCCTTTCGTCCGGGTCGGTAACTGTTCGGAGTTGGGGTTGTTGTTGAGGTCGTTGTGGGGGATGTTATCGCCTCCGGTAAGCCAATTGAGCGGGAGCAAATACGAGGGGATAGGTTACAGCTGCCTCTTCTTAACAGGCAGACAGTGCAACCTCCAGCCCATTTATTTGTGTTTGCAGACCTTGCACCAACTGTTTTTCTTCTGCCCATCCCTTTTGGGCTACTGTAAGCCGCTGGTAAAGCAATTTTACCCTTTTGGGCTCCAACCAAACGTCCTTCGTCTGTTGCACTTTCATAGTCAGCTGGACAATTTTATCATGGAGATTTTTGTTGATTTTCCGGGCGCGTTCCAACTCCGTCTGCAATATTTGCAAGGGCTCCATCTCTGTAATGACGAACATCAATACATTTTTATTAATAACTCCAGAAATCTCTACACGTGTGGTTGCTTCAAACATACGTTATAAGATTGTTTTAAGAATGAGAAGAAAATTAAAAACAAATTTTTTCTAACAATTATTTATTGAATATAACACCTAAAACGTCATTTACGGATTGGCGAGGTCCAGAATCCTTGAAGAACTTCCTTACTCCTTCCTCCGTGGCGTAGCCCGGAATCACGAACACGGACCGTTTTGTATTACGGGCTGGCATTGGGCTGGGTGGATAGACATCCGCGATTCGCCCGGCTGCGAGGTCGTCCTCCACGTTGGTCAGGTAATTACTGGCCCAGTCTACCAAGGAGTTGACCCGGCGCTGGTGGTCCTTGAGGCAAGCCAGAAGCGCTCTAGCCCGACCATGGATTTCTTGGGCCGGGCTTGGGCCGCTTGGTTGGCTACTCTGCTTGAATTGCCTCATGGCATCCTCCACCAGGAGCATGTCGTCTCGCCGGTTTTCTCCGGGTTCGTATGGACGTAAATGAAGGGTCCTGATTTCCCTAAACGATAGAACGATTACTTGGGTTTATAACGCACTAGTCGGGTCCCCCTCCTCGAGGTTTAAGTTAGGGCCCTAATCCCAACCCTATCTTGAAGGAAATTAATTCCATTTGTATGCGTGTAAGATGAAGTCAAATATTAATGGCTGTGACTATTAAATGTATTTTTAAACGTACCTTCATTCCGATAATATACCATTTATCAAATTTTTGTTGACTGTTAAATATACCTTTTAAACATACTTTTATTCCGATCATATGTTATTTATAAAATTTTTATTGATTGTTAAATATACTTTTAAACATACTTTTATTCCGATAATATACTGTTTATAAAATTTTATTGACTGTTAAATATACTTTTTAAACATACTTTTATTCCGATAATATACTGTTTATAAAATTTTTATTGACTGTTTAAACTAGCTAATTGATGGTATCCCAGGTAGCGAAATCATCATCTTAAAAATTGAGTAGATATTTACCATATCGTTAATTAATTTTTTATGGAAATTATCGACTACAGGTATTGATTCATCGGCAGTCACTCGGAGTTCTCCCCCCCCCTTGCTCGCGTCGTCGAGGTTAATACGGAATCACCAGATTCATTAAGCCCATTAATTGAAGGGGTGATCCTTTAACCAAGATTTCTAACTGGTTCGTACAACAATTGAAAACTAGCTGACACTCCGTGAAATCTGAGGTGATTATTGGTGAGTGAATGATATGCGTTTGTACGAAGGGTTGTTGATAACTTTTAGATATTTTTGTACTAATATTACGGTTATCTATGGGTAATTTAGTTGGCAACTGACGATATTTCGCTTATCCTTTGGTATTAATATTAGTTATAAGTAGTGGGATGTGTCACATCCAGCACATGTCACATCCAGCACAGTACCCCCCCCCGCTGAGAGAAAATTTTTCTAAGTCCAAAAGTGCAAAAAATTTTTAAGACAAAGACAATGACTCATTCAAGGTCATTTAAACAAAGACCATGACTCATTCAAGGTCATTGGATGACTCATCATATTTTTTCAAGGTCATTCAAAATTTCTCAAGGTCATATTATTTTTAAACATTTTTAAATTTTAATTTACTACTTATTTTTATAAGTAGTATGTATTTTGTAAATTTATTTTATTATTATTATATTAAATGCTTTGTTTTAATCAAGTCAATTATTTTATTATTATTATTAATATTATTAATATTATTATTTTTATTTTTATTATTATTTTTATTATTATTTTTATTAATATTTTTTATTATTATTTTTTTTTATTATTATTATTAATATTATTATTTTTATTATTACATGTTTTAATTTTTATTACAAGTTTTATTTATTAAGATTATAATTTTTATTATTATTATAACATGTTTTAATTTTTATTACAAGTTTTATTTATTAAGATTATAATTTTTATTATTACATGTTTTAATTTTTATTACAAGTTTTATTTATTATTAATATTTTTATTTTTATTATTATTTTTATTATTATTTTTATTAATATTTTTTATTATTATTATTATTAATATTATTATTTTTATTATTATTTTTTATTATTATTATTATTAATATTATTATTATTATTATTATTATTATTTATTATTATTACATGTTTTAATTTTTATTACAAGTTTTATTTATTATTAATATTTTTATTTTTATTATTATTTTTATTATTATTTTTATTAATAATACATATATATATATATATATATATATATATATATATATATATATATATATATATATATATATAATAAAACAAATACATAAAAACAACTATATAAAAAAACATCTATATAAAAACAACTATATATATAAAAAACAACAACTTCATAAAAAGTAAATCAATTATTAATAATACAATTAAACGAATATCAAGTTTTATTTCACGTTTCTTCACGCTTGGCATTTGATTATGAAAATATTGATAATAAAAATAATAATAATAATAAAATAATTATAACAAATGAAAATACCAAAGAGAAATTTTCACAATTTTTATTTTTATATACAAATTTGTTAATAAATATCAATAACATTCTCAAATATCTCATCAAATTGCTGATTGCGAACTGCTGGATCGGTTTCAGGCATGATTATATTACCACCAACATCAAGGACATCAACCCCTCTATAATGACCATATGCAAAACTCGAGTTTTTCCCTACCCAAGCTCTCTTATCGTCATGATTATTTAATGCTATTTTAGAATTTTTAAAAGTGAACAGCTGATGATTTCGGGTCCCTATCCTAGTTTGAGGTACCGACATAATAGTATTGTTATTTTAACAATTCAAATATGATTGGTGTTTAATGTCGGTACCCGGTAATTTTACACCCTTAGCTCGCATTGTTGATTTATTTCCTAGCAAGCTATAACATTTAGGGCGCAAGAAAACCCACTCGCTATATCCTAACCCTTTACTCTCATCCTTGAACTTGCCAATAACCGAGTCAAGTCGTCTAGAATATAAAGAATGAGAAGGATCATAATTTGATGTATCTAACAGATCATCCGAAATCATAGCTTTTAATAAATTTCTAATTTTAAATTTTTATCTCTAAAAAGAAGCTATCTGTATCACCCGCTACTAGATTGATATCACAATTATAAATATCACGATATTTTTGTAACTCAACATACTGTAACTGGTACATCCGTAGTTTGGATAAATCTAGAACTGATTGACCGATATAACTAGGTCTATCCAAACATATTGAGTCCTTATTAAGATGAGCGGCAAAAAGATCATCAGTAATCTCTATTGTTTTTCTAAATGCCGGTTTTGACGAATATGTAATTAACTTTTCAGCTGAATTACATAATCGCAAATTCATCCTCTTTTTAAGGTTCTCAACAGATTTACCATACAGACTGTTGTTATACAATTTAAATAAATTTCTATATAATTCACTAACTGCATTTGCACGCAAGTTAGTGTTTTTATCGATATAATGTTTAAAAATAGGAGCTTGCTTGTATTTAATAGCTCTATGTATATGTGTAACCTTAGCCCCAAGAGAAAGATAAATCCTGAGAAGCCTCCAATGAAGAACATAGTTCGTCTTAGGATAATGCGTTAGTATTTACTTCTCAACTTTTGAATTTGGTGGGCACATCTTTTCCGGTCCAATCGGAAAGTCATTTAAAAAATCATGTAAATTATCTGGAATCTCGACATCAACTTCCATAGTATATCCATATGGAAGGATTTCAATATCCACAACATTCACACATTCATTCAAAACCTCATCCAAACCATCATACACCCAAGTAAAATCAGCGTAAGGAAGACTTTGGCTGAGAGCCCAACCATACAGATTATTTATATCTATGTACAATAATTCTGTATCCTCCGAAACAGCAATGTAATGTTTGTTAACAAATGTTAACCCACCCCGTATTCCACCTTCGTAAAAATTGAACATTTCCATGTCCTGTAAAAGTTCAATGGGTTCCGTTAATGTCATAAGCGCTGAAGTTCATGACATACCCGGAATGCCATAAAAGTTTAGAGGTTCAAGACCATTGTAAACAATAGCCTTAGCACGGAATTGTTGAAAACAGTCCGCAAGGAGGAATACATCAAGTTTAAGGTAAATTAACATATAATCACGCAAAGTCCTACAGTTTTGCTGAGTCCAGATTAGTTGTGCCCTATCGTACTCATCTTCACTTACGCCCTCCCAAATTGGAGGCAACTCATAAGTAGTCTCAAGAACTTCCTCCGAAACAGCAAAATTATACGGAAAAATACCTTTACAGTCGACTATAGAACCTTGAAAGACAGACGAAGTCAATGGAAGAGAAGTTAGCGTTTTCACAGCCTTAGCTAACGAACAATTAACAAATTGCATACTGTCGATAAAGCGAACAGCCAATTTGTTAATGTGAACAATTAATGAAATAAATTTTTCTGTAGAGGTCGGTATGATATCTAAATTCCATGAAGGAAAGCGATCGAGACCTTATTTTAAAATATGGTGAAGGTCATACCCTCTTAAATTATGAAAGACTATAGGTAGTAATCGATAAATCCTACGAGCCATACATTTTCGGCAAGCTGCCCCTAGATAATTACCAGTAAAATGGCAATGATCTCTAACCGGATTTACAATCGGTTTTTTACATAAATAACAGGTTCGACAAGATTTAAACTGTCGAACCTCACTGAAAGACAGGCCCTATCAATTTATCACCTTCCGAATCATAGTACGGAATAACAATTTCAGTTGCAATTTCCTCAATTTTCTTAAGAAAATCAGGAATGCAATCAAGTCCGTAAAAGTAATAATATGATTTTGTGTTAGTATAATTATTAATTAATAAAAGGCCTGCTGCAATAGGCATATGACTTTGATGATGTCTATCATCAGGAGGTAAAACCGATTCAAAATCGGCATAAATCACAAAAGGTGGGGTGATATGTTTAGAATAATTTAGGAATTCTAAATTTTTATTTACGGGGAGCGTGTATAGGGTTGTGCCAGTCTGATTTTTGGCGCATAATGCAACATGTATATTGAATGCATTATCTAATCTAAACCCATTAAGGCAATGTGGACACCAACGACATCTAATTTGAATGTTACAGTCAGGGTTTTGATGGCAATTCATTAACCAGTTGATATTGGTCACAGCGGTATAATGATATCTATCATTATTTTCAAGTAGTAATAAATAAATAGGGTTTCCGTCAGTGACTTTGCTTCTATGGATCAAACTTAAATGAGGATGGTGAAAGACATAATTATCTGGAACCTCATCAATTATAACAGTTGGTGTGTACGAAAACACATTTATTGCTAATTTTAAAGTCGAATTTTTCTTTTCGAACTTTTGGATGTTTATTAATTTCATGGGACAATCCGTGATCTCATCGTACTCTCATTCGTCTAAAAACTCTGTATATTTAGAGACTCTTTGGGGTTTTCACCAATTATATCTTTCTTTAATAAATAAAGAATAGAGTAAAGGAAGCACTTGTCGTCATTGTTTTTTATATTTACTATGGCTCCTTTATTTTTCAATGCAGAAGGGGTTTTAATATATTTATGTCCAGACAAACGATTAATAGGAGCATATTTTGTTAAAATAAAGTGAATTTCCATAATATTAATAACACGCCATCCACTGCCTAAATGGGTGAATTGTTCTATTTTTTTATTAAGCTTATTAACCCCTTCGCTTAAAAAGTTATCTGAAAATGTCTCCGCATTATTCGAAAAATAATTGTCACGGATCTCGCCATCTTTTTCAAATTTAATTAATATCGCGAATTGAATTTTAACGCTCCCCATTTTATTTATCTCAAAAATTAATTTATTACTGATTCGCTCAGTTAAAGTTACTGTAATTAGTTGCGCGTTAGATATATTAAAACGTAAAGTTTTGATAGCGCCATTTAAATTTACTGAAATGTTCGGCCCATTCTCTAATACAGAACCTCCGAATTGTATAATATTTTCATTATTTATAGTAGGTATAGTATTTTCATTAATTATAATAGGTATATTATTTATAATATTTTCATTATTTATAGTATTTTCATTAATTATAATAGGTATATTATTTATTATATTTTCATTATTTATAGTATTTTCATTATTTATATTATTTACATTATTAGAGTCATCATCATCACTGATTTCGATGACTTCTTTTTTAATTATTTTATTTGGGATATTAATTTTAATAGGTGCAGCAGGTCTTTTATTCTTTTTATTTGATGTTTTTTTATTTGTAGTATATTCAAATATCGACGTTATTTTTATTAATTTTCTTAAACATATTTATTTTACTCGACTTGAAAGAATTTAAATGAACCCATGTTCCCTATAAAATTCTTTATATTTAATGTTCTGGGATGTTTTGCATATGGCGCAGATAAAAAATTTGATGCCATTAAATCTATGGCGGTAATATTTTTTCATTTCTTCATGGCAACTTTCATTATGTTGCAATGATGAGATGCAATATCTCGGATAAAAAGTGCCTAATAAAAATATTAAATTAAAATCCTATATAAAGTAACTATGATATAAAATATCTAATAATTCTAACAAATAAACCTATATAAAGTAACTAATAATATTTGCATGCTCACTGCAAACTATTTAATAATTCTAATAATTCTAATAAATAAAACCTTAAATACAATAATATTTGCATGCTCACTGCAAACTATTAAATAATTCTAATAATTCTAATAAATAAAACCTTAAATACAATAATATTTGCATGCTCACTGCAAACTATTAAATATGATATAAAATATCTATTAAAATAATTCCTATATAATTCATATATAATTCAATTACGTAAGATCTATAATAAAAAATGCCTATATAATTCAAAAACTATTTGTTCAACTATATTTGTTTATAATTTATTATGTTAATATATGTTTCAGTAATAATACTTTTTTAAAATATATTTTAAATTAATGATATTTGAAGTATTATTAAAATAATACTTTAAATTTCATCAATTTAAAAATATATTATCATAAAACTTTTGAAATAAATAGATCCTTATTATAAATTTATTATAAATTATTATAAATTATTGATATTTGATGTAATATTTTAATAATACTTCAAATATCATTAACTTAATTTCGATAAATAAAAATAAATAAAAAAACTAACATTTATCTCCTGATTCCGACGAATCATCATCCTCTATAGAAGAGAGGTCCTCCATATCTTCCCCAGAAATGGGGGCATCTCCAAAAACGGTGGCATAATTATTGTCATCCCCAGAAATGGGGGCATCTCCAAAAACGGTGGCATAATTATTGTCATCCCCAGAAATAGGGGCATCTCCAAAAACGGTGGCATTATGATGATCATCTGCATCCAAATCAACTAAAATGTTTTTTTTTAAATATACAATAAAATTAAATTAAAATTTACCATCTTCGATAATATCGTCTTCGCTATCGCTGATAACAATTGTATCTTCGATTAAAATAACTTCTAAAATAATTTATAAATAAAACATATATAAAATTAAAATTTACCATCATCTTCGATAATTATAACATCATTTTCACGATCTAACTGATCTTGTATTTCTGTTAAAGTATACCAATCTAGAAAAATATAATAATAAAATTAAAAATTAATAAAAAATCCTTACCAGTTTCATTCTCGAGAATACTTCTTAAAATATTATTGTTCATTTTTGAAAATAGCGCTTCAGAAATTTTTGAAATAATTGTGACAAATTCTACATTTGTCAATGTTTATAAAGAGAATAATATTTTCAGGATTTAGCCAATCACATTTAAGCAATACACACATATAGGTGAGAGATTTTTAGACATGTTTTCTTTGTAAAACACATGCAGTCTACACTGTGACTGCATGCGTTCTTTGTAAAATCACATACATACTTTTGTTTGTATGTGTTTTCTTTGTAAATCACATACATACTTTTGTTTGCATGTGTTTTCTTTATTCAATTTTGTGTATGCATGCACTTATCATGTGATGATCACGCACTTATAATGCATAGTCTTTGTGATGATGCATTAGCTTATCTTTAATTAAACACATAATAATAATATTTATAATAATAATAAAAATAATATAATAAAAATAATATAAAAATAATAATAATAAAAAATAATAATAATAATAAAAATAATAATAATAATAAAAATAATAATAACAATAATAATAATTATTATAATAATAATAAAAATAATAATAATTATTATAATAATAATAATATTTATAAAAATAATAATAATAATAATTATAATAATAATAATAATAATAATTATTATTATTATTATAATAATAATAATAATAATAATAATAAAAATAATAAAAATAAATATAAATATTAATAGTTAAAACATAACAATAAACATTAATACATTTATTAATCATCAAATCTCATGGATAATAACCAAGCTAAACAATGTTGACCACATGTTAAGGTCCATGGTTTTTGATACATAGTTTTATTATAGACAATAGGTTTACCCATTGTTTGCAGTTTCGAAACCATTAAAGCCGGATAATAGAAACCCATAGGATCAAATACAAATATCTTGCTAGGATTCATATATATTGCCAACCAATGTTCTCCACCGAGATGAGATGATTGAGTATTGACGATTATGGCTTGATTATTACGTAAATATGGAATTTTATCAAGAGGAAAAACCCCTAAAAATTCATGTCCTAGTATTTGTTTTCCAATTCGATAGACCTGAACAGAACTACATCAATAATATTAATAATACATTTAAAAACTTACTCCATGACAAATTATCATAAATTATCTATACATTTATACCAACATTTTCAAACCAATAATGTTTGAACTCTGTTCAAACCAATAATGTTCGTTCAAACCAACACTGTTCTGTTTGCAGTTATTTGAACCTCATTTTCAAATACTCCATATATTACAACATGTACCGGTTCAGTTGTAGCTTTAGCAAACTTTATATCTAATCGTAAATTACCATTTTGAGGTAATTGACTCTGATTTAAATCGAAATCGGGTGCCAAAACAAATGTGAAGAATGGATATTTGCTTTTAAAATCTTCAAGAGTTATACCACAATTAAGGTTTTTATCCAAATAACCCATATTTCTAACTATACTCTGCATATATGTAGCACAATAATTATCATTATCGAAATCTTGAGTATATGTTTCTCTATAATCACTATTTTTCGATAAAGTTAGCGATGTTACACCAAAGTTTTTGAAAATTGAGCTCGATGTTAAGTATGATCCATTATATTGAGATTCACTTTGAAATGTTATCAATATAAAGTTGGGCATTCTTCAATCTCCAAATATTTGTTCCTTATAGAAAGAAGCTGAACCTTTAGAAATAGCAAATTGAACAATTTCCTTTGTTTTCAATGGATATATTGCATGCTTAGAATTAAGCCCCAATTGATGACCGGCTAATACAGAAGGCTCAACCCGAACTCTTCTCACCAATAATTTTGCATCAACTAATTAAAGAATTGGTGCTGTGGTAGCACTTGTTAGTGATAATGCCGAATCAGATCTTTTCAATCTAATGTGTACATTAACACCTGGGAGTAAATATTTCGGTTGATCCATAAAATCGATTTGTAATGATGAGCACATGGTAAATAATTTCGAACCTTTAATCCACTTTTTCCTATCGTCATCACTACCATAACCCATAGGAGTTAAACATGTATTTTTAGTATCGTTATTGTAATTTATAATAGTTTCTATTAGAGCTTTGTGAATATATGTACTGTTACCACCCTCAATCTTGATATTATTAAATCCGAGAACTGCATCTTTAAAAAGTGTATGAAACAAGAAATTGTTTGGTATTACATCACTAGGTTCACCCAACGGTTTTCTATCTTTATCTACAACTTTGATCTGAACAGTTAAAAATTTATCATTCAAATCTAAATATTCAGTTTGGGAACCATTAATATAAAATTCAATATCGGTTCTACTATCCATAATAGAATTCATCGGGAATACCTCTTCAAAGGCCCCCATTTCAATTACTGTTTGGGGAGATGGTCTATCAAATAAACACAATTCAGATTTACCACAAATCATTTTTGAAATATAGTTCCATGTCCTTTCATTCGTTTGTTTATATGTTTATGAGGTCTTTTACGTTTTTGAGCTGGCGCTTCGGGTTTTTGAAACATACCCGGTAGAACTTTCCCTAACTCGGATAATGCATTTGATTTCAGGGATGGTAATGTTTTCTGCTCATTCATTATCACATCTTTAGCAGTTTTCATACCAAAACTACCAAGGCGTTTAAGAATAGGAAGTGCAAATCTACCAATTGTTCTCAACCATCCTGATCCATACTGTTTACCAATAAAATACGGTAATTCACCACCACTTTGGCTACCACTATACATACTAATAATATCGTTATTGGCCATCTAATTTACGAAAATGTAATGTCAAATGAGTTTTTGTATCTTTACTAAATTCAATAAATTTACCGCTATCATCACGAATATTTATTTCTATATTGTTTATACATGATTTTGATACCGGTAAGTACATAGGATTATCGATATTTATATTGACAACCTCATCCTGGTCATGTTTATCAACCCAAACAGATTTCAAAAGAGGAACCAAAGAATCACCAACAATTATAGGATCGATGATGTTAGTATATATGAACATTTGTTTATGAAGTTTTATTATTTTTGGTTTGCGTACACCAAAAGCACTTGCCCTATATGTTTGCTTATCTAATCCCAATGTATTAGCCAAATTTTTATCAAATGTAATTTCACAAATGTTATTATTCAGACTGAATTTACATAATCCATCTTTAACAAATTCAATAGTTTTAAATATATGTAAACAATTGAATGAAATATATTTATGTAATTCTTCAAGTGTTTCAATATATAAATCATTAGTAAATGTAAATGTCTCTTCAACTTCATTAATATATGATAGTGATATTTTGATTTTTTCGATTGTTACACTTTTTTCATCAAATGTTTTGAAACGTATTAGGTATTCAGTACCAGGAACAACAATGCTAAGCTTATCACAACCCATTCGCTTGGCATCCTCAATACTTTCAAACTTTATTGTAAATGGACTATAATCACAACTAACATTCAATCCATCTTTGAAAAACATGCCACAATTTTCATCTAAAATCTGATTCGGAATATGACAATATCGTTCAAAATTATTGATTGAGAAAATACCACTACAGATTTTGGGTACACGTTTCTTGAATCCGATTTTACAATGACTATAAAATGGGAATGTATTGTACACAAATGCAAGTCTTGCAAAGCAACTTCCCAATTTCCATGTAAATAAATGGGATTTTGAAGATCAACCATAAATTTACTTGCTTGATTTTCCGGATGGATTAGTGGGCAACTATTACTCGGTAAAATTGTATAGAAACTCATTTTACTACGTCTTTTGATGATATCCATGAGGGTTTTTGATATCCATGGCATTTGACATAGTATTGTTTATCCTTACCCACCATTTTAGTTTTCAATATTTTCTGAATTCTGAACACTGTAGGTTTGGAAATAACTTGTAATTCCTGTTCATAGAATTTCCCTTGTATTAAATTGTTATCACTATCTTTAATAACATACATTACAGGACTCTGTTTAGTATTAATTTTAGTAATTTGAAATACCTCATCACTCCAATTACTATCGAAATTTTTGATGAAAGATGAAGCAGATATTTTACTAATTCTAACGTGATCACCAACTTTATATTTTGGTTTTGTAATAGCAACTGTTTTAGATCGTACTGATTTAGCTAATGTTTTCGAGCTGATATCTACGGGTCTCAAACCATTCAGACCTCGATGTGATGAATTATTATAACTAGCAAGTATTTTCGGTAATACATTTATCCATATTTTATTACCTTGATGCACGAAATATTTCTTCAATCTATCCCTCAATGTCCGGTTAAATCTTTCAACATGTGCGGCTTTGTATTGAGAATATACAGAATAATGATTTATGTTGAGACGATCCAGGATTTGCTTAACTTTACTATTGTAAAATTCCTTGCCTATAATAATAATAATAATAATAATAATAATAATATTAATAATGATAATAATAATAATAATTATAATAATATTTATAATAATAATAATAATAATAATAATAATAATAATAATAATAATAATAATAATAATAATAATAATACCTAAATCTGTTTGCAAATTGTCTGGATGCTCATTTTTAAACATTGAGTTAATTGCTTTAGATATTTCCTCGGCAGATTTTGTCTTTGTTGGTAGACCGCGGGCAAAACGACTGAAAACATCGATACACGTTAAAATATATTTATAACCCTTGTTAATTTTCGAATACGGTATCATCTCCATCAAATCCATTTGCCATAAATCATTAATACCGAATGTCTTATAAGCTCTCGTTGGAAATCTTTTCCGCATCGGT
The DNA here is from genome assembly GCA_022537955.1 of Schmidtea mediterranea. Taxonomy (NCBI): domain Eukaryota; kingdom Metazoa; phylum Platyhelminthes; order Tricladida; family Dugesiidae; genus Schmidtea; species Schmidtea mediterranea. Next base: position 216,412,958 of record CM039679.1, on the reverse strand, counting down.
TTGTTTAAACTGTACGCAAGCTGATCTGACAACCACTTTTGCGTTTCCTTTTTCGACTTTGGGACTCTTTTCTTTAACTTTGCCACTCCACCGAAACCTGCTTCGTCTTCTGGGTTCGTCCAAATCTTCTTCATTACAACAAGATGATTTAAATTTTAATTTAACATTAGGTAATGATTGCCCCATCGTTTATTGTGATAATAATGATAATGCTAATGGTAACATTGCTCCGATAAAACCACCTTGTTGTTTATATATGATTTTTCTCATTTGCTTACGATTTTTATTATTTACTAATGATAACAAAGGCTTACGATGTTTATTCAATACTAGTTTTTTAGAATTACTGATTTTAATTTTACCTCTGACTACTTTTAATAGAATTTTGAGTAAATCATCGACAACAAAAGTTGGAAAAGATTGTAAAATAGACATTCGTTTCATACTCGAAGCCTTTAACAATGCATTAAAATATGGGAAACTCCTATGATTTTTTACAATTTTAACTGTTTTCTTACTATTTTTAATAATGTTTTTCGAAATTAGATTCATTGCAGGGTAATTCTCGGTTATTAGCTTTTTAGATGGTGTATAACTGGTTTTTGGTTGAACACGCTTCTTTATAGTCTTTTTAATACTTTGTCTAAGTTTTCTGATATTTTTAAGCCTGGATTTCATAAACATTTTTACATGTTAAAGTTTTCAACTTTGTTTATATACCATGACACCTTCTTTATTGAAAATATCGGTTTTTACCCGTAAATCGTCATTGCATTGTTGTGTGAAATCAAGAAATATATCCATGTGGTGATTTTGTAGCATCTTGAAATGCACTGATGAGAAAATTACGATTATTAGGGTATGCCTGTCGAGCAAGAAAATCAATAACTGTAGCATCTCTAGGATTCTTGAAAATAACTAAATATTGAACATTTAAATTCCTTGTTCGATGGGCGCCACCCTGATGAAATATATTTTGAGTAATAAAGATCACAGTAACACCGACATGTCTACTGATTTTTGTGAATAAATTATTAAAATCCTTTTCTTTATTAGCTTCCTGATACAAATCATCAATAATGATGATATCACCTTTCCTTAAACGACTTGACCAGTTTTTATCGAAACCCTTTACTATTTTCATGTTTTTCAATTTACAGAAATTATCTTGAGTTAATCCATGTTCTTCATCTGCACCCTTATGCCAATAAATCTTGTTGAATTTTGTTTGAAATAAATTAGATTTCAGTAATTTACACACAAACATAGTTTTACCACTACCACTTGGGCCAACGATTTGATATACCGCATCATTTCTTAATTCCATTATTAATTTGTATAATTATAGGTTTTTGTTTATATTATATGATTTAATGAACTCTTCCTAAAAATTATATATATAGCTTAATATTTCTTTATTGTTTAATTATGTTATCAAATATAAATTATAAAGGAACTTTCGATGTATCAAAAATGACGTTTCCAAATGGTAAACCCCAGCAAATTGTAGATAGGAGTGGAAAATACCCTATAATATTTTTCAAATCAGGCAAATGCAGAATCATGGGATGTAAGAAACCTTTAGATGTCAATAAATTACAATATAGAATAAAGGATCTTAAAATACAGTCAATTACAGTTACCATGGATATGAGACAATCTATCAATCTATACAACATGTCAACAAAATGTCTTTGTATGTTCGAACCCGAATTATTTCCTGCACTGAGGCTTTTAAAATACAACCCAATGTGTGTTAACGTGTTTGCTAGTGGCAAAATAGTTATATTAGGGGTGCGAAATCTAGAGTACAAAAATATTGTTTGTGATATACAAAATGAAATCACCGGATTGGTCGATATCTGATTGGCTAATGATTGATTAAAACAACTTGCTTATTCATTTTATTTCATTTTTAAAATGGAAAATATTATGTATGCTATGCCAAAGAAAAATATCGCTGAATACGGTAAATTTATCTTTTTTTATTTCATTTTTTATATTTTATTTAGACCAATATGCCCCAATGATAATCGATCGTATTATTTATTACTATCCTCAAATAAAGGAGATTTTGAAGAATCAAGAACCGTCAATGCATCAACAGCTAATATATAATGAAACAAGAATCGATATTTCCAATCTGATTAGGCAAGCCCTTTGGGATAATGAAATAAACCGAATGGTCAAGGAGATGGAAACTGAATACCCCTGCATTCTGGGGTGTAGCTGCTGTGATTTCCGATATCAGCGCTATGTCGAATGGAATCATACAAATTCAATACGAAATTTTCAAAAAATGAAACTTTTACGACAATAAATGTATTTTATTTTGATTGTTTTGGTAGTTTTATTGTTGGTAATAAATGTTTTTGTATTTTATTTTTGTTGTTTTGTTAGTTTTATTTTGGTTATAATAATAAATGTTTTTGATAGTAATAGTTATATTTTGATGGTGGTAACAATAATAAAAATAGTAATTTTATTAGTATCATAATAATAATAGTAATAATAATTAAAGTTTTTATAAGTATTTATAAGTAATAAGGATATTAATAATAATAATAATAATAATAATGTTAATAATAATATTAATAATAATAATAATAATAACAATAATAATAATAATGATAATAAAACACGTGATATTAATAATACATTTTATATAGATGATATGTGTATAATAATAATAAAACTCAACGGGTTAATTTACATACAGTCACGCACTTAACATGCAATTATCATGCACTTATCATGCAAGATTCTGATTGGTTAATCAGTATCTGTCAAGGGTATAAAATCGAGTCACCACCTTATAAAGATCATAAATCAAAAAAGACCAAGAAAATAAGTGTCCAACCAGTTCAGATGTTCCACAATTATAAAATGTATTTTTTAAAGGAGCCTATCAATATGCAATTGGCAAATCCAGTAAAACTCAATAAAACGCAATTTCATTCTCTTGCTGGTACTCTCTCAATGTTAGATATCAAGGATATTGATAATACATTCAAAAAGATCAATTCCAATTTAAAATGCAGTGAAAATGCTTTCTTCACGAGTCAATATACCAGATATTATGATGCATTTACGGAAATTGGATTCAAAGAACAGGAAAACTGGTATATAACAATAACAATCCAAGGATATAAAGCTGATCAAAACGATGTGGTTTCTCCAATCTGGAAAATTGTTACTGCTAGACTTTCACAGTTATTTTAATGTATAGTGTTTAATAAATGTATTTATGTTTTCTTTGTTATTCTATAAACAAAATTATAAGTAGTTTTAAAATAGATTTAAAAATGATTTCTGAAAAAGGTAAAATATAAAATATAAAATAATTAATTAATTTCGTTTAGAATATTTAATAAACTTTTTGTTTGATAAACTTGAAGAAATAACCGGTGTAAAAATTAGAGATATGTTGACTCTAGTTGAAGCATTGAGTAAAGAATCGGATTGCGAATCTGAATGTCAGAGTGATTCTGGATGTCAGAGTGATGAAATTGTTAATGATGGAGATACTGAAATTATTAATGATTCTGAAGAAATTATTGATGTTGAAGAAGCTACCGAAATTATTAAAGATGAGCCTACCGAATTTAAGAATTGTATTGATCATGTTATAGAAAATATTATGATAGAATCTTGTGGTGATGAACAATGTACATGTAATAATCAATAAATCTTTAAAAATGTAGTTTTTTATTAATAATAATAACAAAGAAATATTTATTAAAATCGACGATAAACCTTGTTACATAAATACAAAACAGATGCTCCAGTGAATAGTTTTAATTGAAATTTGCAATTCTCGATATAAATATCAGAGCGTTTGGCTTCTGCGGCAACTTGAACAATAGCTGTCCATCCACCGTTTGATTCTACCCACGGATCAATTTTTGTTTCTATCACCTAAATAATAATAAATTAATAACAATATAAAGTAATATACCTCTATAGACCATTGGAAATAATTTTCATAGTCGGATCCAGATTTTAATATCATGTGTTTCATGTACATTAATCCTACTATTATTCGCATCCATTTATTATTTTCATCGAACATGTAACTAAATATTGATTGGAATGCCTTCTTTCTCTCCAATGGTGGCAAATTGAGAATTTTTCATAATCGAATGGGATGTCATCAACGATTTTCTCGGTACGGTTTACCATAAATTTCATGTTTTTAATGATTTCATCTTCTTCTCTATTATTAGAGACCAGCTCATTCAACAAAGTTATAAAAAATTTAGTTTCTGTCATTTTATAAAAATATATGAAAGTGTAAGCTTATTTATACTATATTCGGCCAATCAGAATCATGTAATACTAAGAAAATATGTAAAAATATATAATGGAAATGGCAATGATGATTTGTTGGCACTGTTAACTTCTTTCAAGCTGTTGCCGCTACTGTTAACTGGGTGTTGTTGTAATTTCATTATACGATTGAACTGATCAGTTGTTTTATTAGAATAAAATTTTATACTATATTGAACTTGATTCATCATTTTTTCATTAAGTTTATGATTTTCTTTCAATTCTAATATTGATTTTCTTAATTCATTTTTGATAATACCAATGGTCTTATTTAAATATATAATATCGTCATATAATTCGTTTTTAGCTCTTTTTAAAGTCTCATATGTATGTTCAAATCGGAATTCTAAATTACTCATTCTTTCAGATAATCTTTTGACTGGAGTTTTCAAATATCTAGGCCTATCTATCATATACAAAATATCCATCAATACTGCTGTATCAGGACATACACATCTTGTTGAATTTTTACCTTGAAAGGTTACAACAATTGAGTTGACCATATTAAAAACTAATAATATTATTAAAATTTCTTTAATCATTTTCAAATCTATATAAATTAATATTTATTGTTTATAGCTAAAGATTTGTATGTGTGTGTGTGTCTAAATTAGTATAAAAGTAATTGTTATTTCAATTTTTATCATTAAAATGATTGTACCGAGCGCAGTTCAAGCTATGAATAAAATTAAACATTATGGTAATTTATTATTACTATTATTATTATTACTTGTTTTTCAGATGATTATTTTAAAGTTATTAAAGAACGTCTGAAATTCTTTTATCCAGAAATACATGGAATCATGGATAAGTCAGCATCAATAATTCCAGACTTGATATTCAATCATACATCAATATGGATATTTACTGTAATCGATGAGTTCCGATGGGATATCGAACAAAACAATTTGTCCAAAGATATGGAACCCGAATACCCCTGTGGTGATGGATGTCATTGCTGCGCTGCCAGATATCGGAAGTATGTGGAATGGGCTTTGAAAAAAGCTCTTCGACAATACTACTATAGTAGAATTATCTCTTTATAATAAATTTGTTGTATATGTCGAGGTTTTCATTATATAGTAATAATAATAATATAAAAAGTTTTATAAGTATTAATAAATTTTTATAAGTATTAATAATAATAATAATAATAAAATAATTTACAAATATATACTAATTATTTTTATAAGTAGTAAATTTAAATTTAAAAATGTTTAAAAATAATATGACCTTGAGAAATTTTGAATGACCTTGAAAAATATGATGAGTCATCTAATGACCTTGAATGAGTCATGGTCTTTGTTTAAATGGCCTTGAAAAAATATGATGAGTCATCCAATGACCTTGAATGAGTCATGGTCTTTGTTTCAATGACCTTGAATGAGTCATTGTCTTTGTCTTAAAAATTTTTTGTACTTTTGGACTTAGAGAAATTTTCTCTCAGCGGGGGGGTACTGTGCTGGATGTGACATGTGCTGGATGTGACACATCCCACTACTGTGATATTTATGGATAAATTATAATGTATCCTCCTGTTACTATTAAAAAGCCCTAGGGTTAAATAATTTCATCGGATATTAATGCGAGTATACTCTCGCATTTCCATGGTTGAGATTTATGGGCAAGTCAAAATACATACTTCTAACTGGGGATAATTTCTAGTGTACCGTTATATTATTGGCGACTTGCCCATTCCCTGCGGATTACTTTATAACTATAGGCAAATTGACTTACTCCCTAGAAGGAATCAACACGTTTGTACATTATTGGAATTTTATTATAATATTACTTGTTCCCGTTCTTTTAGGATCAAAGATTTTCGGATTTCAAATTCGATTCCAACTATTCGACATCAACGACGACTCGTGAGAAAAAACTCCGATTTACTGCCAACCATCAATCCCGAGTCGATTATTATTTATGTCACGGTGAGTGAATTAAATGTAAGTTGCCCGATGAATCTCACACAGATTATTAGCTGGTTATTTTATCAATATTATGGCGATGAAAAACGAAGACTAAATTATAGGAATAAACAATTTATTTATTAATTACGGCGGCGGTCTTCTTGGGTCCGATTTCAGGTGGGGAATGGAGCTAAATGGTTCCGGGAGTAAGGCCGTTTACCTAGTGCTCGTAAGGTACAAATTTAATTTAATTAATAATAATTAAAAGTTTACCTGTCGGGGAATATTTCTCTCCTAAGTGCTCATGGTGGATTTGTGGAGATTGATTAATTTTCCTTGACATGGTTTTTACCACTACATCATCGAGACTTCGGTTAAACTTTCGCTACTATCTTTTATCTTATCTAGGAGCGTACCTATTTATGTCTCTGAATCTGATTTGTTAAAATTCGTGACTCCAATTACTAATTGTTATACGTTTAGGGGGATTGCTTAATAATTATAATGAATTTAAATTCTCATCCATAGTTTAAAATTAGTGGTTAAAATAAAAGTTTGATTTAATTTCATAGCAATGATTTCGTTTTTTATTTTTTCATTTTCCCGTCACGTTTCCCCTGGTTGACCTTAGGCGCGTTGTGTTTTATATTATAATTATTGAGTGCCCACTGGACTACTCGGTGTGGTGATTTTGAGCCGTGTGTAAATGAAGTTTAGGTCGAGTTTTAAGAACAACGAGAGACGAGGAAGTAGCCAAAAGACCACTTCCTTATTTCTCCTTTCTTCTATACGGGATAATATTGACGTTCCGATCCCTGCGTTCCGCACGCCGGGTCTTCACGGCACAGATCATTGGTGATATTCCACGCACTTACACGAATCTGAATAAAATTTCTGATTTTAATTACTTGTGATGTGTCTTTGGCTGTGGCCGGAAAAATTTCGACAAAATTTTTTTAAACAAAAACATAATTTGTATATTATAAAATAATTTATTAAAATCAAAATTAAGTTACCGATACATCATCCAAATAAAAATTTTCATAAATATATCGCTCTCCCCACGCCGACATCCAAGCAGAGCTCTATCGAGGTTGCGAGGATGTGACGTGGAGAGAGTTTTCAAATAAAACTCTCACTCACATTGAAAATAGATTTTTAAGAAAACTGATTTACCAGTAAAAACGATTAAAATTGTGTAAAAAATGAATCGGTATATATACCTATTTTTTGACCCTAACCTTGCGTGTTCTTTTTGATTTAATAAAACAAAATTCGACCTTGGAATTTTCTAGTGTATTCTAATCTTAATTTTTATTATTTTGCAATTTTATTGGATAATTTTTCATTTGAAATTTTTATTGCATTATTTTTAATTCAAATTCTTTGATTTTTATTTCATTTTCATGAAATTTCACATTTTTTTAAATTATCAAATTTCGGTCGAATTTGTTAGGTTTTCGTGTTATGTTTATATTTATATCGTGCGGATCTTGTTGCCTTTTGTTGTTATTTTAATTTATTTTTATGTTTATTATTTTATATTTTATTGTTTTTCTTCTCATATTTTGGTGGGTTTAATTGGTGTTTTAATAGGTTTGAATTTAAATTGCATGTTATATTTGCATGTGTGTTACCGATTCATTTAAACATTTACAAGGCCGTTTGTGTTCTGGCCCAACACTATATTTACATACAATGCAATTTGCAACACACCAATCACCAGATCCATGAACACTGTCATAGTGAGTCTCGAGAAGTTCTTCAATGTTAATTCTTGTGAAATGAAACATTTTTGTTACGAGAAACTCTGATGCGCAATAATCCAACGTATGTTTAATTCTTGGATAAATTTTATGAAATTTCATAACAATTACTTCAAAGGAATAAACTAAAATATAAAATAAAATACATATTTAAATAAACATAATTTACCTTTGGATATTTTAAAATACTTAATAAAAAATAATATTAACTTACAAACATAAAAATTTTTAAAATCAATAAAAACATACAAAAAAATATTTTAAAAAAATAATTAATTTAAAGTTCTTGGGAATCTTCGTATTCCGATGATGGTAGATTGTATTAATAACACGAGAAAGGATGTATTAAATTAATATTAATTGCACAAATACAGGTAGTAATAGGTATAATTGTTCGATAAAAATAAAATGGTATCCAAAAAGCTTTTCAAGTAGCATAAGAATGAAAATGAGCATGTTAAAACTGAATCACCCCGACGTAGCTAGTCATGAAACTACGGATAAAGCGTAACATACATAAGGTAGATTATAATCATAAAATTCAACAAAATAAATTAAATTGTTAATAGCTAATATTTAGGGATTACTATATAGAAATAACGACACATTTCTATATCGTATCAAACCAGCAGCAAAGACGATGTAAGAGTACATGATTTTTAATAACTAGTTCTTGGAGAAAAAATAAATATAAGAGATACTGACCTGGTAGTCAATTGCCCTTATAATAAAAATCTTTAATGCACAACAACTATAATAAAAGGATTGAAATGTTTTACTTTAAAATGATCGTAGGAATAATGTAGAAGCTTGACGAGGATTACATTAATACATTAAATTCAACAACAACTTAAATATCATTAGAAGAACATGTAAATCACAAAATTGCCTTTTGTTGTTATTTTAATTTATTTTTATGTTTATTATTTTATATTTTATTGTTTTTCTTCTCATATTTTGGTGGGTTTAATTGGTGTTTTAATAGGTTTGAATTTAAATTGCATGTTATATTTGCATGTGTGTTACCGATTCATTTAAACATTTACAAGGCCATTTGTGTTCTGGCCGAACATAATAAAAACTTTAATTCTATGACTACCCATAAATTTATTTGAGTAAGTTTTATTAATAGCACTTTAAATAGTTTTATTCTAATGCTTGTTTCTGATATTGATTTACCGACTCATCTAATACACCACCTAAATAAATCGACGAATTTTCCAAAGAAAATAATTTAAACTTAAAATACCGAATTGATGCCAACGTCTCTTCTAAGGGAGGAGAAAATGAGTTTATCTCAATCTAATTACCCACTCACCTCAGTTATTACCCAACTTGCCCCATCTATAGTATCGCCACCTCGAGAATCGACCATAGCGGTAGGACCCCGATTACTATAGTCAATAATAAAAACCATGGGAAATATTCGACAAAGAGCTACCATCACTTTGCTGAATAATGTTACAATCAAATTAGGTATAGATAATAAAATCAGTTACCTCCACCAGAATTGTTAAGGGCTGCCGATTGAAGTTACAAATCTTTTTCCAGTAATAATAATGGAAAGCAACCAACATTAGCCAATTATCGCCGAAATTACATCCACATCATAACACTCAATCGGGAATAATCCAACTTCCTTCAGATAGTCCATCTGGAAATCAATATATAAAACTACATAAATAAATCGACAGAGAAAGCTGACCTAACATTGACATTTAGGAATATTGATTCCGCGAATTTTCCTCACCACGTCGCCGATGAATATCTATATTCAAACACATCATCGAGCGGTGTGCAATGTGTATACACACGCCGTTAAATTCCATAAATAGACTTGCAGACAAGTCTAATCATTCAAAATATAAATTTTATGATGCAACCACAACGAGAATTCGGAGACACAGTGAGTCGGGGAGAAATCGGGGGGTCAGCTTCGAACCTCGATCCCCAACCTTGGAGTAAGTGCTAAATTTAAATTTAATCAAAACCTCTTACAATTTCGTTTGTAGATAAATTTTCCACGCGTTCTGATAATTATGTTTGACAACCTCACTTCCATTTATTTAGCCTATTTAGAAATAGAGTTTCAATTTGTCAATTTCCTATTAATTTTTATAGAATATTCTACGATGTATCTTAGTAATATTTCGAGGATCCCACAAAATTGACATTCTTAACATCCAATTTATTAACCATATTGAAGAAATGCAGTTTCAAATCTTTTGTTAATTTGTCATTAAATTTTGTAGAAAATTCTGCGATGTATCCAAAGAATGATATTTTAATGATTTAAATCGAGTTTATTTTTTTTATTTATTAATTTCATCTTACATCTCATCAACGAATCATTCGGAAATTTAATTTCCCCGTAGAAAATATGGTAACATTTACTTGTACTATAATGTTGAAACTCTTTAAAATACTACGTGTAATTTTAAATTTTTTTAGAACATTAAATAACCCACAACTCAACATTCATAAAATCCTCGATATACCCCTCCAACGTTAACCGCCAGAGATTTGAGTGTGAATTACGTCTGTCATTTTATCCTCCTTCAAGGTTTACTTTAAAAATTGCAGCTAGTAAACACGAGTAACTGTTTGTATACGTTTTAAGAATCATTTTAATAATTAAAAATAATATGCCGTTTTTTTCTTTCTTAACAGGTAACTTGCGAAGTTGACAATCATACTCATTGATTCCCCAAAGCTTTTAGGGTTTCGTAGGAAAGAAATTACAAGCATATTTTTATGATAAAATTTTTCTTGGATTCTCCTATTTGGATCAAATTCCATATAAATATTATTTAAAATAATCAAGCTAACGAATTGGATTTTTAAAACAAGGGATTTTAATGAACAAATTTTTGTTATAACAATCGTTGAACAGGTTTATTCATTATCATGAATCAAAGTGATCTTCGTCCTCCAGAGAAAAAACAAATTTTTTGTAAGGAAAAATTAACAATTGAGCGTTAATAAAATTGATTTTCTTCCTTTGATACGCAACGTTGTATTACAAGGGTATCCGTCTCCTTAGAAATTGCTTTGGTACATTTCATTTATTTTATCTTTTATGCACTACACAATGAAACCATTAAGTGATATACCACCCAGATAGTAATGACACCTATTTCTTTGATTATGCTTTCCGAAATAAGTAATTTACATAGTCATAATATTGTTTAGAAAGATCAGGACCTTTTATATGGGTCCCCTCACATGTCGCCGACCAGTGGAGGCAAGCGTGGCGACGCTTCGGTCGAGATAAATACCCCGAGATGCACCGACCCGGAGAAAACCGGCGGGACGACATGCTTCTGGTGGAAAATACGATGAAACAATTCAGGCAGAAAGGACAACCAAGTGGCCCAAGTCCGGCCCAAGAAATCCATGATCGGGCTCGAGCGCTTCTGGCCCGCCTCAAAGACCACCAGCGCCGGGTCAACTCCTTGGTAGACTGGGCCAGTAGTTACCTGACAAACGTCGAGGATGACATCGCCAATGGCAGGATCGCGGAGTCCTATCACTTCCTGACACAATCTAGCTCCAAACCAGTACGCAATACAAAGCGCCCGGTAATGATTTATGAGGATTATCTATTTACCCGGCCTACTACGAACCGAAATAATGAAGGCGATGGCGACATCATGGATTCCTTTAACAATCGATAAACCCAAATCTCATGTTCAATAAATAATTAGTTGCAATTTTGCGTTTTTTGAGTTTATTATATAATTTAAAGCCACACAATCTGTATGACTGCTTGAGTGATTTACGATTCACGAAATCAGAATTAATGTCGTTAATTACAGAGATGGAGCACTTAAAAATATTGCAGACGGAGTTGGAACGCGCCCGAAAAATCAACAAAAATCTCCATGATCAAATTGTCCAGCTGACTATGGAAGTGCAACAGACGAAGGACATTTGGATGGAGCCCAAAAAGGTAAAATCGCTTTACCAGCGGCTTACAGTAGCCCAAAAGGGATGGGCGGAAGAAAGACAGTTGGTGCAAGGTCTGCGAACACAAACAAAGGGACTGGAGGTTGCACTGTCTGCCTGTCAAGAAGGGGCAGCTGTAACCTATCCCCTCGTATTTGCTCCCGCTCAATTGGCTTACCGGGAGGCGATAACATCCCCCACAACGACCTCAACAACAACCCCAACTCTGATCAGTTACCGACCCGGACGGAAGGACCGGGCTAAACGTCGAGCCGCTCGATTGCTGAACAAGGCTTGATAAACTTGGAGAATGTATTGAGTTTGCGAATAATATATCGTTGAGTTTGTAGACTATATATGTTTATTTTGTATTTATATATTCATGGTTGTTTGGAATGGTACCTTCAAAAGTTTGGATAAGTGCCTATAACACCGCGACCAACACGCAAAAATACATCATTACAATACAACAGTTAGGTTTATTCCTAAAATAACATTGTCAAATTCCTGTTGATATTATGATATACTCCAACGATAAAACTTACGACATAAAGGGGACCGAATGACCTAAAGCGAGCACAAGTCTTCTAACGACAGCTCGTTGAACCCAGTGAGATCGCCCGAGCAATTATAGCATTAGTAATAACGATCACTTTTTGCGGACGATCTACCCACTCGAGCACAGTTCCAACGTTGCTTAGCAACGGGTGCCGAGTGGTAGCAGAGAAATATTTATATGGCGTTACCTGGGAAACCAAAGAAAAATTAAAACAAATCATAATACCCTGTAACCCACCAATTATATATTTTTTTAACAATAGGTCGTGAGTAGTTGATTGAACACGGTTATTTGCAAATATCTGTAATGATTAATATAATAAAATTCAGCTTAAAAATTAAATGTTACCATCATCAGTGATTTTTTTTGGTAAAGTTTAGTCTAAATATTAAATAAACATTTGATCACCAGCAACTTATTAAGACGAGACGAACTAATGAATCGTCAATTTTATTATCCTTAACAATTTACTCGGAGAAAGACCCAAATAGATTAGTACCGTAATTGAACTCCTGACCACTACCAACGATAAAGGCGAATCGGAAAACCACTTGAGAATGACCCACGATCAGGACCCTTTAGGACTACCACACACACCGCACAACTGAATAAGTTAGATCAACGTGCCCGATTACGAGACAAATTGGCCAGAAAATGAACGAAACACAAAATATCGATTGTTGACTAATATTTATTTTCCTTTTAGAAAACTCGTGGATCGATGCATTCCGAGTAATCGCACGATTCCCCGCTCACTCGGCTGCCAGATGTAGGCAGGCAATGTGAGACGCGGGATTTTCTATTTCTCCCGTGCGAAAACTAGATCGGGAACGCAACGAGATTCGGACGAGGTTGATCTTCCTTATGTGGCAATAAAAAGGGAACCAGGACGCAACCCGGCCAGAGAGATGCGAGGCCAAGCCGAGTACTTGTTGGCGCGCCTCGAAGCTCACCAAAAGGAGACCAACAAGCAGGTAGAGTAGGCCAGGCAATATCTGAGGCAGGTCAATGCGGATATCGCGGCGGGCAAGATACCCAGCACTTGGGTATGCCCCCCGCTACAACGTCTCTTACGAATCGGACGACCCGAAGTTACGAGAAAGAATTTCGGACAAAAATGTGGTAATTCCACGGAGTATCCTGCCAAAAGAGCTGAGAGACGAAGGAAGACTCACAGGAGATCGCCGCGACCACCCCTATGCGCGGAAACGCCATGGCCAACGATGAAATTAAAGATTTTTTTTTGTGACTTAAATAATTACTTGAAATAAAGTTTATTATTCTCATGTTTTATTATTTTTGTTGTTGACTTACCGGACGATAGATGAGGGGACCTTCTAGGACGACTTCGTGATAACCCACATCAATGAATGGATAAATTGCCGCAAACTATAAAATTGAACTTGATTGGAATTCATTATTTTAGAAATGAGAGTGCATCAACTCTCCGCGTTACAGCAGGAATTGGATAGGGCTCACGCAAACAATCAGGAACTACAGCAACAACTCCTGTAGATCACTCGAGAAATTCAACAGGCCAAGGGAAGCTGGATCGAGCCGAATAGAGTGAAAACCATATACCAAAAGATGGAGGTGGCGCAAAAGGGGTGGGCTGAAGAACGACAGCTCACCCAGAATCAGAAAACACAAATAAGAGACCTCATAGTGGCACTGTCGGCGTGCCGGAAGGCGTGGCGGTGACATAACCCCTAGTATTCGCCCCCGCGCAGTTGGCCTATAGGGATGCCGCGGCCACCTCAAAGCCCGGGTCCAAACCCATCAGGCATCATCCAGGAAGAAATGAGCGTGCTAAACGTCGGGCCGCTCAACACACAGAATAAAATGTGTTTTGATTGTTGTTTAATAAATGTTTCTTTCTGTCCTATTGATTTTCCCAGTAAGTTGGACGTCAGGATGAACTAGAGTAAATAGAAAAAGCAAAAGATTTAGTCTATAGAGTGAGTAATATCGAACATACAAGAATGGGACCAAATAAATAAAAGCGCACGCAGGCCTTCTAACGGCAGAGCATTGAACCCAGTTTGGGGTCGAGCCAGAGTAGTTCCTAAGTGGCGGTCACCTTTTACGACCTCAAAACCAATGGTTGCATTACCAACGTTGCCTAGCGACAGGTAACCATTGGGGGCAGGCAAATATTTACATCTGGGGTCAAGGTTATTGAAACCATAAACCCTACACAATAATGTTTTTTAATTTTGATGATTAAAACTTTTTTATTTTCCAAACAACTGTAAATTATTAAAGTTACATCAACCTCATTTTTAAACAAAATAAATTCCATTAAAATTTATTTCTTACAAAAAGCAAAATATTTTATTAATTAAGCACAAGGTAATAAAATTTTCTTAACTATTAGATATATTTTATAATTGGTGGGTTGATGGGTTTTGAGGTTTGTTTTCAGCGTTCTTACATTACCCTGGTAACGCCATATAAATATTTTTAGCTACCACTCGGCACCCGTTGCCCGGAAACGTTGGAAATGTGTTCGAGTGGGTGGATTATCCGCAAAAAGTGAGCGCTACTACTAATGCTGTAATTGCTCGGACAATCCCTGGGTCCAACTAGCTGTCGTTAGAAGACTTGTGCTCGCTTTAATCTATTGGGTCCCTGTGTAGGTCTTTGAACTTTTTATAGTTACAACCTCGTTTTGCTCATCAAGAAAATTATAATTGGAAGTAAGAAATATGAACATGTATATTTAAATCACATCGTAAACTCAATTCATGTACTAGTCAGATTTTTCGTTCAATAGTCGAGCAGCTCGGCGCTTCGCTCGCTCTTTTCGTTTGGGTCTGTAACTGTTGGTTGTGGTTGTGGTGGGAGTTGCGATTGTTGTTGGAGTCGCCGCCGGTTCACGATATGCCAATTGAGCTGGGGCAAACACGAGAGGGTAGGTTACCGCCGCCCCTTCCTGACAGGCGGACAGGGCAACCTCCAACCCTTTTATCTGGATTTTTAGACTCTGAGCCAGTTGTTTCTCTTCGGCCCACCCTTTTTGGGCCGTCGTAAGCCGTTGATATAGGGATTTGACCTTCCTGGGGTCTATCCAGGTGGTTTTAACTTGCTGGACTTCTCGAGTTAGCTGTAGGATCTGTTCGAGAAGGTTCTTGTTGGCTTGTTTCACATGCTTTAGTTCGATCTCCCATATTTGTGAAGGCTCCATTACTACAATGGGAAGTATTAAAGTTCTCATTTATTTGTTAGAAATTTTCAGACATATGGTTAATTCAAACACATGGTGTCAAAGTAGGTTACAAAATAATAATAGTAAAAGCATATTTTCAGAGATTACATATTTTATTTAAAAATTACATAACTGAATTTCAGGAGTCACTGGGATTCGGAATCCAGGAAAAACTTTTCTATTCCTTCTTCGGGAGAATAGCCCGGGACGATAAGCACGTATCGTTTCGTGTTGCGGGTCGGTCTCGGATTGGATGAATAGACGTCCGCGAGTCGTCCGCAGGCGAGATCGTCTTCCACGTTTGCCAGGTAACTGCTGGCTCGGTCAACTAAGAAGTTGACTCTGCGTTGATGGTTCTTGAGATGGGACAGGAGTGCTTGGGCCCCATAAGAATGTCTTGGGCCGGACTGGGATCACTTGGCTGTCCACTCCTGCGGAATTGTTGCATTGTGCTCTTTATTAGGAGCATATCCTCCCATCTATTTTCTCCTGGTTGGGGCATGTCGGGGTACCTCTCCCTATTGACACGCCCCCATGCCTGACGCCATTGGTCGGCTTCTGATACGGAGATCCTAATAAAAGGTACTGATCGGTCTGAAATAACAACATGAACGAATGGGTTACTAATACAGCTTAAAGATTGTCGGGTGACGCTCCGATACTCTTTATAATTTCCGAAAACCGATGTGTCATCGAGAAAAGCCTGCGCGACAACAATCAAACCGGGATAAGGTAGATAACTTTAACCGATAACAAAAGGGGTTGTATGATATTGGGTAACTCGACATAAAAATTCTCGACATTTGATAAGAGCTAAATTCAAAACTGAAGTTATATTTATTTTATGCGTAAACCATTTCACATAGGAATATGAAGTCGGGTTCACAATTTAGTAGGAAAAACAGGTTTTCAACAAAATTCTAGTTCGAAGTAATGAAACATTAATCCGGGTTAAAAAAAACACCTAAAATATTCAGCTACCTTTATCATGAATGAGGGTCGTTATAAATTAAAGTAAAACAAAAATAACATTTACCCTCGAAATTTAAATCTACCATGAAACAACTAATTATATTTAGAAACAAACTATATTAAAAAAAATTTAAATATCCCACAATTCCTAAAAATCGAACATTTTATCGGGTCTGCCCGTTGTCGTGAAAACTGTCATCGATTTGGCATTTGCAATAAACTCTTTCACTTTTCCCTTATGACAAAATAGTTTCAGGGCATTAAGATGCTTGTGTATTCGGCACATGGAACCTACAACCGGTAAAAATTAAATTTGATAATACAATATAAAACTCCTCATGAGTAAAAATCGGCCTAATGCCGTAGGATAAAATATGAAAGAAACAAGATTGTCGGTATATACCCACTCTAAACAGCTGGTCTCATATCGCGATACTTTTAGATTATGTGCCCACAAGCAGCCGCTTTCGTTGGTTCATTTTTGCTACCGGCAGCCAGAATAGCGGCGGACAAGATGGCATTAGTGGTTATAATTCCGATATAATAAACTTGGTTGGACGAAACCTGATGAGGCGCGCCATCGATGGGACATAATCTCCGTCATGGAACAATAAGACATTCATCGTGACACAGGAAACTACAGAGGTACCAGATTCTGTGGAAATCGTGGTTCGGCCGGTCAATTTTCTAAGGCTTATATCTTTAAAAGAACTTAATAACAAGTATTATTCTAGCTAGGACGTCTACACGGGAGTCCGACGGCGTAGTTCCTCGAGTGGATTGATCTGAGGCATTTGTAACCGATTCATTCTCATGACATTGCATCATTCACGGTGTTGTTAAGTCTGTCGATTTTGGCTTATGTCAGGCCTTTATATTATTTAATCGAAAATGCATGTCACCGTCGCGGTGTTTATGCACACGGTCCTCACCCGCTAGTGTCTAGACGGTGAGAGAAAAATCTGTCTTCTACTCCTGCGCGCATTACGGTTTGAAAATTAGAATGCGATGTCTACCCACGACATTCCGGCACATCGACTTCTCGACTGACAGTTATTTCAGATAAAATCTTCGATTTTTTTAAGGCTCACCATTTCTCTCTTTTATGCGGCTATTTCGGATTAAAAACGTGAGTTTAATAACGTTATTAATTTAGTTGACTTTGACTTTATTTTTTGTAGGTACCAGAAAGTTTATGGCAAACGCAATGGAATCCGACTCCAATCCCTTTCAATGTCTTCTGGATTCATCCGAAAACTCGGCTCATTTCGATGGAATTTTTCGTTGGAAATTTATACGAGAAAAGAAAAAATATGTTAAATGCCTATTGGAACCTCTTTATGTGTTTTATTCGTAAATTGAGTTTTTGCCCGTTGTAAGGAATTTTTATTTTGTTATTTATTTGGAGCGATATTTTAAGGGTAATTTAGTAAGGTGTCTTGGCTATGGGCCGGAAAAATTTCGACATTAAATAATTATAGAAAATTAAGTTGAATGTTATCAATAATTTATTAATAATAAAACAATATAATAAGTACTTGATCCATCGAACAATTCATCATACAAAATACTACTCCCCCCACGCCGTCATCCAAGCAGAGCTCCATCGAGAGTGCGAGGACGCGACGTGGAGAGAGAGTTCCAAAAAATAAAACTCACCTTAAAATAGATTTTTAAGAAAATTAAGTCACGATTTTCAAAAACGATTTTTGATATCAAAAACGATTTACAATTATGTGAAAATGCATCGGTATATATACCTATTTTTTGTCCCTAACCTTGCGTGTTCTTTATGATTTAGTAAAACAAATTTTGACCTTGGATTTTCTAGTGTATTCTAATCTTAATTTTTATTATTTCGAAATTTTATTTGACAATTTTTTCTTTAGATTTTTAGTTGAATTATTTCTAATTCAAATTATTTGATTTTTATTTCATTTTCATGAAACTTGGTATTTTTTAATAATTGTCAAATTTTGGTCAAAATCATTGGGTTTTCGTGTTATGTTTATATTTAATTCGTGCGGATCTTGGTGCATTTGGTTATTATTTTAATTTAATTTTTATGTTTATTATTTTATATTTTATTACCTTTTTTCTCATATTTGATAGTGTGGGGTTAGTGGTGTGGATGACCTTCACCCCAATCATATAAAATAGTTTGTTGCTCCCTCCAATGGTTACCCGTTGCTAGGCAACGTTGGTAATGTAACCACTGGTCACAGGACGTCCAAAGGTGAGTTCCGATATCAGAACTGCTAAGGGTTAGTCCTATGTCGGGTTCAGCGGACTGCCGTTAGAAGGCCTATGTCCGTCTTCTATTTCAGGTCCCTTTATCACTTTCTAGTTAATACTCTTCGTTTCTATATTTATTTACAAATAATATCATAATAAACGAAACAGTTTTTATTTAATGACAAACAAATTAAATTATCATCAGACATTGAGTTTCTCATCTCATTTGGCTACTCCTTGGGCACGTCTTCGCAACCGCTCGGTTCGACCCGGTCGAGCGTGTGATCTGGGCTTCTTGCTAGCTGATTGGGCTCTTTCTTGGTCGCGATAGGCTAATTGTGCCGGAGCGAATACCAGAGGGTAAGTCACTGCACTTCCCTCCTGGCACGCTGACAAGGCGACCTCCAGTCCTTTGATTTGTGTTCGCTGCGCCTGGTTCAACACTCTTTCCTCTTTCCAGCCCTGTTGTGCGGCAGTGAGGCGCTGGTATAATGCTTTCATTTTTTCGGGTTCGGCCCAAGTGGCTTTCAGCTGTTGCATCTCTCGACTCTGTTGTAGAAGTTGTCGGTGCAGGTGCTGATTTTCTCGTCTAAGTTCTTTCAGCTCTTGGTGCAATATTTTGGTGGCTTTCATTTCTGAAATTACAATATTTAGATGATTAGTCGTTTACAATATTGGTTCAACTCGATTGATCCTCTCTCTTAATTAATTTTTCAATGTATTGTCGGCGGCGTCTCATGCGTGTTAGTTGATTGGTGTTAATACTCTGGGTGGTCAAAATTTAGTAACAAAAAACGTTCTATCTTTTCTTATCATTTATCATCCATAAAATATTTAGAATGTTATTGCAAAAAAAAAGTAAAAATTTATATTTCATTTTGTTACATTAATTGTCAAAGTAATTACTTGAGAAAACTAGAAAATAGAATAACCCGTGAGACACAAACATTTATTGTCCAAAAAAAACTAAAAACATATCGATACAACTCATTCCTGACCATTAAAACGTTCACTCCTTCGATTGTTGTGCTTGGGATTCCATTGAGGATGCCTGCTCGCATAGGTATGATCGCCGGTTTGACGAGATCCGAGTCGATTTCGAAGTGTTGACTGCATGAGTTTCTCCGGTATCACCATTTTTGTCGGTGCTGTCATCTGCATTAGCCTCGGGTCGTCTAGTTCGAAAGACACTCCGTATTCTGGCGGGAATCCATCGGTACTCGGGATAGCACCACTTGCGATATCTCTGTTCACTTGCGCTAGTCGCTGTCGGGCCAACACCGCTTTCCGGTGGTACTTTCTTTCGAGTTCTTCCATCTTCATGGCCGCGTATTCGGCTCGCTGGCGGGCTTCTCGTGCTGGATTGTGGCCCGGCTCGCGCTTAATCGCGATACTTGGCAACTCGATCTCTTCAGCTTGATATTCTGATCTTCTTGGCCAACTGGAGTCTCCGTAAGTGGATAACAGATATCCGTTATCCCACAGAACTTGTCGGTATCGAGCGGCAGAAGCGCTCGGGATCTGTAGAGTCACTCGAGAATTGTCACTCCAATTGCCATGCGGGTCTCTGCGATCTAAACGTGAAAATAATTAATTACCCATAATTCTTATCGATGCGCCTGCGTGTGTAAAACATGGACGTTAGTGATTTATGCTATTTTCTATCGAGTATTACTAGTGTGAATTTTTGTTATGATAAAATTTGAAACGTAACGTGCGAAATTACCTAATTTTTCCTCTTCGCTAGGCTTCTGAGTATCATTTCTTGAGATCCGGTCTCGTAAAGAGTCTCGAGCTCGAACACGTCCACTATCGGTGTTAGTTGCTTGGTGATTCATTTACGCGGTATGGAATGTGAGTTTTTACTGGGTTCTTTTATATTCGTGAATTATTTGCGAGGGCGTGGTGGGGTGAATGAACTGTCGTTTAGTTTATTCGTTTTCGCGGTGGAGTGTTAATATAATTATTTTAGTTATTTATTGTTGATTATTTGATACTGATCATTATTTGTTTTGTTTAGTTTGGCGGTAAATGTTCATTCTATTGATCGATTCATCTTCCTTCGTTATGATAAGTTGATATGATCATCGTCACCAACTTGTCATTCGTGTCAGATTTTTTGGTGATTTATTCCGCGGTAATCTCGGACTATGGCCTGTTCGTAGTTTATTTAGCGTATGAACAAACAATTTGATCTGTATTGGGTCTATGTATCAATATGCACTTAATCACAATTTTCACTTGTCGATTGGAATTTTTGGCTCTCATTATCAGAATTGCTGTTCTCATTCGATGACGGTGCATCCAAGAAAACACTCCACTACGAGTCGCTCCGGACTATTGTCATTGCTGAAAGAAGATTTAATTGTACATGCTGATTAGGGAGAAACTGCTGGGTGGAATACTTGATGACAGTTATTCAGTGAAGAGGATACCACGGTTGGGAAAGGGTCTAAATCTTCATTTGGGTTTTTAGTTGGGACGTGTTATTGTACTATGGTTTGTTCTCTTATGTGGAACTTCTGATTTTATCGCTTTCATTAATTTCAGGGTGTTCCTAATTTTATTCGATTTCAAAGATTCAATATCATTCGTGGCAAGTCTATGTTATTCGAATCCCTTCACGAAAGTTGAGTACTTATGTTTACATCTGCGAATCATTTGTGATATGTTGTTATCTCGTTCTATTATCATTGTGTACAATTATTAATTGATTTATTCGTGTGCGGTTAATATGATTATTTTGGTCGTTTTTTATCGGTTATTCGTAACATAATAAATTTTATTATCCTTGGATTCATGAATCGTATATTTATCTTTCAATTGGTGGAAAATGTTCATCGCTAATCGTTAGTTGGGTTTATCACTTATCAATGTCTAATGCCTTAATTTTTATTACTGTTATGAAATTTTAGCGGGTCTATATCCTGTCGTAATTTTCTCGGAATCAGTTATTCCTACTCTGTCGTTTGCTGTTTCGTTTCTTTACTCCATTTTCTCTGGCTTCTTACTCATAAGTCATTTACTACTTTAGATTAGATCCGAGGATACTTTAAATCATTAATACTCATTAAATTTTTCTTGATTTTTATTACGTGAGTATTTAATTTTGGATCATTTATTTAATTAATTACTATCCCCTGATTACGTTGCAAAAGTCTTCTCGTTATAGTATGTTCTGGTCACGAATTTAGTTCTGATTTCATTATTTTAATTTGAATAATTTATTTACGTCACATCTAGTTTAATATTATGGATTCAATTACTTTAAATTAACTTAGTTTAATTTCCATTTAGTTATTAAGTTTATCTGCATCGCATCGGTTTTCAAGTCCCCACTACCCGAGCCTTAATTTTTGTCCTAAGGTTCTTGTGTTCATATTAGATTTTACGAGTGCCCACTGGACTACTCGGTGTTATCATTTTAGCCGATGTGTAATTTAATATTTAGGTCGATTTTACGGGAGATGAGTGAAAGAGATCTAGCCAAAAGTCTAGCTCTCAATCTTCCCACTGCCCCTATACGGTAGAGTATTTACGTTCGAGATCCGTCGTTACGCACGACAGAGCTCTCACGGGCACACACTGTAGGCGGAGAAACCGCACTTACACAGCGCGACTAGTTATGTTATGATTTTACTTCCTTGTGTGATGTGTGGCTGTGGGCCAGAAAAATTTCGACTCATCAAACTGAAGATTCATTTTTTCATAAATACATATATTTGTTGAAACCATTTCATCATAGCTCGTTCATAGTTCATGCATATCAACATACGACAAAAGGTCCTCACACATACGATCAAGTAGAGCTTACATTAAGATACTTGATTCGCAGGATGAAAACAGTTATCGAGAGTTGCTCCTTTGAATTGGTCTGACAAAAGTAATTTGTTCACTGAGTGAAAGGTAATTTTTTCATTAAAACTTTGTGAAAATGGATTGGTATTTATACCTGTTCTGTGACCCTAACCTTGCGTGTTATTTTTTATGCGTTAAAACAAAATTTGACCTTGCAATTATGTGTCTAATCAATTTCTAATTTATTATTATTTTTTGATTTCTTTTACAATTTACTCATTTATTTTTAATTTCAATCATTTCTGATTAAAATTATTTTATTTTTGTTCGCTTTATTCATGAACTCTTTTAATTTTTCGTAAATTGTCGCTTTTTTGGTCAAATCTTTTGGTATCATGTTATTTCTATGTCCACTCGTGCGTATCTTGGTGCGTTTGTTAATATTTTAATTTAATTTTATGTTTTCTATTTTATATGTTAAATTATGTGTTTTTCTCGCATTTTTAGGTGTTTATTAGATGTTTAAGGGTCCGATTTTGAAATGTGCGTGTTGTGTTTGCGTGCTGTTTTCAATCCATTTAAACAAAAGCTTGTACTGGCCCAACAATAGGGTTTAGTTGATGTTTTAATAGGTTTGAATTTAAATTGCATGTTATATTTGCATGTGTGTTATCGATTCATTTAAACATTTACAAGGCCGTTTGTGTTCTGGCCCAACATAATTATCCTTTTAATTGCAATAAGCTTTTCGCTGAAGAGTGTTGAAAGCCGTTGAATTAGAGCTTATAATTGTCTTTTTAAATATTTTTAAAATTATATCTAAGATTTATTTTTTAACTTAACCTTTAATTTAATCATTATTAAGAATTTTATATTAATAAAAATTACATACATTGTTATTGTTTAAATGATTTGAGAGATAAATAAAATTTAAAATTTAATTTTTGAGGTTTTATTATTTTATTTCAATTATATTACTTAAAAGCAGTATTTATTGTAATTTTTAAATGTTATTTAAATTTATGTTTTAGAAATATATGTAAAAATGTCAAACAATAAAAATTCTAATTTTAAATTGGTCTGGACTCAAGTTTATATTTTTTTAAGAAAAAACAAAATGAATGAAATATATTTTGAACATGACATGATAGATGAAAATTTCAAAGTGTTGTATGAGTATTTTAACTCAGTTTTACTGTTAAGTAACCGTATTTTTAAAGAATTTCCAGTCGAAAATCAAGATTTCGAAATTGTTATAAAGAATTTAATTTTTAATACCGTATTTAATAAAGAAATAAAATGTAAATTATATGGACCATTGAAAAACTACTGTGAGATCCTAATTCATTCCTTTGAAAAATCTAACCATAATTACTTTGTTTTATTTGAGAATGTATTTAATATACTGAATTCATGCTTAATCCCCATCGAAAATATATTTATAGACATATTTATTGAAGTTTTAAAAGATTATATCAAGAAAATACTATTTTTATACAACACGGAATACGATGTCAACATTTTAGAAAAGATTTTTGAAACTAAAACCTTAATAATTGAAAAGAAAATCATTCCTAGTCTTTTTCCACAAACATTTAAAAATGGAAATTTAAGTTCGGTTCTGTCCAATGAATTCTTTCACAAGATCTATTTTGATACCAGAGTTGAATCAATATTTGATATTGTAATGGATTATCCAGATTCAGTCGTAGCTATTAATGATTTAAGACAATGTATTTTAGTCTTAAACAGTGGAAAAGTCATGTGCACCAAATTAAAATCCGAGGTGAGAATAGTTCTTTAAATTATTATTAACATATTTTTATTAATTTTGAATATAAATTTTGTATTTAATAAAGTAATTTCAAATTTCTCATTAATATTTTGCAGCTGATATGCATTTTAAACGTGTTTTACGTTAAGTGACCTGGACAATTTGTGTAGATATCCTCAATAAATGAGTTTATTGGTTTATAATAAAATAATTTTAATTACAGTTTTATAAGGGTGTTGCATATTGAGAATTGGCCAATACAATTAGTTACCCAAAAATCCTACCTGGGAAGCATGTAAATATATATTTCATATAAGCATTATTTTTAGCCAGTTACAATTAAAATATATACAGTGGCGTGATGTTTCGAGAGGGCGGGCACCACTTTGTTCAATTTATTTAAGCTTACATACCACGAAGACAATTGATAGATCATCCAATTAAATTCCACAAAACATTTATACTCCCGAAAATTTTAAATGATGTTCTGCAACATTACGAATCTCTGGTGTCTAATAGCTATATTTTTGGCGATTGGCCAATTCGCTTAATTTGAATATTGCCTACTTACTCCATACAATCCTCTGAAAACTTAACGTACTCTTGACATTTGCTAAATTCCATTCTCAAAACTCCACTATGGTCATAATCATCTTCGTTTAAGGCGTTTATTACTCCAATCGCTTCTTGTCAAACATATTTTCTTGAAGTTTCCAGTAGTTTTTGTTCTCTATAAGCCGCCTTTGCACTTACATTAGGTCCTCACTTATGGTAAAACTTTAAAATAAATTTACGTCGTTCAAAGTTTAGTCATATCAGCCATTATTTTAAATCTGTTTTACCAAAAAGGCTTACCATTATTGACAAAAATGGACGCGGAATGATTAAGGATACAACGGAGACTCGTTGTGTTTAGTACTTGTATTGTTCAAGGACGGTTATTACAAGCTGATGATTTAAAGCGTCGCATATCAATTAATCAAAACATGTTAGATGCAACGTGGCCAGATATTCGGGACCCTCTGTATAAGGAAATGCAACCAAATTATCCGGATTACTTTTATCTACTTTAAATAATTTGCAATGCTTTATTATAAATCGCTAATCAAATTTAAAAATTACTTTAAAAATAGGGAATAATAATAATAGTAATAGCATTTATATATTAGTTTTTAGCCGTAAAGATTATTGCGTATCACTATATGTTAGAGACCGCCCAAAATGATGTCACGCAATTTTGTGCTTGTAGGAAGGTGTTTCAAACGGAGTTTCCGGGTAGTTGGTCGATGAGTTATCTTGCATTATATTTTTATGTTTTAATATCGATTTAAGTGCAAATATTGATTTTTGAGTGCAGAAGTTAAAAATAAAATTTCTGATTATAGTCAGAGGTGATTTTTGTTCATAAACTTTTCTGCACCAAAAAAGTGTAATTATTGATTTAAATGTACAGCTAAAGGTCAACATAAAAGTGCGATTACTAAAACATTGTTAATATGGAAAAAAGCGGTATTTTATCCAGGCGTAAATAAAAAAAGATGTGTTCTTTGACGACAAACAAGATTATATACAAAAGATTTATTTTTCATAGACTTTCTGTTTCAAAAAATATTTCACAAATATTGATTTTACAAGAAGTTTGAAACTATATGCTATTATTTGGATATCCCATCTAAACTTTTAGTGGATTTGGTGTAGAGTGAGCAGTGTTTTCCAAAGGATGTTTTAAGTAGGATCAAATTTTCATTTTGTTTTTGATTTAAATATTTTTGATTAAATTAAATCCTTACTTAGAAAAAGTCTAGGAATAAGTTCTCATTGGAAAACTCATTTGCAGTATTAACCATGTCTAAAATATCCAATTAAGCTCATTACGTAACTTATTGACAAACTCTTACTAAAAAAATGTTTAATTTATCCATTTATCTGTAATCGAATGCCTTTCGTTTTTCACGTGCTCGACAATAATCTCTAATTAATTTAGATCAATTTACGATTGTTGCACCCAGCAGTCGCCACTCCTGATTTGATTTCCGGGTACATTTGTATCATCAAATCATTAAGATTACTCGACCCGACTTATGTATTTGAGGAAATTGTCACTCCTGATATCCGAAGTTATTTATTGAAACGCGAAGATACAATCAAATCTATAGTAGATAAGGTTTGAATAATGTATTAATAGATTCTATTATGACATTTGCTGGTCAGATTTTAACGGTTGATGAAGAAAACGACAATTGTATATATCACGAATTAGCTCAACCAACTCCAATAACGATTGTCCCTCAAGGCGGACTGACTGAAAGTGGAGATGTAAAATGTTTGTTTATATTTATGCTTTTTTCTGCATATTGTGTCGATTTCCATAAATTTATATATTTAATCACTCATATAATGTAACGGGACGCAACTGGGAAACTTAATTAATAAATTTATTTTTAGCTATAATACTTTTCAAAATTGTGATTTTCAACGGAAATCACTGTTGAATATTTATTTAAATCTCTTTATAATTCTCTATTTTGAATGGTAAAGGTTAATGATGTAATAAATATTATTAAATCAATATATAATCTATATCAATATAAAATTAACAATTTGCTCAATTAAATTCATATTATTATTATTCATTATATTGTTTTTAATTTATAAGAATCTAAATTGAGGCTTGAATAAACTGGGCTAAAGAATTATAGAAAATCAATAAATAATTAATTATTGGAGTTAAAACCCTAGAAAATAAACCAGATAGTCGTTAATCAATCGATTACAGGAGTAAATTTGAGCTTCAAAAATTAGGCTTTTAGGTATAAATAAGGAAAAGAAGAAAAAATGATATTTTTTAATCTAATCCAATAATATTGTGCCAATCGAATTTATTATATCATTGATTTTTAACCCTTTCTAAGGCAAAGGAAACTAAAAGTCACACACATACTTGTCTGTCAGCTGTCAATAAATATAGCGGGAAAACGCATCTGTGGTTTCAAATACTATAAATTTGTTCTCCTGTGGCTCAATATGTCAGTAGTTGTACCAAAAGTAAAATGATTACCGATAGCGTTACACTTAGATATTTTTATTAGTTTAAAATGGTGTACAGCAGGGGTTCTTAACCTTTTTTACTTCATACCTCACCTAATATTTAATTTTATCTTCTCACCTCCAGCATAATTAATTTATTTTAAGAAAAGATAAGAAACATAATTAGTGGTATACCAACATTACATATATTATTTTATTTTTACCATTTTAATATATATTTATAAAAAAAATCATATTTAATTCATACTGATATAAAAAATTATATTTTATATTAAATTTCATGTTGACAAAATTTATTTATGTGAAAAATTTATGTGAAAACAAAATCTCATACCTCCCCCAACACATTAGTATACCTCCCCAAGGGAGGTATACCTTACCGGTTAAGAAACCCTGGTGTACAGTATATTGCCACCACCTTAGAAAGGGTTAATATAAGAGGAAAATGTGGAAAACAAACAAACCTATTAAGAGTTTTATTATAAATATCATAAATAAACTGCTGATAAATTGTCAATGGACTTTATAATTTAAATATTATATATAATATTACATAATGTAGTGAACAAACATTTTAAAAGCTTTATGTCACCAAACTGATCTTTTCAATTTTTCTAAACATTTTCCACTTTGCTAAAATCAGAAATCCATGTGAAACTTGTTGAAACACACTGTTCCAATTCGATATCGAATTTCCCATAAGCTAATGTTTTTAGATTATCTTACTTTATATTCTGCATTATTTATCAATGGATATTAAAATTATACTAAATTAATGTTAATTGGTGCCCTGCTACTAAAGGTGAAATTGGTTTAAACGGTTAGGTACACTGAGAGAGATGCATGACTGGATTCCCGATCCAATCGATTCAGTCGGAATTCGAAGTTTGTGGTACAAACGGCTGGATGTATTGAGCCTTCTGCTTAGTATCTATAACAGTCGGGAATTATTTGCATCTGAATATAAAAACCTGCTGAGTCAGAGATTGGTGAAAAAAATTGATTTCGATGTGGACAAAGAACTTAGAAATTTAGAAACATTAAAATTGAGATTTGGACAAGACTATCTTCAAGATTGTGATGTAAACTTGGTAAAAATCTGAATCAATTGACACGGCTTAACTAGGTAATGCTGAAAGATATTAGGGAATCTAGAAGAATCAATAATACTATACAAGAGAAATTCTCATTGTCTGACACAGTACCGGAATTCAATATTCAATCCTATGTCATATCTGCCGAATATTGGTCGAAAATGATTGAAAAAGAGTTTCAGTTGCCAGAAAAATTAAAGATATGGTTTGATAAATACTCCAAGTATTGCATTTTAATTACTTTATCGTGATGCTATTTTAATTATTCTATTGCCACCCAAACAAATAATTCTAATAATCTTACTATTCGTAACAATTACAGTTCCATAAATTATGCTTCATTCGATAGGGAAAAGCCTATTTTCAGATAAAATTCCATCGTATCGATTAAAATTAAAAGTTACTGTAAAATGTTATTTTTATAAATTTGAATTATCAATTCAATATTAATAATCGAATAATTTTATTATATTACCATTCGATAAGGTCAATATTCAAATCGCATTGCAAAGATAATAAATAATACATTGGGTAAGTAAGCAAAATTGAAAATACTAATTTCCTTAACTTTTTATCAATCTGTCTTTCTATGTCACTTTATATAAATTTTATGCAATAAAGTCAAATTTTGTGACAGAATGCAAGTTAAAATTTGTAGTTTTCATTATATTTATAATTTTAAATTTTAATGTATAATATATTCTTATTTAAATAAAGTTTCCATTTTTTCGAATTCCAGGTCATTTATGCTTCTTTATTTTAAAAAATTGGAGTTTTATTAAAAAATGTTATTATGCTGACACGTCGCTTCTCTCATATTCGTGGATAGACGGATGTGATAAAGCGCTTGAAATATATTAAAATTGTATTTTTTATAATATAAATTCCCTGTAATAAATAATTGCTGCTCAGAATTATTGTCTGCGTGTAATTTTTAATATATGATTGTATAGGCCCGTTACAGGTGGGGGGCAGAAGGTTCCCCCATGTTATGTGAGCGGCCAAGTTGAAGGGCGGCCACCTACCAACTATTATTATATTTTAAAAAAATTGATTTTAATTTGGAGTACTAAACTGTAAAAAAAAATTAAACTTGGTCGAATTAAGTACAATAAAAGTTTTGATAATAACATTTTTTATTTATTTTCCAATTTACTTATATTTTTTTTTAATTCCATGGCAAAACTTTAAATTTTACTATTAAAAATTTCTAAGTATGCCATCAGTTTTTAACATTGCCAGGCAATTCTAATTAAAAAATTAAATTAATATGGCCAGCAATATTGTCTTTGCAACTGAGCGGGGCCAGCAACGCAGGAACGGCAATGGGATTGTAGTGTGTGTGTCTGTATTCTATTTTTCATTCAAATTACTTTTCTGCTCTTCTGTAAATTCCTATAGTGAATGCTCATCATTAATTATTTATTGCAGTAGACTATAATTTTTGATATCTGGAGTATTTCAAATGTAATAATATAAATCAATCATTCGATATAAATATTTGATAGCTAGATAAATTAGTAAATGCATTTCATAACTCACGAGCTGTTTTTGACTCTACGATATTTTATCGATATCAAATTATGTTTTGTTATGAAATTTACACAAAAATGATTGAAAGTATTCACTTTTCTTTCTACACTTCATATTTTTTTTATTTCACTTTTCTTTCTAAGCTTCATATTTTTTTTATTTCTCTTTGAATAGGCAAGTTATGATAGTCTGAATTGTTTTGAAGCTTTGTTTAAGGTGTGGTTTGTCATTTTGCTGACGGTAACAAAATAAGATCTTTTTTGAAATACCGACACTTGTTTTAGGAAATTCATATCACAGAGGTTATTATATTTTATTTCAGTTCTTTTTGTTGTATTCGTATAATTATCTGAGCATTCATGAATGGATATCGTTGCTTTCATCTTTGAAATCGAATACAATAATGTCCTTACCCTGAATTTTGAATTGTGACCAGAAATTATGTGTCGGTTGTATCACGTCTGTTGTATACGATTTGTTTGTCTTATATTATACTATTAATGTTTGAATATGTTAGACACTATAGTGACTATAAACGCAACCGTGAATTGAAATGGTATCAAATTCTTGGTTCAGTAGAAATTGAAGTGGAGTTGCACAATAAATCCCTGAAAATGGATGTATCACCATTGCAAGCGACAATAATTTACTGCTTTTCTGAGAAACCTCGTTGGGAACTTGCAGTTTTAGCTCAAGTATAAATTGAAATCCCGAAATTTACATTAATTTAGTTTAGAATCTTCAACTCAATCTGTCGGTTGTAAGACGGGCAATAAACTTTTGGCTTCAAAAGGACTTTCTGAAACGTGTCAAAGAACACGGGATTCTGGAATCGTATGAAATACTCGATAATGAAGAAGGAGAAATAATTGATGACAAGAAAAAAATGATTGATGTTGACATTGATGGAGATTCAGATGAGGATAACGGAGAAACAAATTCCAAAAATGAAATGTATCAAGTAAGTACAAATATTAATATAAATTATTTAATATTATTATTAATTGTATATTATTAATTCACATTGATTTTTATTAATTTCATTTTAATATTCTATAAATTTTCTTGGGATATTATTGTAGGTTAAATAGAGAAAAGTCCATTTAAAGATATGGTAAAGATAAATGTATTAATAATGATAATATAATAATAAATAGATATTGAAGTTGGTGGCACCACAAACAATAAGTGCTTGAATGATAATTATATTTGAATTAAAAAAGGTTGAAATAGAGAATGTTCTCATCATTTTCAATAATGCTGGAAAGCTGAAGAGCGGTATAAATCTGGAAAGTCAAGGAATCAGATAGCAGTCACAGTTGGAAAAAATTTGCATTCCATTCCCTCAGGAAAATCATATGAAGAAATCCAAATTGAATCTCAATATGATGGAAATTCCTGGTGCAATGAATTTTGATGATTTTATTAATGATATCGTCACCGGGAATCAAATGCTCATTGTCATATTTGATGATTTAAGAAGAAAATATATTATTGTGGGAGAAGTACAAGATTGAAATGATGTATTGTGATAGTAAATCACTGAATAAAGGATAGTAAAGAGGCGGACGAATGTGAATTTGCAATTGATAATGCTTAATGAGTTAAATGGATTTGTATGAAAATTTACTTAATAGTTTGAGGCCGCGATCAGTAGTGGCTTTTCATTCTTTTTTGGATTTTTAACATCAAATTTATGCAATAGATTGCAAATGATGTTTGTATGAAGATTTTTTTGATTTTTAATTGCAAATGTTTCTTGTCTATTTTCCAAGTCATCTCTAGATGATCTATGATGCAAGATAAATCCTCGACTTTCATTTCGGACATTACCTTTTGAATCATTTTTAATACAATGACCTTATTCTTATTTTAAATATATAATAAATGAATCAATAATTTAGTTATTATATTTTTATTTTAACATTTATAATGAATAAACTACTGATTAATTGTCAGTAGAATCAATAAATGAAATATATATAATGTGACAAACAAACATTAAAGATAGTTTGGAATTATGATATATTTATTTTGTTTTTTTATACTATTATCATTATATTAGAATCTGTGGATGATCATCAAATTTATTCTCACTCACGCATCGACACAAAAACAATCTATGGATATTGATAAAATATTCTCAACCTTGCCTACATACACAAGTGGAGATCCGATTAAAATTACCAAAGAGCAATTGGAAATATTCATGGACAACAAGGTCACCCAGAAATTGCTTGTTGTAAACCACAAAAATTACTACCTAAACAAGAGCGCGATTTGAAATTTTGTGAATGAAATAAATTTATTATTTAATGTTGTATAATTACATAAAACTTTTTTCCTTTTAATTGTTAGATATCTGAACTTTATTTTAAAATTTTTGTCTAGAATATTCTTAGAGTGATGATTATTATTATTAATAATTATTAAAAAATAATTGTGTAGTCTATTGGTGTAATTAGAAACGATCTTTTAATCTAAATTGCCCAACTGTTTCATTATCTTCCTGTTATAATCTATAAAATGTTCCAACCACAGCAATCATTATTTTTGTTTTAGCATTCCTATATGCATTATTGATGTTATTTACCTAACCGTCCAGGGTTTTGAAGCTGTAATTCAAGGAGTTATAAAAAGTCATCGGCAACCAATCCAAGTGAGAGGTGAATGATCAGAATTCGACCATAGTAATATCTAATAAAAATACTCGGTGGGAGAGAATGTGTGAATCGGAGTGTGTCCTTTCGGAACTCTTAATGAAAATATTTAAGGACATAAAATTGAAGAGAAACAACAAATAAATACGACAATGTCATTAATTAGCGTTCATTGTACTTATTTAAGTACTGGAAAACAAGGTACAACGTTTCCAAGTATATATATATATATCTCGTTCCCCGTTATTTTTTCTATCACTCAGTGATTTACTTCTAATAAATATTCTTGTGTGTTTTAGTAATTTTATTTTTAAAAAATTTCATGGGCGTTAATGAGTTAATAAGTGCAAATGAAAAAGGGGAAACAAGATCAAAATATACACCATTTGAGATATTATATCTATGCAAAATGAATTCCAAGCTAGCTGCTCAAAGTATGTAATGTTACATTTGGTGTAAAATGTCAAAGGTTTGAATGAACAATTGTGGGGTTTTGGGTGTGCTGTCAATGTCCTTGACCCCATAGGAAAATAATTTTCTTGCCTCCAATGGTTACCCGTTGCCAAGCAACGTTGGTAATGTAACCACCGGTTATAGGATCGCCAAAGGTGAGCGCCATATAGGAACTGCTAAGGCCCGATCCTACAGCGGGTTCAACGCACCACCGATAGAAGGCATATGTGCGCTTTACTGTTCTTGGTCCCTTCATTTACATGTATAGTCCGTCATCCCTCTTTCTCTGATTGAAACTTTATTATCTAACGGAACTTGTTTATCAATAATAAATAAATTTAACAACGCATAGACAATTTAACAACACGAAATTTTATTTATCAGAAATCCTTTCAGTTTGATTTTCCCGACGATCTCATGGCTCGGTGCCTTGCGCGCTCAAATTTTCCTGGGCGTCTTTGAGGCGATTTTATTGCTGGTTTAGTTGCGCTAGTGGCATCACGATATGCCAACTGAGCTGGTGCGAAGACCAAAGGGTACGTGACGGATTGACCTTCTTGCAGGCCGTTAACGCCACTTCTAATCCTCGAATCTGTGTCCTCATAGCATGTACCAACCGCTTTTCTTCAGCCCATCCGCGCTAAGCGGCAGTTACTCATTGGTATAGAACCTTTGCCTTTGGCGGTTCTATCCATGTTGATTTGATGCGATGGACTTCTCGGGTCATCTCCAACATCTGTCGATGGAGGTCTGTGTTTTCCTTTCGTGCATCTTTCAGAGCCCTGCTTAGGATTAAACTGGGGTCCATCTCTTAAAAAAGGAAAAATGTCATCATGAATACTCCAATTCACATAATGAAGATGAATTATAATGAATATGATTATAATCACACAGTTTTAAAGCGTGTTTATCTAGTGCCGTAAAAGGAGTTTGTGTTAGGGTGAATGTTTGTATACTAATTCTAAATACATGAATTCAAAGAAACTAGCATTTAAATCTACCACAACGTAAATTAATAATGTTGAAAAATCAATTGCGTCTTGAGGTGGACGGCCGATCTCTTGGGTTCCGTCTTGGTGACCAGCGGGTACCAGCATGATCCCATTCCGGTCGTTGGGCTCCATTTCGCGCTTGCCTTGCTTCTGAAAGGATCTGTTTTGGCATCGATACCGTTATTTGCGGGATTGGCTGGTTTACCCGCGGATCATCGAGCTCGAATGAGATGCCGTATGACGGGGCATACCCATCCGTGCTCGGAATTAAGCCAGTCACGATGTCCTTGTTGATCTGGTTGATATGTCGACTGGCCCGATCCACTTCCTGATTAGTTTTCTTCTGATGCGCTTCGAGTCGGGCCAGGATGTCTTCGGCCTGTCCTCGAAGTTCG
Organism: Schmidtea mediterranea; assembly: GCA_022537955.1. NCBI lineage: Eukaryota > Metazoa > Platyhelminthes > Tricladida > Dugesiidae > Schmidtea > Schmidtea mediterranea. The sequence continues at coordinate 216,378,284 of CM039679.1, read as the reverse complement.
TGGGTCGGATTTCGCCCAGGCTCCCGCTTGATGGCTATGTGTGGTCGTTCAGCGTCCTCCATTTCATTCTGCCTCTCGAATCTGGATTTTCTCACCGGGGAGATAGAATACCCCTCATCCCACATTGCCTGTCGATATTTAGCGGCGGAGTGGGATGGGAATCTCATCGTCATACGAGATTCATCCACCCAAGAATCTATTTGTATGAATAACATAAATTCCATAAATAATCGAATAAGTTGAATGATTTATAGAAGAACTAATATATATGTTAATTGAATTAGTAAATTTTTAATATTCATCTACAAGGGAGGTTTTTGACTACTCATTAATGTCTATATAGCCTGGATTAATTAACCTATAATGCGTTTGTCTAGAAGGGTAGTAAAATATGAATTAACACATAATTAGCATATATTAATTTTAATTATCATAAGTCTGTGGAATAGGTATTATTAAAATACAAATGAACATCTATGCAATGTAAACTAAATTCGAGATCCTATCGAGTTAATATTCTAGTCTGTTTGTGATAGGGCGATTTGGGTAGTTTCTCGTTCGTGATCTACTTGGCATCATTAATAGATTTAGCTTGGTTCTAGTAATTATCGCAATGATGAGCATCATAAAAATAGATAGCTGTTCGACTTTTGTCGGCTAAACCTCATGTTCTTTGTAGCAAGATTAATAGAGTAGTTTTCTCGCCCTAAGGGATTTCTTGAGAATATAGCTGGGTTTCGATGCATTTAACTGTAAGTCTGGAAAGATCGGTCCTTCAACTGAAATACGTTTGGATATTCATCATGCTCTTTCGATTTATCCAAATGTAAACCTGGCATCATTTAAGTCATTTCTACCTTGGATATTCGGCCAGTCGATGTTTTCCCTATGCAAAGTAATTAGTATATCGTCGACTAGGCAGCCTCCGGACTATAGACTGGTTACTGTGAGATTTTGTATAGGTTTCTCATTTCGAAATCCATAACAATAAATTCGTCATCACTGAAATTTGGCCTTTAGCATTTATTCAATAACAAGCGGAACAGCAAGAAAAAACTTTTGGTCCTCTAAAGCATGCACAATGTCATTCTATTAGCGACGTTCGGTCAACGTTTCTTCACAGAGTCGGCGGATCAGGGCATAAATGTTTACAAATTAAAATTAGTTAGTTAAAAAAACAAATGTCTACCTCCTTGTGCGCCGATTCTTTGCTTCACTGTAATTTCACTGGTATCCGAGTGACGTGCGTGGTGATTCTTAGACCATAGATTATTCTGTGAAAAATTGTTCATATTGTCTATAACTAAGAAATTTTCCGACTGCATGCCTATTTATATCGTATATCTTACTTCTAACGGGTATGTATGTCGTTCAATTCTCTCTTCCTGCTGCCTGCATGTATGTGTCTGAATACTGCTCATTGGTGTGCCTTGCATGCAACTGTGGAGATCGACTTGCGCCAGATGTCTCCTGCCACGTGTATATTCTCTACCTCGTCAATTGATTTTCTTGTGAAATTCTCATGCACTTTGCCACGTCTACAGGTCAATCGTGATTGTCTGGGAATTATTTTATTTGATTTCTATTCATTATTTGATCCAATCTTAAATTTTTCTATTAATTGTTCGTTGTATTCAGTTTAAATTCTGGTTAGTTTATAATATTAATTTTATCTTTAAATTTTGTCGCCTTAAAGTTTTAAATCACAATATTATCCAATTTATTGACCTTCATCGTCTCACTACGACATTCGTCTATTTATTATTCCACTGAATTCAAATAATGTTGGTGATTATTCTGGGGTTTGAATATTTCCTTATGGCGTTATACTCATGTGGTTCCTTACTCGAACGTATTGATTGGATTCAAAAGTACCTCTTCCGATTTATTCCCTGGTTTAGTGGAATTGGAGTTAGTTCGACCTTATTTTAATGAATAAAGAAAATCTTTCGAGTTTATGAGTTGATTACAGTCTCGTGGTACCCTCGTTGATGATTAGATGTGATTTTGTTTTATTTTTATACAAATTTCAGCTTGGTTAAGTCATTTCTTCTCACTGATTATAATTGTGTTAAAGTTTAATTGGGAATTTTTTGGTCTTTAAATAATGATGTATGTGTGCTTAAGTTGGTTTATGATGGATTCGGGTTGACCATATATATTGAATAGTTTGATTAATTAATGGGGTGAGGAAATATTTGAGTCAGGGGATTTGAAATTTCTAATTTACTAGTTATTTAAAATAATGAATTCTATTTATTGATGCTATCTGTACGTTCGTTGATTGATGCTACTGGTTGGCGTTAAATAAATTAAAACTCTATTCAGCCTGGTTTTCTAACTCGCAATTAATCTTATTCTTGGGTCTAATTCATGTTAATTAATTATTAGTCCTAATTGCGTATTATCGTTATTTAAAAATTTCGATTCGAGATATTTAAACATACAACGATTTCCGAATTTTTTACTTGCCCACTCCCTTCCTTCAATTTGATCCTAGGATAATTATGTTTATATTAAGATTTTAAGAGTGCTCACCGAGCTACTCAATGTTCATGATTTTGGCCAATATGTAGAATTCAAATTTTAGGTCGAAATTATGGAAAAATGGGCGGTGGAGGAGCAGCCAAAAAACTACTTCCCCTCCTCCCAATTTCCCTTATAACGGTTATGATTTGACGTTTGGGCCCTGCGTTATTCACGTCGGAACCTTCACGGGCACAGGCTGGTGGCAGATGAACTGCTCTTACACAGCCTGAATTGTATGTATATTTTAATTACTTGCGGTGCGTGAGTGGCTGTGGGCCGGAAAAAATTACAGCATTGACGGAAAAATTTCAGTTCATGAATATTTATATTTTGCCTTATAATACATTTCATAAATTTTCTGAGCATAATACATAAAGTCTCGAATATCATACAGTAATACCCTCTCCCTACGCCGACATCCAAGCAGAGCTCAATTGAGGTTGCGAGGATGCGACGTGGAGAGAGTTTCGAACAATTCTCTCACTCACATCATAAGTTTGGTTCTACTGGTCAGACAAAAATTGATTTCGAATTTGAAAAACTGTTTTCAAGTTTATGAAAACTGATTAAAATTATGTAAAAATGAATCTGTATATATACCTATTGTACGACCCTAACCTTGCGTGTTATTTTTGATTTAGTAAAACAAAATTTGACCTTGTGATTTTCTAGTATATTCTATTCTTAATTTTATTATTTGAAATTTATTGATAATTTTTCTTTTGAATTTTAATTGAATTATTTCTAATTCAATTATTTGATTTTTATTTCATTTCCATGAAATTCACATTTTTTTGTTAAATTGTCCAATTTCGGTCAAATTGCTAGTTTTCATGTTATGTTTATGTTTATTTCGTGCTGATCTTGTTGCACTTTGTTATTATTTTAATTTATTTTATGTGTTTTATAATTTTATATTTAATTGTTCTCTCTCTCGCATTTTGGTAGGGTTAATTGGTGTTTTAATAGGTTTGAGTTTAAATCTGCATGTTATGTTTGCATGTGTGTTACCGATTCATTTAAACATTTTCAAGGCCGTTTATGTTCTGGCCCAGCACAATTATCTCCTTGACTACTGTTGGGTTAGTGTTTGGTGACTTTGACCTCGTGCATACAACCTTTCTTGATCTCCGATGGCTAAATTTTGATACTGCAACCACCGGTTAGGAGCCCAGCCAAAGGTGAGCTCAGCTCTCAAAACTGCTAAGGCTCGACCTCATGATGGGTTCAACGCGCTACCGATAGAAGGTCTGTGCGCGGTTTACATTTCTGGTCCTTTCTGTACTAGTTTACCTACTACATCACTCTTTTTCAGCTAATTACTCTATTTTGTGATATAGAACATTTTTTAATTTGGGATAAAACATTTCTTAAGAGATTCATGAGTAAATCGAATAAGATTTTACTTTTCAATATAACAATGTTAAGCAAATTTTCATTTTTCTAGTCCGTTTACTCTAGTGGTTTTTTTCCGTTGGTTTTTGTAGGCGTCGCTTTGCTCGCTCCGCTTTTCCCGGTCGGGGATGAGATCGTTTGGGTTTTGCCTGCTGGACAGTGGTTCTAGATTCCCGATAGGATATTTGCGCTGCAGGAAATACCAAAGAGTATGTCACAGCGTTGCCTTCTTGGCAAGCCGACCGTGCTACCTCCAATCTTCTGATTTGAGTTCTTTGATCTTGGACCATCTGTTTTACTTCTGCCACTCCTGTTGGGCGATGGTCAGGCGCTAATAGGTCAGTTTGGCCCGTGAAGGTTCAATCCACGTCACCTATATCTTTTGCATTTCTCGACTCATTTGTAGTAGTTGGGCATGTAACTCTGCGTTTTCTCCTCGGGATTCGACCAGTTCTTTTACTAAAACTCGGAGTGTATCCATATCTATAATTATAACGGAGTTTAAACAGATTATAAATTTTGATCTCATTAATAATTTGAAAACAATCGGTTCATATATCGTTATTGTAACAGTTAACTTTATTCGGCTCGCCATCAGCTTATGTTATCGATGTTATGTAGTCAATTATGGCGACTTATTTCCTTCTCAACGGTTTGCGGTGAGGTTCAAACAGTCTATATCAGTGGTTCTTAACCTTTTCGGGATCACGGAGCACATTTAATTACATGAAACCTTCCCGGAGCATCAGACCAAATAACATTGATTCCAGTAATTTGAATTATATACGGAAATATATAAAAAAAAATTTATTTATTCAAGTCAAATAATAATTATAATAATTATAATATAAAATAAAATCAACAAAACTAAATTGTTACAAATTCAAAATAACAACGATAAAATATAATAAAAAATTCAATGGGATATTTGAGCCTGACGAGTTTTACATATTTCGCCAATATTAGGTCTAATATAAGATATTGCTACCCTCATTTTCTCTTCTAGATCGGTAAGTCTTTCTCGTTTATTAGTTTTTATATTGGTTAATGTTGAGAATCCTAATTCCCAAAGATATGAGGTAGCAAATTGTAATAAAATCGTGATTGCCTTCTTAGATAGAGATGGGTATTCTTCTTGGACAAAAATCCAAAAATGTTCATTTGACATTTTTTTGAACTCCATTTTCAGAGAGCGATCTGTTGACAAGGAAATAATTTCTTCTTCTTCTTGTAAAGATAGTTCCATATTTGAAAATTCAAATGTCCCAAATGGATTTCGTATCCAGTCATAGGATTCTAATTTAAGAGATGGAAAGTAATACGCGATTTTTTCATCCAAATTGTTAGATGTTCTATTATGGCAGGAATAATATCTGTTACATTATTTGTTTGAATTGAAGGAAACATATCAAGCGTATTGTTTTTTGTTTTTCGATTTTTCCAATACAATATTTTTTTATTGAATGCCATTATTTTATCCGTGGATTTTAAAATATTCTCATTTTTAATTTGAATACTTGTATTCACTGAATTTAAGTATTTAAAAATATCAGCTAAATATGCTAATTTAGTACACTAAATATCATTTTCACAATTTTTAACAAATTTATTCATAGCGCATTTTGGAAATAACACAGCAGGTCATCTTTGAGCTCCAATAAACGACATAGGACTTTACGTTGGAGACAACCATCTCATTTCAGTGTGCAATAGCAAACTTTCATACTTAGCATCCATAGATATACAAAGTTGTTTAAAAATGCGTGCCTGCAGAGGTCTTGATTTGATATAATTTTGGTGGGTTACTGGGTTTCGCTATTTGTTTAAACCATCTTATTGTTACCCCGGTAACGCCATATAAATATTACTTTGACTACCACTCGGCACCCATTGCTAGGCAACGTTGGAAATGTGTTCAAGCAGGCGGATTGTCCGCAAAAAGTGAGCGCTATTTCTAATGCTGTAATTGCTCGGACAACCCTTGGGTTCAACGAGCGGTCGTTAGAAGACACTTGCTCGATTTTCGATGAATGGTCCCTCTATTTCACGAGTTTAGTATTGGAGTGTAATAATAAATAACAGGGATTCTCTCATGATTCTTGGACTACCATATACATAAGTCTAATGCACTCATACAACAAAACATGTATTAATTACAAACTACACCGCCTTCGAGCTTGGTTTAGGCTTAGTTAATGATCGAGCGGCTCGGCGCCTGGCTCTTTCTTTACGTCCTGGACGATAGTTAGTAGTTGCTGTTGTCACTGGGGTTGAGGCGGATGCTGGAGTAGCCACCGACTCCCGGTAAGCTAACTGAGCCGGTGCAAAAACGAGAGGGTAAGTAACGGCCGCTCCTTCCTGACTGGCCGACAGGGCAACCTCCAGTCCTCGTATTTGCGTTCGCAGACTTTGATTTATCTGCTTTTCCTCTGCCCATCCCTTTTGAGCAGCTGTGAGTCTCTGGTGTAGTGGTTTTATTTTGACTGGATCCACCCAGGTGGCTCGGGTTTTGTGTACTTCTCGGGTCAGCTGGATGATCTGGTCATACAGGGTATTGTTATTTTGCTGTGCACGGGCCAGTTCCGTTCGTAACAATTGCAAAGAATCCATTGCTGGAATTAATGACATCAAAAAGGAGGTTATTATCGCAGCATTAATAAGTATAAAGGTGATTAAACATAAGCTTTCTTGACAAATTAACACCAAACAGAACAAAATTGATACTTAACAGAACTAATTATTTATTTTACCAACAAGAAAAAATCACTAAAACTAGGTCAATTCAATGATAACAGCATCAGATGTCCGTGAATCCTCTCGCTACCCATTCCTCCGGGGAGCAGTTCGAAAAGATCATTACCGGCCGTTTCGTATTACGAACCCGGTTAGTCCTGGCCACCTGAGGGTCCTTCCTGTTCTCACCCATCTCCTCATTGGTACATCCGTGCATTGGTCTACGCGATAGTGGGTGGCGATAGGCGGCAGCAATCCGGCCAGTTTCGATATCATCTTCAATGTTCGCCAGACATTGACGGGCTCGAACCACCTGTAGGTCCACCTGTCTTTGATGGTTGAGAAGACTATCGAGGAGGCAACGGGCGTGTTCATGGATCTCTTGAGCTGGATTCTACTCCTCCCAGAGCTGTTCCGATACCTCGGGATTTCGGTTATAACTTTCTGGTTGTCCACTGTTTTGTCGGGGTTCGAGTGGGGAGAACTCGAGACATCTGGCTTGTCGAAACTGTCTCCACGCTTCTCTCCATCGGTCGGCAAGTTGGATAGGGATAAGATCCGGATCTGAGCGTCCTTAATAAGGTTATAATTAGCACAGATTCTTTTGAAAATTAACAATTAAGCACTACTAGCGGAGAAAAGATAAAAGTTGTCAATATACGTGCGGATCTCCCTGGTTTTACCTGACTAGGCATATCTAATTGTTGGAGTATTATAATCATTTGATGCGGGGACTCGAAATTCGTATTCGAAATTACAAGATGCAATAATTTGATAAACCTAGTTCGATAAGGTTCAATTAAGCACACCTGATACGATGCTCTAGATATCTTTTGGAGAAATTCAAAGAAAAAATGTTCTTTACTTAGCGTCGTTCGTGATGGTTATCCCCTTTATGTTGACAAGTTTTAGGTTAATAGCAGATAACTCCGATTTTCCATTAATAACGTTTTTCTATATTAAAACTCCCTCATTTTGCAATACATAATACAAACTCACCCGTGTATGACTAAATCGAATTCATGAGTTACATCCATTTCATTATGTTGACCGACAAATGTCTAATAAGAAAACATCACCGTTCCTACACTATATCAATAATAAAGAGAAACAAGCCAACTTACAATGAAATTTAACGTTCGCTTTTAACATATTTATTTATATTATTTTAAACAAAATAAAAATCGCTTTAACTTACTCTAAAAAAATATTATACATATTCGGTAGCTTAAAATCCATAAATGGTAAAAGACTAAAGTCCTAGAATTATGTTACGTAATTACACGATGAATATAAATCATGATAATCCAAACATAAGGGAATTGTTATCCTAAATTTTCAAGTACCTTAAAATTAAGATATGAAAAAAAATGTTGACAGTAAGTTTTAATACCAAACCGCTGATAAAATATCTCGATATCGTTACGATATATAAATATAAACAAAAAAAATTAAATCTATCAGCTTCTTATATAGTACGGAAAATCATAACTACCTATGTATTACAAAAATTAAAATAAGAAAAATCATTACCTATGATCTGTGGGTCGGAATCTAGTACCGATCCTTCACTGTATGTGCTGGTCGAGGCATGTCTTTTACGAGGAACTTGTTGTAGATTCATTTTTAATCCGACAATGCTGATCGCGGTGTTTATATCCAATTTATTGTGGGTGTTTATATCTTGTGTTAGTACATTAGTATAATCACATTTGTCTGAGCGGGTGCGCGATATCCGCCATTCGGCGAGAAATTTTAAGATCATTTTGGCGGGTAAGTGATTGATTTCTTAATTCCTCAATTATACATTTGTCTAGCCGGAAACGAAAAATAAATAAATCGATGGTGAGGTAGCGGATTTGTGAACCTGACCGGTGTGTCGATGTCTGATTTTAACTGGCCGTTGTCAGATTTTCTCTCTCCGGGTTGTGGTGCGATCGGGTGATCATTGATCAAGTTGGTTTATTGTAATTGTGATCACTTATCGATTTGTTAAATTAACAATTCACAGTTTATTCTCCACTAAGTTTCTTATTTATATTATTTTCGATCAAATTTTATTTTATTCATTTTAGATTTAATCTTGCCTACTCGAAGTCTGGTACTGAAATTCTTGGGGAAAAATATTATGGTTAGGGTTGAGGTGGCGGGCATCGGTTGGGTGGACAATGGTATTTGGCAATCTCGTCAGTTTCTCTGTTCGTGAGGGTTATATAGTAATGGGAGGTTGGTCATTTTCTCGGAGATTGTCATTAGTTTATTAATGTAATTTGGTTCAGCTGAATTGCTTATCAATTAATATTATCATGATTTCAACATTGGGTAATTTTAATCTATTCAAATAAAATTAGTTCATGATTTTAGAGCAATTATGGGTAGGTTTGAAATCTTATCCCCTTCGGAACGTGTGAAATTCTATTCAGTTGGAGAGCTGTAATTCAGGTCTTATAGCTTTGGATTTAAAAACTTTTAACACTCAATCTAATATATCTCTGCATCTTTTGACGTTTTAGTTTTGAATTTTTTAATTTTTTAATTTCCTTTTATGGGGATAGAATTTATGCTAGAATCGAGTTATTACGAAGGGATTTGGAAATTCTGGATGATTTTGGATTTTATCCTTACATTTTTGGTTTGAGTTCTTATTACTTTGGTTTACTTCTATCTTACTACCTGGCCGTCGATGGATGCCAATTGAATATCACGGGTTATTTACTAGTTCAATTTATCATTAATACTTATTCGCAAACGACTATGGGATTGATGTGAGGGCGAGGTAATAATAAAAGTTTTCTCATTTTGTTTTCCTGGAGGCATCCTTATCGAATCCTCAAAGACTATGGGATTGATGTGAGGGCGAGGTAATAATAAAAATTTTCTCACTTTGTTTTCCTGAAGGCATCCTTATCGAATCCTCAAAGACTATGGGTATTTAAATTTTATCGTAACTGGTTTATTATGACTTAATTACAGTAAGTTCGTGGCTGTCGCGTGCTGATTTAGGGTAACCTCAGGTTATATTAGTACCTCGCAATTTACAATTATTATCATGAATTTATAATTAATAACAACGATTTCATTTTTGTTTAATTACCCGTGACCTTCCCCTAATTGGCCTTAGGCGCATTTTATGTTCATATTATATTTAGTGAGTGCCCACTGGACTACTAGGTGTGATGATTTTGAGCCGTGTGTAAAATAATTTAGGTCGAATTTAAAGAAAACTAGAAACGAGAAAGAAGCCAAAAGACCTTTTCCTTATTTCTCCTTTCTTCTATACGGGATAATATTGACGTTCCAATCCCTGCGTTCCGCACGCTGGGTCTTCACGGGCACAGATCATCGGCGATATTCCACGCACTTATACGAATCTGAATAGTATGTTGATTTTGATATCTTGCGGTGTGTCTTTAACTGTGGGCCGGAAAAATTTCGACAAATAAATTATTAATTTTACGAAAAACAAGTTAAATTTATACATTATAAATGTTTATTAATATATTAAAATAATATACAAATTATTTGACCAAAAGCATCATAAAAATAACATAAAAATACATCTCCCCCTACGCCGACATCCAAGCAGAGCTCTACCGAGGTTGCGAGGATGTGACGTGGAGAGAGAGTCTCCAAATAAAACTACTGCTCACCTAAAAATAGCTGTTAAAACAATTGAAAAATTTTAAAACAAATTTTGTTTGAAAAATGGTTTCAAAAATGTTTTTTTGGTTCAAAATTGGTTAAATTTTATGTGAAAATGCATCGGTATTTATACCTATTTTCTGTCCCTAACCTCGCGTGTTATTTTTGATTTAGTAAAACAAAATTCGACCTTGTTATTTTCTAGTGTATTCTAATCTTTATTTTTATTATTTTTTAATTTATTTTGATAATTTTTTATTTAGAATTTTTATTGAATTATTTCTAATTCAATTTCTTCGATTTAAATTTCACTTTCATGAAATTTCATTGATTTATCAAATTTCGGTCGAATTTGTTGGGTTTTCATGTTATGTTTGTATTTGTATCGTGCAGATCTTGTTGCATTTTGTTATTATTTTAATTTATTTTTATGTTTATTTATTTTATATGTAATTATCTTTTTTCTCATATTTTGATAGGGTTTAGTTGATGTTTTAATAGGTTTGAGTTTAAATTTGCATTTTATGTTTGCATGTGTGTTACCGACCCATTTAAACATTTTCCAAGGCCGTTTATGTTCTGGCCCAACAATTTGCTATTTGTACCACTTTATCCAATACAGATTTTAATGTGTTTGGCAATGTTTTTGAAACTAAAACTTCCCGATGTAAAAACAGTGTGTAGATATGATATTTGGATTCTTTTCCTTCACAAGTGTAACACATCTTTTAATAGATCCTGATATTGATGGAAATCCATCTGTACAAATTACTACGCAGAAATCCCATGATATTTGGGATTTTTCTAAATATGTGGTAATACAATTAAAAATATCTTTTCCTGTTGTATGTTCTGTAAGCTCTCTGCAGCAAAAAAATTGATTTACTATTTCATTTTCATCAATGAACCGAATGAATGCAAGTAATTGAGCTTTGCTGCTAATATCAACAGATTCGTCAATTTGCAAAGCAAAATATTTCTTGGAAAGTTTATTATTAACGATTTCCTCAATATCATGTGACATGTCTTTTATTCTTTTTTAATTGTATCATTAGATAGGGGAATCTTCATAATCTCATTTTTTGCATCATCACCAAACATAATTTTAACTATTTCACAATATGACGGTAAAATAAGACTTTCTGCTATAGTATGTGGTCTTAATTTCAGTGCAATTAATTCGGCTACCTTGTATGAAGCAATTTGCGCCTTATCAGAAATTGTCATAGCACCTTTAAATTGTTTTGCTTGCTTAGCTTGCATGCCCAATAACCTTTTAAAATAATCCTTATTTTTTGAAACAAGATTAGCATGCGTATTAGTAAAGTGTCGGTTCCATTGGACAGCTCTACACCACATACAACACTTTTAGGAATTGGACACTCCTTTTCACCGGTCCATGTAAACCCGAAACTGATATATTTAGTCTGCCTATTAGTCTTCTTTATTTTATTACACGTTGAAACATCTTCTGTGTTGCCACTATTAATACTACTCCGACTTGTACTGCTCCATCATTTATATTTTTCTCCGAATTACTTTTTCGTTTAAAGAATTTGTCCATGGCTATTTTATATAAATTGGGAATAAGAATCAGTACATACATATATTTATTTAATTTGCATTACAAAGTAATTAATTTATGTCACAATTGTTTATGTTTTAACAAAGAACATATAACTATTATAAGATATAAAATATTTCAGCTTACTTGATTTAAATATTTTTTAGAATTTAAAAATTAACGAAAATTTCTTAAACGCCGTTAAACCATATAAACAGACCAAGTGCATACCACATATATGTAGATTAAAATTGAGTTATGCAATATATATATATTATATAGTATCACTTTTTTGTCATATACAACTGAGACGATTAGTGTCTTATTATATGATAAAGACATAATTTTGAAAATTTGTTCTAATAAATTTATGTTATATGAGTTTAGCTTTCGTTTCGCGGAGCACCGATTAAGAACCACTGCTCTACAGTCATCTATCGGTTTATTCACGAAATATTTAGATCAATTTACATTCTTCTTTATTTATCATCAAACAATTTGTTTACGGAGTTTATTAGATTTACAAGGCATCCTAGTTTATTTGATTTGTCCATTGCTGCATCTTCACGGACACGAGATATTGGTGGATATATTTGCACTTACAAATCTCGACTTGAATGTATATTTTAACACATTTTCAACTTCTGATACATATAATTGGTCATAACATTAGCACATCATTTATCATATCATCATTTTTCATTCGAAATTACCATCACTTGGTAATATAAATCCACAACATTAAATGAAATTGATCCGTAAGACTCCTTTCAAAACTGGTGGTATTTTGTAAAGTCAACTGATTTTTCGAAAGTGATTATCGGTTTCTTCTAACAAAAACAGCTTAGCTTTTTGCGAGAAAAAGTGATTTCTTACTAATTGGTTAAAATATTGTGAAAATGAATCGGTATTTATACCTATTCTGTGACCCTAACCTTACGTTTTTTTTGATGCATTAAAACAAAATTTGACCTTGGTTTAAATTGTAATTTTAATTTTATCATTTTTCTATTTTAAATGAACAATCTATTTTATTTAATTTTTAATGAAATATTTTTTATTGAAATATTCTATTTTTTCCTTATTTTATTCGTTACTTGATAATTCTTATGAATCGTTCATTTTTTCGGTCAAATCGTTGTGTTATCTTGTTATTTCTATGTTGATTTTGTGCGGATCTTGATGTATATCTGTTATTATTTTAATTTACTTTTATATTTTTGCTTTTATATTTAATTACATTTTCCTCATATTTTAAGGTTGTTTACTTGATTTTAAATTTGCTTTGTTGTGTTTGCGTGTTATTTCCGATTAATTTAAAGAAACCTTGTATTGTAAGTTGCCATTTGGTCGAGAAGAAAAATCTAACGAGTTGGAGAAACGAGTTGAAAGTAGTAAACCGATAAAGAAGTTAATCAGATTGCAGTGACTTATTTCGTGATACCCTTAGGGTATTTACGAGAATATGATTGCTATTACCGAAAATTTATTAAAGATTTTTCTCATATTGCACAACCTCTAAACGTACTACTGAAGAAACAAAGTAAATTTGTATAGAAAAAGTCCCAACAAGAAGCATTTGATGTATTGAAAGAGAGTCTAACAATGCAGTCAATTTTGAGGTGCCCAGATTTTTAAAAGCCTTTTATCGTCATGACCGATGCCAGTAATTTTGCATTGGGTACAGTTTTAGGGCAAAAAGTTGAAGGCAAAAAAGATCGCATTATTGCCTATGCGAGTAGAACATTGAAACCTCACGAAAAGAATTACGTTACAATAGAAAAATAGACTTTAGCCTGATTCTATGGCATAACTATATTTCGACAATATTTGGTTAGCAGAAAGTTTTTAGTATTGACAAATCACAATCCATTGCAATGGCTTATGAAGCATAGAGATTCAGCAAGCAAATTAATAAGATGGTCTTTAGCCTTACAAGAATAGGATTTTGAAATTAAATATCGGACAGGAAAAGCTAATGCAAACGCTGATAACATGACACGTTGAGAAAGAAACACAGAGTGAAAATACAATGAGAGGGGTGTGCAATATGAAAGAACTGCAAGCTAATCAAGAAGAAGATGAAGAAGTAAATCAATTACGGAAGCACTCGGTTACGTTTAAAAATTAGGGTGATTGGAAGTATGTAATGGAAGAGAACCATAAATATGTCATTCATGAAGGACTGCTCAAATGTATAAAAAACGGTAGCTTATTAATAGTAGTACCGACGAAGAATCGAGTTACATTGTTATTGGCACATCACGATGTGCGCTTGTGGGATATCTATCGTCCAGAAAAACATATTCTAGACTGAGATTAAAATATCATTTGGAAACAATGGAACGAGATGTAAAGCAGTGGTGCAGTACTTGCAAAATATGCTTAACTCGTAGAAATACGGGAAAGAAAATCAAAGTTCCCTTGAAACCAATGCCAATTCCGTCGGCACCAATGGAAATTACAGCAATGGATATCGTCGGACCATTGCCAGAAACAATAAATGGGAATAAATATATTGTAGTCTTTTGTGATTATTTAACAAAATGGCCAGAAGCTTACGCAATGAAGAATCAGAAAGCAGAAACAGTTGCTAGAATATTTGTTGAGAATATTATTTTCAGATAGGGTTCACCAAAGAAATTATTAACTGATCAAGGTACAAATTTTCAAAGCGATCTATTTAAATCAATTACGGAATTATTTCAGTCACACAGTATATGGAAGTTCTAGGCTATAAAGCTTTGATGCAAGAGAGACTACAATCAGTATGGAAACAAGCAGGACTCAAAATCAAATATAATCAGGAGAGTTACAAAGACCAGTATGATAAACGAGCGCATGAACATGGCATAAAAGTGTGGGATTTATTATATTTAAACAAACCCGAACCAACAAAAGGACTGTCAACAAAATTACAAAGATCATTCAAAGGACCGTATGCGGTATGTGATACGACAGAAACCAACTTAAAGTTACGACCGATCAGAAACAAAAAGGCAGAAACAATAGTGGTACATGCGAATCGTTGAAAAAAGGTTCAATAAGATGGTGAAGTGAAATATTCGTTGAGATCAAATCAAGATAAAATAGATGATGGGCCGAATATTATACAAATATTTACGAAAAACCCCACCCCGTTGAATTATATGACTAAAGCATTGTTCGTGACATTAATAATATCTAACCTATTTTGTTCAAACGAGGCAGAAGTCATGCCAAGGTATGCAAAAGCGGAGATTGAGGTGCTTGAAAATGTTCATACATATTCAGCTTTTACTCAAATTGTATGGTTATATCTTTGTAAAGAATCAGTATAAATCGAAATTGATAATTTTGTGAGTTATTTTGAGCCCCCGAAAAAACTAGGTTATCATCAAAATATTTTTATTGCACATGATTGAACAATGAATTTCAAATATCCCTGGCTGATAAAACAATATGAACCTCGAAAGAATTCTGTAAGAAAACTGCATAGTTTAATTAGATTGTACGTGTAGACACAAAAATTAAAAAGCCACGTCGAAGTGAAACCCGTTATAAATGGAATTAACGTATATTGGCAACCAGATGAAACCCAACAAGTCAAAGTGATTTTTCAAAGCTATTCAGTCGATACCCTCAATCTGAGAAAACCATTAGTAAAGTACTTTAATTTAAAATTAAATAAAACTTATAATATCGTGGATTCATTTTTATGAAAAATTACTTCAGATAAATGGCACTTTTAGTGATAATAAATGGGTCGAGGTATATGTCGATCAACAGTCAATTCGTTAATTAAACGAAACTAATAGAGTTGTTTTCCATTGTCAAGATCAGCATCCAAAATTAAAATGGTGCATATGAAAATTAAATATTATCGACGTACAAATCAGACTAGCAGTTGGCAAAAAACATTCGTCGAAAGTAAAGCTGTTCGAGCTTCAGTGAACCAACCAAACAAAAGATCCAATTTACCAATGAAAATCAACCAAGAATATCCTTCAACCAAAGCATGGAGAAAACAAACAGATGATAATAAATCCTATTCAATTGTGTATAACAAAACTATATTTCGAGCTAATGATTCTGAAACAGTATTCAACCAAACCACATGACAAATCCGTAATGCTGGAACATCCTTCATAATTGTGATCACGACAATAACTATTATCATTCTTGTCATATACATGATATCATTTTCAAAACTTATTCGAACAAATAAACATCACGATCGTATCGATTGACCAAGATCTTCGTGGGTCGTGTATGAGGAAACATTCGTCTAGTGAGATACAATTGATTATTGCATGCCTATTTTATATTGACATTATATATATATATATATAAGGGGATAGCAAATAAAATTTGTTTGAATAGGAGTAAAGGGTATAAATTTAACAGTAAAATAAAAAAATAAATTAGTGTAATTAAAATAATTTAAAACGGTAAGAATTTATTATTAAATATTATTATTTATATAGGGATCAAAGGTGGTACCATTCGAGTACTTACCGACGGCCTCCTATCACAAAATCTTAAATTCAACAATTAATTTCTAATGTCTTTAGAAAAAAAATGGAGCGATGGAAAAACAGCACAAGGATGACATCGATTGAAGAAAAAATATGGAGATCCAAAAAGATTTTCGATCGAAAACAACTTGTTGATCTCAAACTGGTTCCGCACGGAAGATAGAAAAATGAAGATATTCTTATTTATTGTTCAGAGGAATTCCGGATTAAAATTAGCTGAAGAAATCGATACAAAAGCTGAAAACGAATACCGGATGCACATTATCGACGGAAAATCGAGATCTTAGATGAAAGATGGAAAATATGGAATGAAGAGCAAAGATTTACATCGTGGTAAATTTCAGAGGAACTGCGAAAGAAGAGAATTAGAGCAGCATACGACAAAGTCACAATAGCAGTAGAAGTGAGGATTCCGAACGCAATAAACGAGGTTCCAAAAAATGAACCCATAATCGACGAACCAGGATTTCATCAATCAACGATGAAATGCTGCGACAGAAACACTCATTTTTGAGAAAGGGCATGACTCTAGACGAAATATGTCAAAAATGCCGAATATGACACTTCAGAAACACGCGAGATGATTTCACTATCAATCGCTATTATAAATTATGATAGAAAGGTACTGAAGAACGTGTATGTCACACCAAGGATGAGGATCCAGCACTGTGTATCAATTTGCCATGGGATTAATGAAGCTGCATCCAGAAATCAACTGGATCAGTATATGGAAATGATGGAGGTTCAGAAACTAACAGTGGGGAAGATATTGGTAGGGCATGACCTATATGCCGAATTACAATACTTAAAGATTTGGTTAAGAAAATTATATGGCATTAAGGATCTCGCTGCCGCACTTATTTTCGAAAAAATGGAAATATCAAAGAAAGGACAATGGTTTAAACTCCAAACGTTGGTGGAAGAAATATGTGGAGAAAAAACACAAACAGAATTCCACTCAGCAAAGGAAGATGCAAAGAGTATTCGGCGGATATATAAAACAATTGAAAACCAATGAGAGCATCATGTAAAATGGCCACAAAAAGTAATTTCCAAAAAATATTCATTGGCGGATATGAATCAAAAGGTCAAGAGAGTACTAGCCAAATTGAATGCAAAAAAGATAGAGCAATGCAAATGGAGGTGACAGTAAAATATCAGATGGCGACACAATCTTCAATGGGTATGACGGAAGAGATTTTAGTGTTTTTTCTGCTAATGGTGAAACAGAGAGCAGAAACGAAAATAGAACCAGTAACGTTCAATAAACGCAAACCAATACTTAAAAGTAAAGCTCCAGTGGAACAGCCAACAACCAGGACCGACATTGCTACCTCAATCGGACTAGACGAAATAATGTACAATGGGATGAAATATTCGGGGAAAGAAACCATAGTCAAATATGAATGTGGAACGGACACATTGGAAATAAAACTTAATCGAAATATTAATTGAAAAATTTATATTTATATTTATTTAAAAATAAATTATTAAGTCTTTGATTGTCTTTACCAGACCGAAAATGCCACTGGAGTACCCCAAAAATTAATAAGCTAAATATTTTTTAACACCAAAACCCCAATTTCATTAAATCACGAAATAATGCAACACCTTTATAAATTAATTAAATGTAAAACACACAAATAAAATAAAATGATATTATTATCAAAAAATATATATAATTAAGAATTATTCGAAATAAAAAGTTAAAATAAATTATTATGTGTATTACTAGTGTAATTATGTTGGGCTAGAACACAAAAAGCCTCGAGAATTGTTTAAATGCATCAGTAATACAGCATGAAAACCGAGCACCAAGATAACTTAAAATATAACATACAATACCAACTAAACATTTTAAAATCTGAGAGAATATAAATAAATATAAAATCAAAATCATAAAAGTAAAATAAAATAAATACAAAATGCATCAAGAACCGCATGAAATTTACATAAAAAAATAACATAATAACAAGAAAATTTGACCGTAAAATGACCATTTATATAAAAGTAAAAATTAATGAATTAAATGAATAAAAAATAAAATATTTTTGGCTGAATAAATTTAATTAAAAATGTTAAAAATAAATTACCAATTTAAATTAAGAAATTAATAAAAATTTAATTTAGATAACACAAATAATTTCAAGGTCGAATTTTGTTTAATCGCAATAAAATTAACACGCAAGGTTAAGGCCAAATTATAGGTATATATACTGATGTGTTTTCACAAATTAACACAACTACTTTGCAGTATTATTTTCAACTTGGTTGAAATATTGATTTTCAGTCTCACTTGGAGACTGATCGTAGTGGTGTGCGTTGCAGTTTTTAAATAATATATAAGACTTAAATAAATTATGTTGAATCGAAACGAAAAATATAGGCAGAACGCTGCGTAAATTTTCGGAAATAGTTAAAACATTTATCATAAAAATTGTAAAATAAGGGCGGAAAGCTGCTCAAATTTCCGAATTGATCAAAATACTTATCGAAAATAGTAAATTTAAAGTGAAATGCGGCTCAACTGTTGGTAGAAGAGTATTATGAAACTGTAAAATAAGAGCAGAATGCTGCTCAAATTTTCCGAATTAATTCAAATACTTAACAAAGAAAGTAAAGTAAAAATAGAACGCGTAAAATAAGGGCGGAACGCTGCTCAAATTTTCCGAATCGATGAAAATACTTTATCGAAAACTGCAGAATAAGGATAAAACCGTAAAATAAGGGCGGAACGCTGCTAAAATTTTTCGAATTAACAAAAATACTTTATCGAAAACCGGAAAAATACTGATGGATTACGGCTAAATTTTTATAAGAAAAATATTTCTTAAAGCTGAGGAATAAGGACGAATCCCTACACAAAAATTTGTTAATAATATTGATAATAATAATAATAATAATAATAATAATAATAATAATAATAATAATAATAATAATAATAATAATAATAATAATAATCATGGCACTTGTAGTAATAAGGATAATAATTATGATAATAATAATAGTAATAATAATAGTAGTAGTAAAAACAATAAATATAATGGTAATTATAGTAATAAAAATAATAATAAAGGTAATAGTAGTAACAGTTAATAAAGGTAATACATATAATAGTAACAATGATAATGCTAGTAATAATAATAGAGAACATTGATGTTGTAATAGGGATAAGGGTAAAAGATATACTGTGGAAATATTTAACTTAACAAAGGGTCTACAGGCCATAGAATAATCATCAATACGGACAACAATAATGGTGGGTTACAGGGTTTCGAAATTTGCCTATCTTTAATGTTGCCCTAGTAACGCCATACAAAATGATTCTAGTTGCCACTTGGCACCCGTTGCTAGGCAACGTTGGAAATGTGTTCAAGTGGGTGAATTGTCCGCAAAAAGTGAGCATTATTACTAATACTGTAATTGCTCAGACAATCCTCGCGTCCACGAGCTGTCGATAGAAGACCTATGCTCGCTTTGCTCTGTCCCTTGTGTAAAAAGTTCAAGATCAAATTTTTGTTGACTGTGGGAGATGGGACGAAGGTTCGATGACGTGATACGAGTATTCATGATAATGCTTGTATACAAATGTATCTAGGAAATAAATTAACTATAGGTGCAACTATTCTATTTAAATCAACGAAAAACACATAGCATTCGTGAGTTAATGGGATAGGCTTGGGGGTTGTATTGCTCGACGTCGGGCACGCTCCTTGCGTCCCGGCCGACGATTATTGGATGGAGTGGCGGACTGGATTGTAGATTGAGAACTTTTATGTGGCATCTGGGACGGGGCGAAGACGAGCGGGTATGTTACTGCTTCCCCCTCCCGACAGACTGCTAGGGTGACCTCCAATCCTCTGATTTGGGTACGCAAGCTCTGATTAAGCTGTCGCTCTTCCGCCCAACCTTTTTGTGCCACCGTGAGTCTGTGGTAAATAGCTTTCATTTTTGTCGGATCCGACCAGGTTGCCTTTATTTGTTGTACTTCCCGGGTCATTTGGATTATTTGGGTGAGTAGATCCGCATTCGTCCGCCTAGCGTGATCCAATTCGGCTTGTTTTAACTGCAGGGTCGACATCGTTATAATAAAAGAAAACTTTCGAATTCTTTATGGGCTTAATTACATCAAACTTTAATCATTATAAACATAGTTACAAATAGAATCTGATTACAAAGAGAAACAAGGCAAATGACATTGGAATTTTTAAATTTTTACGACATTAATACTACAAACTAGGGTCTTTGTTCCTTGCCCGAGGAATCAGGACTCTTCAGTAAAATGTCGTTTTCAGCTTTTCCTCGAAGTAGCTACCGGATATGGCCGTCGGGTATCGCGGGCCGGTCGAGGTGGGTAAGCCTCCGCAATACGTCCGACGCGGATGTCCTCTTCCACGTTCGCGAGGTACATCCTTGACTTAACCACATTTAAGTCCACTTGTTCCTGCACCCTTTCCCATTGGGTGAGGAGGTTTCGTGCGTGCTCGTATGTTTCTTCAGCAGGATACTGCTGTCCGGTGAGTCCACAAGGGTCCCTTTCGAAGCCTAACAGTCGCCAAGTGGTGGGATAGGACCACTGTGGTCGAAGTTCATTGAAAATCTCTGTGGTTGACTGTGCCTTCTTCTGACGGTATTCATCAGTTACTTGAGTGGAAGTCCAATCGAGAGGCATGATTTCTTCTGAAATGATATTGTGAATGAACCATTAAGTACGAAAATTACAAATGAAATTTATCCAAACCGGCTGCACGGTTTGATGTTTGTGAAATGAAGGGTTGACTCATTATATGGGCAACGTTGGTTATTTTCGGAAGTGTCATGGTGAAATAATTTTTAATGGAGGGTCGGTGAAAGAAAAGCACCTATCGGAATTCGTGATTGTTGTTGGTCGTTCCGAGATTGTTAACAATCGCAGATTAAACTCTTCATCAAGCAACCTTGAAAATTTGTCTTATGACAATCAATACGCTGGAAATCTCTGATATATTTCAGGCTAACATTTTGGTTCATAGACTAAATAACACATCTCATAATTAAGATATCGAATTTATTTTGTACCCAATTAATTGGTGGTCAGTACAGTGTTTAAGAGACGAAATATGACGGTGTATTTAGGATCATTCAATGTAAGTGCGTTCAAACCATTATTCTAGCTCATGAAAATAGAATCTAGAAGTGCGAAGGGGTAACATAATTTTCGAATTTGAATATTCACGAGTATTCTTATTTAGAAGATTCGGAGAGGGCAGAAGGAATTGGTACTCTGGCGTAATTCTTTGGGAAGTTAATATCCGATTTGGGTACTATGCGAATATGGGTGATTTTAGTTAATTAAATGATTAGATCTTGTTTATAACTAGGTCATGGGAGATTATTATTTATTAACGATTTGTAGTTTTAAACTCGAAATAAATTATTTACATAAAAGGGATCTTGTAAATCCATAATTCGATGCGGTAAAATTGGTGATGGTCTATCGTGACGGTGGGTGCGTTTCCGTTAGACGAATTTGTGTATTCAGAAGCCGTCGTCTACGGTTAACCGGATTTCCGGTTAAAGGGAACTTTGATTGATTGTCGGTTAGGTTTAACTTTATGTTTGGTGGTAATTAATAATTCTAATTTAGTCATGATTCTATTTTACTGGTCGGTATTATTCGAGTTTATTTTAGTAGATTGGGTTGGCATGATCTCGTTGTGAAATTTTCGACGGAATCCATGATTCAATATCCGGTATATTACACTGACTGGGGAATTCGTTGCATCTCTATGTCATGGAATTGTTACTTAAGATTCGTTTTTAGCGGGTTGGAATTTTGATCATATTGCCTGATTTATTTCGAATTTTTTGGAAATGTTCTCCACCTCTACTACTGGTTTGTTGGATTTTAACTTTCTCGAAATGTCTGCAGTATTTCTATTCCCGCTATTGGATTTCTTATAATAATTGAATTATTACTTCGACGTTAACGTTTGAAATACATTTATTTTATGAAGATGAACTGGTTCAGACTCTACACTCGTAGTAAGCCGATTTCTTATGATTTTTTTTGGTTGGTTGATATAATAAATTTATGGTCGTTTGTTTTAGTTTTACAGGGAAATAGTCGTGAAGATTCTGGGTTCTCGAACGGGCTTGGGGTTCTTATCAGTAGTTAAGTAAACCTTTTTAAACGTTATCGTCAAGTTAACTTTATTTTGTTTCACAACGAATCAATCTACTCACATCCTTAATCCCTATCCATATTGATTTGATTTCCCCTTTTTTAACAATGATGTAAATTTTAACTTCTATAACAGTAACCTTGTGTTAATAAATTGTCCTTTTCTTTCTAAGCAACGGATATTTACTTTCCATTTACAGATTAGCTTAGTTGTTTCTATCCTTAAATTTTAATCAATAAATTACCCATTTTTAATCAACAGTTACTTTATTTTTAACCAATGACTTTAATCAAACATTACTTTAAATTATTTTAATTTTTTAATCCATGAATTACTTATTTTTAATCAATGGTTACACTAATTTTAAGCAATGAGTTGCTTTATTTTTAATCAAAGGGTTACTTTATTTTTAATCAATAGTTACTTTAATTTTAATCAATGAATTATATTAATTTAATCAATGAATTACTTATTATTACTCAATAATTACTTTAATGTTAATCAATAAATTACTTTCGTTCAATCAATGAGCTACTTTATCTTAATCAACAAATTACTTTAGTTTAATCAATGAATGAATTTATTCCCCATACCCTTACCCTTTAATAAGCCTTAGGCGCATATTGTGTTTATATTATATTTAATGAGTGCCCACTGGACTACTCGGTGTGATGATTTTGAGCCGTGTGTAATATAATTTTAGGTCGATTTTACAGAAATGAGAAACGAGGAAGCAGCCAAAAGACCTCTTCCTTATTTCTCGTTTCTTCTATATGGATAATATTGACGTTACGACCCCTGCGTTCCGCACGCTGGGTCTTCACGGGTACATATCATTGGCGATTTTCCACGCACTTACACAAATCTGTACTATGTATATTTCACTAACTTGCAATATGTGTTGGCTGTTGGCCAGAAAAATTTCGACAAAATGATTTTAGCAAATATATAAGACAATGTTTAAATATTATAAATATTTATTAAGGCATATAACAAATAAACATAAATTACCCTACGATCCATTCCATAAAAAAATAAAAATTCATAACATTGCATCTCCCTCCGCGCTGACTTCCAAGCAGAGCTCCATCGAGGTTGCGAGGAAGTGACGTGGAGAGAGAGCTCCAAAAATCAAACTATTTCTCACCTAAAATTTCAAAGGATTGACTTTAAAATGCTAAGATTCTAAAATAGTTTTTAGTTTAAAATGGTTTTCGTTTGAAAAACGGTTAAATTTAATGTGAAAATGAATCGGTATTTATACCTATTTTCTGTCCCTAACCTTGCGTGTTAAATTTGATGTAGTAAAACAAAATTCGACCTTGTTATTTTCTAGTGTATTCTAATCTTTAATTTTATTATTTTTCAATTTATTTTAATAATTCTTTATTTAGAATTTTTATTCAATTATTTCTAATTCAAATTTTCTGATTTAAGTTTCATTTTCATGAACTTTTATTAATTTATCAATTTTTGTCGAATTTGTTGGGTTTTCGTGTTATATTTGTGTTTGTATCGTGCGAATCTTGTTGCATTTGTTATTATTTTAATTTATTTTTATGTTTGTCATTTTATATTTAATTCTCTTTTTCTCATATTTGGTAGGGTTTAATTGGTGTTTTAATAGGTTTTATTTTAAATTTGCTTGTTATGTTTGCATGTGTGTTACCGATCCATTTAAACATTTTCCAAGGCCATATGTGTTCTGGCCCAACAATAAGAAGGACTAGGCAAATGGACATAAAGATGAATGATATGAGAGTATAGGTTAACCTTTGAAAGAGATAGGAGAATAATGGGACCTAAAAATCAAAATCGAGCACAGGCCTTCTATCGGCGGGTCGTTGGACCCATGGATCGTCCGGTCAATTACAGCATTAGCAATAGCGCTCACTTTTTGCGGACGATCTACCCACTCTAACACAGTTCCAACGTTGGTTAGCAACGGGTGCCGAGTGGTAAGCGAAAAATATTTGTAAGGAGTTGTCTGGGTAACAACCATATAGTTTCAAAATATCAACACCCAGAAACCCACCACAATTATCAGAAATTTGTCGTTTCCCTCTGACTCCTCGTGTCCTTTTCGAATCAAATAAGCAAACCCAACACAGAATAATTTTATTTGCACTTTATCACAGTTACAACTCAATCTGATTTATTTCAATGTTTTGTAATCACAATTTCACTGATTTATTTGCACCCTTCAACCACCGTATAAATTTGATTATTCTAAGGTAGGTTATCCAATGGATAATCACCCTTTCTGATAGATAACTTTGACTTTACTTGTGTTTAGATTCTTCTACTGACCTGACTACATTACTCATTTGCTTCGACCACTGGCCATTTCGTGTTTTTCCCTTTTCCTTTTATACTCCTGCTCAGACTTTTTCAGACGATTGTCAACAACATTTGTTACATTATTAAATTACAAATTAGGAAATAATTACCTCTCCATAGATCAGTAGCGCCCATTTAATATTGTATAGGCCAATTTATCCTTTTATATTATTCCATCTACACGCCGGGTTTTCCTCATCTCTCGGATTTTCCTCATCTCTCGGGTTTCCCATTGCCTCGGACTTCCCATTGACTCGGGCTTCCCATTAGTAAATAATTTCTTTTTTGTCTTATATTATTTTCTAGGGACCCCTCACTAAATTTTTATTATTATTTCTGGACTCGTCACAATTTGGCTTCAACCATACCATATTCCCCCTATCAATACTACTTTCGAATTTTTGTAAATTTTTTAATTAATGTTGCACTTTTATCATTTTGTTGTTTTGGTGGGTTTCTGGGTGTTGATATTTTGAACTATATGGTTGTTACCCATACAACCCCATACAAATATCTTTCGCTTGCCACTTGGCACCCACTGCTAAGCAACGTTGGAACTGTGTTCGAGTGGGTAGATCGTCCGCAAAAAGTGAGCGCTATTGCTAATGCTTTAATTGACCGGACGATCTATGGGTCCAACGAGCTGCCGATAAAAGGCCTGTGCTCGATTTCGATTTTTAGGACCCATTATTCTCCTAACTCCTTCAAATGTTAACCAATACTTTCATATCATTCATTGTTAAGTCCATTCCCATAGTCCTTCTTATCGTCGTCCGTGTTGATGATTATTCTATGGCATGTACACCCTTTGTTAAGTTAAATATTCCCACAGTATATCTTTTACCCTTATCCCTATTACAACATCAATGTTCTCTATTATTATTGCTAGCATTATTATTGTTACTATTATATGTATTACCTTTATTAATTGTTACTACTATTAAATTTACTATTATTCTTATTACTATAATTACTGTTAAATTTATTGTTATTATTACTATTATTATTATTATTATTATTATTATTATTATTATTATTACTATTATTATTATCATAATTATTATCATTATTATTATTATCAATATTATTAACAAATATTTGTGTAGGGATTCGTCCTTATTCCTCAGCTTTAAGAAATATTTTTCTTATATACAAATTTAGCCGTAATCCATCAGTAATTTTCCGGTTTTCGATAAAGTATTTTTGTTAATTCGAAAGATTTGAGCAGCGTTCCTCCCTTATTTTACGCGTTCTATTTTACTTTACTTTCTTTGTTAAGTATTTGAATTAATTCGGAAAATTTGAGCAGCATTCTGCCCTTATTTTACAGTTTCATAATACTCTTGTACCAACAGTTGAGCCGCATTTCACTTTAAATTTACTATTTTCGATAAGTATTTTATTTGATTCGAGAAATTTGAGCAGCGTTCCGCCCTTATCCTACAGTTTATAAGAATATTATACTAAAAATCGAACAACATTTCACTTTTGTTTTACTATTTTCTATAAGTATTTTAATCAATTCGGAAATTTGAGCAGCGTTCCGCCCTTATTTTCCGTCTCAATTCAACATAATTTGTTTAATTCTTATATATTATTCAAAACATTATATTTCATGATTTTAGTCGTTCGGATTAATCTTTTTCCGATGGCTATTCATTTTAACTGTTGCAACGATTTCGCAATTTTCCCCGCTACCCTTTCCTTCTCTTTGTCCTTATGATCTATTTATGTTCATATTATATTTAATGAGTGCTCACTGGACTACTCGGTGTTAGAGATTTTGAGCCGAATGTTGTTAAAATATTTATGTCGATTTTATCGAAATTAAGTACAAGAAAGTTGAACCAAAAGACCCACTTTCAAGCTACTCTCTTTCGCTATTTAATTCAATGATTTGACGTTTGGGTTTCTTCTTTACTCACGCCGGAACCTTCACGGGCACGACTGTTGGCGATTGTACACGCACTTACACAGTCGATAGTTGTGTGTAATTTTAATTACTTGCGGTGCTGTATCGGCTGTGGGCCAGAAAAGAAAATAAATAAATAAATTTTACCGTATCAGTTGAGTAAAAGTTTCAATGCACAAAATTGTGGCTTTAAAATATTTATTTGGCATACATAAATTCATCCTACAAGTTGGCATAAAATCATCTTGTCATTAATTCATAATTCTTCGCATAAATTGGCATAAAATTATCTTGTCAATAATTCATAACACTTCGCAATATCAATCAAATAAATTGGCATAAAATCATCTTGTCATTAATTCATAACATCATATAAATCGATACTCGAGCACTATCTGAGAGTTAACGTGTTCAGTCAAAACACTTGTCAGTGTTTATTGGCTTAATGCACGGCTCTCAGCTTGTCATGCACACTAACTCGAAGTATCTAGAAAATAAGACTGAAAATTTGTCAAAACACATCAGTATATATACCTACAATTTGGCCTTAACCTTGCGTGTTAATTTTATTGCGATTAAACAAAATTTGACCTTGAAAATATTTGTGTTATCTAAATTAAATTTTTATTAATTTCTTAATCTAAATTGGTAATTTATTTTTAACATTTTTAATTAAATTTATACAGTCAAAAATATTTTATTTTTATTCATTTAATTCATTAATTTTTACTTTTATATAAATGGTCATTTTACGGTCAAATTTTCCTGTTATTATGTTATTTTTTATATAAATTTCATGCGGTTCTTGATGCATTTTGTATTTATTTTATTTTACTTTTATGATTTTGATTTTATATTTATATATATTCTCTCAGATTTTAAAATGTTTAGTTGGTATTGTATGTTATATTTTAAGTTATCTTGGTGCTGGGTTTTCGTGCTGTATTACTAATGCATTTAAACAATTCTCAAGGCTATTTGTGTGCTGGCCCAACAATTGTAATGAACATGCAGCTGGTAGTAGACGCTGTGTATTCCGCTCTTCGATGGCAGTTTGAAAAAAAATTTCTAAAAATGAGAAATAGCAAGAAAATTGTCCCTTAAAAAGGAAAAAGGGAACAGAAATAAAAGAACCAATGAGATCGTATTCAGAACATCGATCTCATTAGTTCAGAAATTGTAGAAAAAAGTCCCATTAATCATGGGCAAACTTAAATTCTAGCTCAATTTATTTCCCATTATTGGGAATTAATAGCCCATTAATGGGCTCAAAAAACAAAATTTTGAAAAAAAAATTTAAATAAATTTTCTATTAAGGAGAAATTTTTAAAATAAAATTCCAAATTTTTAATTAAACTTTTGTTAAAATAAAAAGTTAAATTAATTTAATTATTATTATTATTATTGTTGTAATTACGAAGTATAAAAATTAAATGGAATTCGAGGACGAATTCTAATTAAAAGGGGATATATGTTTGGGTTATAATAAAACATGAATAAAAATAACAAAATTTTAAAATTATCAAAATCAATTAAAATTAATTAAAATTTTGAAAAAGTAAAAATCAATATTTTTCGGGGGGGGAAGTGGTTACCGGTGGCAAATTTGATTTTGAAGACGAATAAAATACTATTAGATTGAGAAATTGTATATTGAAGGGTCGGGAGCCCAAAAACAAATTAATTAAATTATTTACCGACGAACCCATTAATCAAGGGCCTCCAAGCTGAACGTCAGCTTAATTGGTTTCCCGGGATTAGGAAAATGGGCAACAAATTGTCTGAAAGGGAAAATCGTTTCCCTAGCAGTAATCCAAATTAATGGGAACCCAAAAATTATAAAAGGAACTGACAACAAAATAAGTTGCCAGTTGGTCGAGGAGAAAAATCTAACAAGTTGGAGAAACGAGTTGAAAGTAGTAAATAGATAAAGAAGTTAATCAGATTGCAGTGACTTATTTCATGATACGCTTATGGTGTTTACGAGAAGTAAACAATTTTATATTGTGGTGAATATTTTTGAATAAAGATTTCTTTGTTGGGATTTTGTCTTATTGAACACGAGGAGTCGGATTGAGAGACCTATCCATCGAAGAGTATTTAATATCCAACAATACCAATTCAGCTGATCAACACCACCCATACCTTTATTGTATTTTTTTGCAACGTAAGGGATGCCAACATGAACAAAATTTGTATAGCTCTTTATGTTGCTATCGACGGTTTTGCTTCTCTTATATAAAGAGCAGTTTGACATGAAAATGACTGGTCGATTGTCAAGCCACTTGCAGACTAGTATTTCATTAACCTCATCAAATCGAAAATTAGAGGATCCCATACTAGTTGTCAATTCTCCTTCACTCTTCAAAGGACAGTGTTTCAGATTTTTTCAGGCGATATTCCATTGCAGTTCCAATTGCAGGAAAGCTGATATTGTTCGATTGGACAAACCGATCAAATGAGCTGAAGTAATTATCAAAGTATAACCGATGTAGCGAAGGTAATGGTACTAATTTGGCCATGTCATAAACAACTTGCGTAGATTTTGAAAGAGAAGAACTTTCTGTGTTCTTCTTTTCCTTTGTAAAGGCTGACATGGTAAATTTTATAATATTTTTAAAAGGATCTAGTTAGCTCAATATCATTAGTTAAAGAAACGGATATTTTAGAAAAATGATACGTTTTTATTGATTTGAGGTTAATCAGGATATATCGATGAAATAAAAAGGATTTCGGTTAATTATAATGCTATTATTGATATCTGAATTAAACTGAGAAAATATGTGACGAGTTCAATCTTTCTATTTACTAGATTTTATTAAAAAATTATTTATCTGTTCTGTTTTAATATAAATTTTAATACTAATTGATTATTAATTAAAATATAAATTGGGGTGGGGCCTAATTTTATTAAACAAGATTTAAGGTATTATTGATTTCATTCTTGGATTATAGGAGTTATTAGTCAAAAAAATTAGAAAAACGATTTTGCCTACATCTTTGTAACTCTGGATCATAATAATTTTATAAATTCATTGAACGTATACACAAAAAATTACCCTAACCCAACTAGTAATTATTTAATGTCTTCAGAAAGCGAGCTTCGCGGACAATGCTGACAATTTTGATATTAATATTTTAAGGATTTCTGAAAAATCGACTGACAGAATTAAGTTATTTGCAAAATCTGATTGGCCAATGCGAGCTAACAACATTTCAACTATTTCTAAACTTGACGAAACTTATTTGGAGAAAATCAATAATAAAAAATTATTGGTAAGCTAAAAGCCAATAATACGATCGTTTTGACCGGCAATCTTCCAATTGAATATTTAATAAAAATATCATTTAACGCAAAGAGAAACTAAATTGATTCTAATCAAACCGTTCAAGGGATTGGAATATTCATTTATTAGCCATAAACAAGAAGTGGAAAACACTGAAATATTTATTAACGCTTTGAAAATGTTTTAATTTTGGCATTATTGATGCACCTACAAAACCGCATAATTAGCTGAGAAGCAGACATTCCGGGGGAACAAGATCTTTGATATATCCTTCAAGATCTTCTTGTTGCCAATGAGATTTCTGTAGAAACAGCTCCTTAAATCTTTCTTCGGGTTCATCAGAAAGTGTTAGAAATTTCACTAATTTAACAGAATTTGGTTGCGATGTTTCATTGATAATAACAAGCCCATGTAAATTGTTTATGTCTCCATTCAAATCTTCAGGAAGCTTTTCATTCCACATCACTAAAAATTCTTCCAGTTTCATTTCATCTGACTTATTAAGTATAAATTCTGCAAAACATCGTGTTACCTAAAAACAATTTTAATTGCTTCAGCAATCTCAAATAATAAATTTAAATATTAAGAATTTTATTTGCTAAAATTCCAATAACAGAAATCTTTATAATTAACTCAATAATATTAATTTTCCAAATAGTATCTCTATCTTTTTCTATCAGTTTTACAAAATAATAGTTCAAAGTTTGATCTAAAATCTCAATGGGAAATAAATCATTTAACATAGATTGCACATTATTTTGTGAAACATCAAAAATACTAAAATCATTTTCAAATGAACATTCAATTATTTTGACTATAATGTCATATATATAATCAATATAAAGTAATCGTAAATGGCCATCAACATTATAAACCTTAAGTTCACGCAAAGCATTTTTTAATTCTTCCTCACTCATTATAACGACTTCTAACAACTTTTCAAACGTGTAAATTTCTTCGTTTGTGTTTTCATCTATATGATGATAAAGAATCGAGCGCTGTAAAATTTTATAGACTTGACCGATTTTGGATTTTCGCAAATTGACTTCATAAAATTTATTACATGTTGATGATACTGTTATTAGCTGATTAATAAATGGCTCTTTTTCTTTGTTATTGAAATTTAATTCCAAATTTGGCAATATTAACAATGCGTTTGATGTTTCAGCTTCTCGAATTTCGTAGCTTTTATTGTTAGTACATAATACAGCTATATCATTGGTTTTGCCTTTGATAACAAACGAATTAGGTTGAGAATTTGAATTTAAAGATTCCAAGATTTCATTATTAATTTTGAAAATGTAGCATCCTTCTTTAGCAAAATCTTCTCCAAAAACAATTGTCTGACTTATTTTGCTGAAAGATTCGGGCGAGCATTTAATTAAATTAAGAATATCTTCACAATTTTGTGTAGAGAGCATCTTAAAATTATTATAAAAAATAATAAAATAATCAAAGATATAATAATATTCTAGTTGGTTTAAATAAACAAAACAAACAAAAGAGTTAAAAATTATATATTAAATTACATTTTATGAAAATATTGTAAAAATGAATTTTGAATGTTTTCATTTCTATTTAATTTTTAACTAGGTTTATGCATTAAAGTAAGAATTTAAAAGATTTGAGAATTTTTTATCTTTGCCTAGATAATGCATGTCACTGTTTCTGATCTATCGAAGATGCTCATAAGTGGGTCAAACAATGCTAGATATTTCACAAATTTCAGGAAGTTTCCGATATATCAGAAGTGTTCAGTTTGTCATGTGTTACACGAAAATTAATATTTTGCGTATCAAGAACTCTAACTAAAGAAATTGGCCGTTTCAAGATTTTCTGCTTATACTGTTGTTGGGCAAAAACTTATTAAGCCCATATTTGTGTTAGGCCAGAACACAAATAGCCTTGAGAATTTTTTAAATGCATCAGTAATACAGCACGAAAACCCAGCACCTAGATAACTTAAAATATAACATACAACACCAACTAAACATTTTAAAATCTGAGAAAATATAAATAAATATAAAATCAAAAACATAAAAGTAAAATAAAATAAATACAAAATGCACCAAGAACCGCACAAAATTTACATAAAAAAATAACATAATAACAAGAAAATTTGACCGTAAAATGATCACTTTGGTGGGTTACAGAGTATTATGATTTGTTTTAATTGGTGGGTTACTGGGTGTTGATGTTTGTTTAAATCTTCTTATGGTTACCCAGGTAACACCATATAAATATTTTCTAGCTACCACTCGGCACCCGTCGCTAGGCAACGTTGGAAATGTGTTCGATTGGGTGGATTGTCCGCAAAAAGTGAGCGCTATTACTAATGCTGTAATTGCTTGGACAACACCTGGGTCCAAAGAGCAGTCGTGAGAAGACTTGTGCTCGCTTTAGGTCGTTCGGTCCCTTTATGTCGTAAGTTTATCATTGGAGTTTTCGGAATATCAAAAGAGATTTGACAATGTTATTTTAAAATAGACCGAACCATTTTTTTATAATGATGTGTTTTATGTGTTGATTATGGTGTTACAGGCGCGATAAATACGAAATAAACGCATCTAAACTACAACTCAACAATATCTTATTGATGGGGCAATACAAGATTTTGTTTAAATGGATTGGAAACAGCACGCAAACATGACACGCAAAATTCAAAATCGGACCCATAAACACCAAGTAACCACCTAAAAATGCGAGAAAACACATAATTTAACATATAAAATAGAAAACATAAAATTAAATTAAAATATTAACAAACGCACCAAGATATGCACGAATTGACATAGAAATAACACGATAACAAAAGATTTGACCGAAAAAGTGACAATTTACGAAAAATTAAAAGAGTTCATGAATAAATCGAACAAAAATAAAATAATTTTAATCAGAAATGATTGAAATTAAAAATAAATGATTAAATTGTCAAACAAATCAAAAAATAATAAAAAATTAGAAATAAATTAGACACATAATTGCAAGGTCAAATTTTGTTTTAACGCATAAAAAATAACACGCAAGGTTAGGGTCACAGAACAGATATAAATACAAATCCATTTTCACAAAGTTTTAATCACTTTTTCACTCAGTGAATAGATTACTTTTTGCCAGAGCAATTTTATTCAAGGAAGCAACTCTCGATAATAGTTTTCATACTGCGAAACCAAGTAACTTAATGTAAGCTCTACTTGATCGTATGTTGATATGTATGAACCGAACTATGAATGAACTATGATGCAATTGTTTCAACAAATATATGTATTATGAAAAACGAATCTTCAGTTTTATGTCGAAATTTTTCTGGCCCACAGCCACACATCACACAAGAAATTAAAATCATAACACAACTAGTCATACTGTGTAAGTACGGTTTCTCCGCTTATAGTGTGTGCCCGTGAGAGCTCTGTCGCGCGTAACGACGGATCTCGAACGTAAATATTCTACCCATTATAGGGGCGGTGGGAAGATTGAGAACTAGTCTTTTGGCTGGCTCTCTTTCACCCATCTCCCGTAAAATCGACCTAAATTATCTAATTACAAATCGGCTAAAATGATAACACCGAGTAGTCCAGTGGGCACTCATAAAATCTAATATGAACACAAGAACCTTAGGACTAAAATTAAGGCTCGGGTCGTGGGGACTTAAAACCGATGCGATGCAGATAAATTTAATAACTAAATGGTAATTAATTTGATTTAAAGTAATTGAATCCATAACTTAAACTCGACGCGACGTAAATAAATTAATATAAATAAAATGATGGAATTGTAACTAAATTTGTGACTAGAATATACCATAAAGAGAATAGTTTGGTAATGTAATCGACGGATAGATTAATTAAATAAAATGAGCCATAATTAAATACTCATGTAATGAAAATCAAGTAAAATTTCAAAAGTGTTAATGATTTGAATTATCCTCGGATTTAATCTAAACTAACAAAAAATTATGAGTAAGAAGCCAGAGAAAATGGAGTAAAGGAACGAAACTGCAAACGATAGAGTAGAAATAACTGATTCCGAGAAAAATTACGACAGGATATAGATCCGCTAACATTTCATAAAAGTAGTAGTAATTAAGGCATTAGGCACTGATGAATCGTAAACCGAATTAATGATTAGATTTGAACCTCTCTAACCAATTGAAAGGTAAATATGTAATTAATGGACCCAAGGATAATTCAATGAGTTAAATAATAAAATTATACAACCAATAACAGATAAAAAGCCACCAAAATAATCATATTACACGCACCTGACATGAATAAATAAATTAATACGAATGATCCACCCAAGGATAGTAGATAAATAACAATGAAATATCACAATATAGTTCATAAATGAAAATAAAAGAGCTCAGCTTTCATGAGAGAATCCGTGATAATTCGAATGCGATAAATTTCCCACGAATAGTATTGAACTTTTAGGTCCGAATAAAACCTGAGAGACACCCTGAAATTGACGGAAGTAATAAAATCAGAAGTTCCGATCAAATTAGCAAACCATATAGTTCAATATCACAACCCAACGAAACATCAGAGTAGAGATTTAGACTCTTCCCCAACCTCGGTATTCTCTTCATCGAATAGCTGTCGTCGAATATTCCACCCAGCAGTTTTCTCCATGACGAGTATGTGCAGGGAATGTTTTCAGAAACAGCAGTATTCCGGAGTAACTTGCAATAAAGTGCCTTCTTTAAATTACCGACGTCGAATAAGAGCAACAATTCAGACGGAAACCGTCCTAAAATTCCATTCATTGAGTTAACAACGAGATTAGCCACGCACTAATCCATAGAAAGAACAATCCGATCGTAATTATACTAAATAAACTACAGACAGGTCATAGTCTGAGTTTATAGCAGAATAAACCAATTACAATCCGACGCGAATGACATGTCAATGACGTTAATCACACAAGATTGTAACGACAAATGTGATAAGGTGATTAGTAACAATGGACTTTCACCGCCAACCTGAACGAATAATAAATAATAGTCGACATCATAAATTGCAAATAACTTATAAAAATTATAATAACATTCAACCGTGAGAAAGAATAAATTAAACGTCAGTTCACTCACCCCACCACGCCCTCGCAAATAAACTTATGAATATAAAAGAAAATAGTAGAAACTCACATCTCATACCGCATAAACTTCGATGAATCACCAATCAACTAATACCGATCGTGGACGCGTTCGAACCCGAGACCTTTTACAAGATCGGATCTCGAGGAACAATGCTCGAACGCCTAGTGGAGAGAGACAATCAGGTAATTTCGCACGCTACATTTCACATTTCATTTTTAACTAAAACTCACCCATACTGAAACTCCATTGAAGTAAAATAAATTACTAACATCCATAATTTGCATGCACAGGCACGTCGAAAAAATGATTTGTAACTAAATCTTTTATACGTTTAGATCGCAGAGACTCATATGGCAGTTGGCACGACAATTCCCCGAGTGACTCTCCAGATTCCGAGCGCTTCCGCCGCTCGATACCACCAAGTGCTGTTGGATAACGGATACCTGTTATCCACTTATGGAGACTCCAGTTGGCCGAGAAGATCAGAATACCAAGCCGAGGAGATCAAACTACCGAGTATCGCGATTAAGCGCGAGCCGGGCAAAAATCCAGCACGAGAAGCCCTCCAGCGAGACGAATTCACAGCCATGAAGATGGAGGAGTTAGAAAGAAAATACCACCGGAAAGCGGTGTTAGCCAGATAAAGGCTAGCTCAAGTGAACAGGGACATAGCAAGTGGAGCTATCCTGAGCACCGATGGATTTCCGCCAGAATATGGAGTGTCCTTCGAGTTAGACGACCCGAAGCTGGTGCAAATGACAGCACCAACTAAATTGGTGTTACCGGAAAAACTCGTTCAGTCAACACTCCGAAATCGATTCGGATCCCGTCAAATGGGCGATCATACGTATGCAAGCAGGCATCCCCAGTGGAACTCCAATAACAACAATCGAAGAAACGAACGTTTCAATGACCATAAATGAATTGAACCGATATATTGATTAGTTTTTGTTAACAATAAATGTTTATGTTTCACAGGTTGTTCAATTTTTACCCTTATAAATAGACTACTTTGATACTAGTATAACTAAAGGATTTAAACTTTCTGACCCTTTGCAATAAATTTCTAAATATTTTATAGACAATAAATGATATAAAAATGTAGAAAATGTTTCTTTTATTAAACCTTGATCAACCAGAGAGTTAACACAAACTAACTGAGACGCATGAGACGCAGCCGCTAATACATCGTAAAAATAATTAAGAGAGAGGATCGAGAGGATTAAATTAACGTTGTAGACGATCAACCATTTAAATATTTGTAATTTTAGAAATGGAGGCCACGAAAATATTACATCAAGAGTTGAAAGAACTTAGACGAGAAAATCAGCATCTACACCGACAACTCCTACAACAGAGTCGAGAGATGCAACAGCTGAAAGCCACTTGGGCCGAACCAGCAAAGATGAAAGCGTTGTACCAGCGCCTCACTGCAGCACAGCAGGGCTGGAAAGAGGAAAGAGTGCTAAACCAGGCGCAGCGAACACAAGTCAAAGGACTGGAGGTCGCCCTGTCGGCGTGCCAGGAGGGAAGTGCAGTGACTTATCTTCTGGTATTCGCTCCGGCACAATTAGCCTATCGCGACCAAGAAAAAGCCCAATCAACTAACAAGAAACCCCGATCACACGCTCGACCAGGTCGAACCGAACGGTTGCGAAGACGCGCCCAAGGAGTGGCCAAATGAGATAATAAACTCATGTCTGACGATAATTTGACCTGTTTGATATTAAATAAAAATTGTTTAGTTTATTATGTCACTATTTGTAAGTAAATATAGAAAAGAAAAGTATTAAAGAGAAAGTAATAAAAGGACCTGAAATAGAAGACGGACATAGGCCTTCTAACGGCAGTCCGCTGAACCCGACATAGGACTAACTCTTAGCAGTTCTGATATCGGAACTCACCTTTGGACGTCCTGTGACCAGTGGTTACAGTACCAACGTTGCCTAGCAATCGGTAACCATTGGCGGGAGCAAAACTATTTTGTATGTTTGGGGTGAAGGTCATCCACACCACTAACCCCACATATAAATTTGGGGGCTCAGCCGGGATTAAAGCTTTGTCCATTGGGAAAAACCAACCCAACCAAGTCAAGAAACAACAGAAAGTTTTGTCAGTACACCCTCAGCCGGGATAAAGCCTTGTTTTTGCAAAAGATCAAAGGAAACTGAAATAAGAATCTTGGAATTCAATAGAAAAGGTCGAGACGACATTTCACCGAACCCCGGAGAGGCAGTAAATGAGAGAAGGGAACGGAATTCGGAACCACTAGGAACGATTGAATTAGAAGATATTTTGATGAAACGAATGGCTCGCTCACCAAATACAAATTTGGGGACTCAGCTTTGTCATTAGGAAAGATCAACACAGCCAAGTTAAGAAACAACAAAGAATTTGTCAGTATACCCTCAGCCTGGAATGAAAGCTCTGTCATTTGGAAAGACCAAAGGAAACCGAAACAAAATTTTACAAGTAAACAGAAAAAGTCGGGACGACATTTTGTCGGACCAGGGAATTACTTGGCAAATGGAACGTAATAACAAATGATGGAAAACGACCAATTTAACTACAAATAAACGATGAAAACGATCACAATTCGACTACAAATGAACGACGAAAAACGACCAACTTGACAGCACAAATTTGGGGCTCAGTATAAAATTTCGTTGATTGGAAAAATTAGAATTATCAAGCTTAGAATAACAGATAAAGCAACGAAAGACAAGCAATCTAACGACAAAGGAAACCAAATAGATCAAGAAACAAATGATTAGTCCACCAAGTACAAAAAGTAAAATAGACAATACTATGGAAAACGATCAAACCAACTACAAGAAATGCAACGATAGAAATAACAAAGCAACTCACATATAAAACAAACAACATTTAATTAAAGGGTAAAAATCGGGATAAAATGAAAATGGGGTAAGTTAAGAGAACGAAAGTAAAAATAAATAGAATAGAATAGGATTTAAACGGGGAAAAATCAAATAAACCCAGCGTGAGAATAAGCGATAATAAGTTAATATAATTACCATATTGATTAATGTTTTATTAATAGATGGAGCAAACTAAACCGATAATAACGAAACTAAGAGAAATACTGAATATCGAAAACGACAACCTAGAGAGATTGATAAATAAACAAAAATTAATAAGAAAAGTTAAAGAAGACGTCGCATCGATTTCAAGCCTCTACCCCGATGAACTATGTATTCTGATAAAATTAATTAACATCGACGAAGAAGTAACAACCGAAAAGATATATGAAATTTTGTTTATGAGATTGGAGATAGCCGAATTTGGAAAAGAGTGGAGCACAATGATGAAAAAGGTCGAAACAATTCTAGCGGCAGTCCGCTGAACCCGACATAGGACTAACCCTTAGCAGTTCTGATATCGGAACTCACCTTTGGACATCCTGTGACCAGTGGTTACAGTACCAACGTTGCCTAGCAATCGGTAAACATTGGCGGGAGCAAAACTATTTTGTATGTTTGGGGTGAAGGTCATCCACACCACTAACTCCACATTATTCACAAATCAGCATTCGAGAGGCTCGGCGTTTAGCGCGTTCTTTCCGTCCGGGCCGGTAACTATTCGGAGTTGGGGTTGTTGTTGAGGTCGTTGGAGGCGATGTTATAGCCTCCAGATAAGCCAATTGAGCGGGAGCAAATACGAGGGGATAGGTTACAGCTGCCTCTTCTTGACAGGCCAATAGTGCAACATCCAGCCCCTTTATTTGGGTCCTCAGACCTTGCACTAACTGTCTTTCCTCTACCCATCCCTTTTGGGCTGCTGTAAGCCGCTGGTAAAGTGATTTTACCTTCTTGGGCTCTACCCAGACGTCTTTCGTCCGTTGCACTTCCATAGTCAGCTGGACAATTTGGTCATGGAGATTTTTGTTGGTTTGGCGAGCGCGTTCTAACTCCGTCTGCAATATTTGTAAGGGTTCCATCTCTGTAATTAACGACATTAAATTAACGGTGTTTTAAAATCCCAAGTGTATGATTAAATCAAACATATGTTACAAAACTATACTAAGGAAATAAGAAAATTAACACATATTACAAATATCAAACATATATTTCGAAAATCGTCAAAAAAATAATATAGGGTAGAGAAGTTCGGAAATCAAAGAGGTTCAGGGTCCTGGAAGAACTTCTTTATCCCCTCTTCAGGGGAACAGTTCGGAATCACGAACACGGGTCGTCTCGTGTTGCGTGTCGGTATCGGGCTGGGTGGATAGACGTCCGCGAGTCGTCCGGATGCGAGATCGTCCTCCACATTGGCTAGGTAGTTGCTGGCCCGATCTACTAAGGAGTTGACTCGGCGCTGGTAGTCCTTGAGATGTGCCAGAAGCGCCTGGGCCCGTACATGGATATCTTGGGCCGGACTTGGGCCGCTGGATTGTCCTTTCCTTTTGAATTGCTCCATGGTAATCTCCACCAGGAGTATATCGTTCCGCCGGTTTTCTCCGGGCTGAGGCATGTCGGGGTATTTCTCTCGAACGGCGCGACTCCAGGCCTGTCGCCACTGATCCGCAACGTGGGTGGGGGTCCGAATAAGAGACCCCGATCGTTCTAAATAAGGTGATGAACGATAAATTCGACATCGTAAATAAAATCTCTCTAGGCTAACATACATCCGGTCAATGGTCGTGGGATCTCCCCGACTGCCGTCTAGTATCGTTAAAAATTTTTCGACGTTTGGTATGGACTAGATTAGAGGGGAACTAAGACGACTACTGTTGGAGTACGTTAATGCTCGGTTAGTTTCTATGAGAATCCAAATTTGAAGGGTGCGACTAATATTGGTTGAAATAGCTTCTATGTAAGTATTTCCCCGACTAACCTACCGGGTAATAGGAATCAGACTGAAGAAACGAATATTAGTCGGAAATATCTTTTGTATATCCGTACTTAAAAGGAATTGGAATAATTGGTATCCCAGGTAATGAAATTATCATCTTAAAAATTGAGTAAATATTTATCATATCGTAAATTAATTTTTTATGGAAATTATCGATTACAGGTATTGATTCATCGGCAGTCACTCGGAGTCCCCCCCACTCACGTCGTCGAGGCTAACACGGAATCACTAGAGTAATTAAGCCCATTAATTGAAGGGGTGATCCTTTAACCAAGATTTTCTAACTGGTTCGAACAACAATTAAAACTAACTGCCACACCGTGAAAGCTGAGGTGATTATTGGTAAGTGAATGATATGCGTTTGTGCGAATGATTGTTGATAATTTTTAGATATATTTTGTATTAATATTACGGTTATCTATGGGTAATTTAACTGGCAACTGAAGCTATTTCGCATATCCTTTGGTATTAATATTAGGGATATTTATGAATAAATTATATACTTTTATGATGATACATTCAAGTATACCTTCGTGTAAATTCCGATGATAACCATAGGTGCTTTAAATATATATTGTTACTTGATTACAAATTCAAATGTATTCTCCTGTTGCTATTGTTAAGCCCTAGGGTTAAATTAAATGTATAATTTTATCGGGTGTTGATGCGAGTATTCTCTCGCATTACTATGGTTGAGATTCATGGGCAAGTCAAAATACATACTTCTAGCTGGGGATAATTTTTAATGTACCGTTATATTATTGGCGACTTGCCCATTCATTGCGAATTACTTTATAACTGTAGGTAAATTGATTTACTCCCTAAAAGGAATCAACACGTTTGTACATTATTGGATTTTTATTATAATATTACTTGTTCCCCTTCTTTTAGGATCAAAGATTTTCGGATTTTAAATTCGATTCCAACTATTCGACATCAACGACGACTCATGAGAAAAGACTCCGATTTACTGCCAACCATTAATCCCGAGTCGGTTATTATTTATGTCACGGTGAGTGAATTAAATGTAGGTTGCCCGATGAATCTCACACAGATTATTAGCTGGTTATTTTATCAATATTATGGGGATGAAAAACGAAGACTAAATTATAGGAATAAACAATTTATTTATTAATTTCGGCGGCGGTTTTCTTGGGTCTGATTTCAGTTGGGAATGAAGCTAAGTGGTTCCAGGAATAGGGTCGTTTGTCTAGTGCTCGTAAGATATAAATTTAATTTAATTAATAATAATTAAAAATTTACTTGTCGGGGAATATTTCTCTCCTAAGTGCTCATGGTGGATTTGTGGAGATTGATTAATTTTCCTTGACATGGTTTCTATGACTAAAGTGATTTCCACTGTTGATGTATTTTATATCGGAGTGTGTGCATATTATGATAATACTTTATGACCGCACACACTCCGGTGTGTATTCACTTCACTCCTTGGCATGATATTAATACACTCGATATCGATTCATCCTGACATTTCACGGAAATGTCATACTCCCACAATTTTGGATGTATTTACAATTTTAGATTTTTTGAATTTTAGTCACGACAATTTACTGTCGATCGAATGGACGATTTATTAGAAAGTTTTGGGATTGGATTCCTTCGCCTACCTGGTAATCTATGTCGTATCTATTCGCTGTAAGTTTAACTATTTTTAGGTGATTGTGCAGAGATTGGGGATTTTGGAGTGAATGAATTATATTTATACAAGGACGTTACCCGGTTCGAATGGGCACATACCGTAGTTTGATCGAATTTTATCGCGGAACTCCTCATCGCCTATCTGATAACTTCGATCACCAATTTCCCGGTGAAACCTATTGTGGTCAAGGACATTTTCTTTGACTACCTACTTGCTCAGTGATAGGTGATTTATCTACCGATTGGGAGAGTTTTACCAGTTTTGGTTTTGGGGTATTGCTAATTAATATTGATCAATTTTTTAGACGGAATTTCTCTTTGGGTCGTTTATAATCCGTTGTTGGGGAATGATGCTATCTTTTTGTGGAATAGAATTTGTAGAAAAACATTATTACTTATTTACTTTACTACATATTATTGGGGAAAAATCTTACTAGGTTTTAGAATTTGATTTTTGTGGCATGCCGATCGAATTGTTGGACGGGATTTTGGTTATTATTTATTTACCGGATGTTATTGGAAATAGCTTTTTCCAGGTTTGGGTCTGTTGGTGGGATATCGTTATTTATTGTGGAATAAATTTTGTAAAAGAAAGTTCTTGTTATTTATCTACTACCCTTTTTGAAAACCGGTACATCTTTTTATCTTATTTTGATAATATAGACAACTTAAATGGATTCATTTGTGGGGAATTCTCCCAACTATTTAATTACTTAATTTTGTGGATTCCTCTGGGTTTGAATTTTATTTCGAAAATTCTCGATTTTTTCTTTATGAAATTGACCTTCGACTATGGGTGGAAAATATTTGGGATTTACTATCTAATATTGGAAATTATTTTATTAACCTAATGGGCTCAGCTAGGGTTCTTATATGGGTTGTATATGTTACTTCACAAATCGTATGACCTTTTGGATCTTGATTGACGGTAATTCTCCTATGTGGTTAGTAATTTTATTCGGCTTGATTAGAGTATCTCGGGTTTTAACGTTGTTTACTTCTTATTTTCGTAAAACCCCATGGGCTGGTCATTTTATTTTTGGTCTTCTTTTTTTTATCACGAGTACGAGATCGTTTGCTACTTCCTGTAGGTTTGGTAAAGCTAAATTTTATCGGTATGGAGCCCCTAAATTTTATTAAAAGAGTATTCGCGGTTTCCTCAACGATTTATATTTTCTCTATGCGTCAAGTAAATCTCATTAACATCTTGTCTTTATTAGGAAATCCTCGTATTCAAGTGGAGCATTTAATTAATAAGTTTATTGATTTCACTTCATTTTATTTCGTAATCATAGCAACGATTTTATTTCAAGTTCCCCGTCATCTTCCCTTAAGTGATCCTAGGCGCCGTTATGTTTATATTATAGTTAGTGAGAGCCCACTGGACTACTCGGTGTGGTGATTTTGAGCCGTGTGTAAATAAAGTTTAGGTCGAGTTTAAAGAAACTGGGAAGCGGGAAAGCAGTCAAAAGGCTACCTCCCTATTTCCCACTTCTACTATACGGACTAATATTGACGTTCCAACTCCTGCGTTCCGCACGCCGGGCCTTCACGGACACGGATCATTGGCGATATTCCACGCACTTACACGAATCCGAATATTATGTCTGATTTTAATGACTTGTGATGTGTCTTTGGCTGTGGGCCGGAAAAATTTCGACAAATTTTAAAACAAAAACATAATTTATATATTATAAATAATTTATTAAAATCAAAATTAAATTACCGATACAATCCAATCCATAAATTCAAAAAACATTATAATATATCGCTCTCCCCACGCCGACACCCAAGCAGAGCTCTGTCGAGGTTGAGAGAGTGTGACGTGGAGAGAGTTCCAAACAAAACTCTCACTTACGTAGTAATATAGATTTTTAAGACTCCAATTCAAAATTGAAAAAAAAATGATTAAAATTATGTAAAAATGAATCGGTATTTATACCCATTTTTGTCCCTAACCTTGCGTGTTCTTTTTGATTTAGTAAAACAAATTCTGACCTTGCAATTTTCTAGTGTATTCTAATCTTAATTTTTATTATTTTGCAATTTTATTTGACAATTTTTCTTTTAATATTTTTATTGAATTATTTCTAATTCAAATTTTTTGATTTTTATTTCATTTTCATGAAATTTTGAATTTTTATTAAATTGTCAAATTTCGGTCAAAATTGTTGGGTTTTCGTGTTATGTTTATATTTATATCATGCGGATCTTGTTGCCTTTGGTTATTATTTTAATTTATTTTTATGTTTATTATTTTATATGTAATTGT
Source organism: Schmidtea mediterranea (assembly GCA_022537955.1). Classification (NCBI taxonomy): domain Eukaryota; kingdom Metazoa; phylum Platyhelminthes; order Tricladida; family Dugesiidae; genus Schmidtea; species Schmidtea mediterranea. The sequence continues at coordinate 216,334,303 of CM039679.1, read as the reverse complement.
CTTCTTTCTCATATTTTGATAGGGTTAATTGGTGTTTTAATAGGTTTGAATTTAAATCTGCATGTTATTTTTGCATGTGTGTTACCGATTCATTTAAATATTTACAAGGCCGTTTGTGTTCTGGCCCAACAATTTATATAAAAGTAAAAATTAATGAATTAAATGAATAAAAATAAAATATTTTTGACCGAATAAATTTAATTAAAAATGTTAAAAATAAATTACCAATTAAAATTAAGAAATTAATAAAAATCTAATTTAGATAACACAAATAATTTCAAGGTCGAATTTTGTTTAATAGCAATAAAATAAACACGCAAGGTTAAGGCCAAATTATAGGTATATATACTGATGTGTTTTCACAAATTAACACAACTACTTTGCAGTATTATTTTCAACTTGGTTGAAATATTGATTTTCAGTCTCACTTGGAGACTGATCGTAGTGGTGTGCGTTGCAGCTAACTGCATGGATGACTGCGAACTTGTTGATTAGTAGACCGGTGCTATGATGAATTATGAACAGCTGACAAGTGTCGACAATTAAGATCACGCGTTCGCAGTGAGAAAAGAAAATCAATAAGTAAGTAGTGTGCAACAATACGATCGTATAGGAATGACATACCGATATAAATGCTACACCACATGTAGCAACAAATCGACGACGTGGCATTAAACAATCCAGTATAAATAAGCACACCACTTGTGTAATCAATCCATTCTACGCGAGCCCATTATAAAAAATTCCAATAAAATAAAAAAAAAAATTCCAATGGTCGACCACGAAACGAGAAGCTAGAAGCAGTACCGATGGAAGAAAAATCACCTATACGAGAGGGTAAATTATAATTTTATATTAGAAATTCTTAGTTAATTATTGTGAGGATCAAACGTAGTACATGAATCAAATTCTAAGATATTTTTTTCTCCAAGATAAAGATGCCCTTGGAATCAGAGGCAACACGACGATGGAAGGATGGGATTTTCACTTGACTGTCATAAATTGATAATTAAAGATTATGAGAATGCAGTTTATTTCTGATTGTTTATTTATCAACGTATTACTGATGAATCCAAAACTATAATTGATTGAACTTAGACCTTAGTCAGTAACACAAGAGCGCGAGCGTAATTAAAGATGATCAATATCGCAAATGAAATCAGATGTTATTACAAGACAAATATACCATAATATTTCGCGAATTTCATGCATCCGGTACGCGACACGATCCTCTAACATCATGATGGATTAGTTTTTCTTAAACCTCACACTGAAGAAAAATCCATAAGTTCTAAACCAGTACAAGTAAATGTCTACGTATAGTCCCAAGTTTCTTAAATGTTAGGTTATTTACGACGTAACAGTCAACTTATCGTTTTCTCGACCGAGTAGACACTTATACTTACGACCAAACGACTGAATGTTCACGCCCCACGCTATTTAACATCGAATGAGTTAAGAAAGCAGATATACAGATTAAGAGATAAATATTTGTCTTTCAGATGATTCCTGGATCGACGCGTCCCGAGTTACCGTACGATTCCCCCACGATCCACTGCCAGATGCAGGCAGGCGATGTGGGACGCGGGGTTTTCAATTTCTCCCGTGAGAGAATCAAGAACAGGCCCTCAAAAGGATTTTACAGAGGCCGATATCCCTTTCGTCGCAATCAAAAGGGAACCGAGCCGCAACCGAGCTCGAGAAATCCGAGGCCACGCCGAATATATTCTGGCTATCCTCAAAGAACATCAAAAACAGATGGACTGGCAGGTAGAAAGGGCTAGGCGCCACCTGACTAGAATAAATGCTGACAGAATAAATCATACAGTACCTCCTTCGAACTTGACGATCCAAGACTAAATGAGCAATCTACGCCCATAGATGTAGTGATTCGGCGAAAGATACTCCCTAGAGAGATGCGGAGTGATGGCAGACGTTCTACAGAAAAGCAAGACCACCCATACGGTCGTGAGCATCCAGGACGTAGCTCAAACGTGTACTACCAAAGTTCGAAATGGTATTAAATGTCATCGAAATAAATTTTATATTTTGTTTTTATTCCTTGCTCATAAATTAATCGACAATAAAATGAGAAACTAAAGTAATTACTATAACACGGTCGAACGGATACCTAGTAAATTTATTCCAGTAGTTGAACTTTAGATTTTTATGACAAATAAAGGTAGACATAAATGAGAGAATTTTATGGAACAGAATGTATCTTTTGATCATGATTTTTATCTTATTGTAGATATGGGGCCGTACAAAATACCGAGCAGAGAAAACGCGGAGTTACATCTACAATTGATAAAAATGACGAGAGAAATCCATCAGATTAAGGCAACGTCGGTAGAGCCTAGAAAGGTGAAGTGCCTATATAAAAAAATGACCGCTGCAAAACGTAGATATGCTGAGAAAAGCAGCTCCGTCAGACTCAGAAAGTACAGATCCGCAGCTTAGAAGTAGCGTTATCGGCTTGCCAGGAGGGCAATGTCGTAACCTATCCACTTGTGTTTGCGCCGGCTCAGTTGGCCTATAGAGAGACAACTGAGGCCAACCGACATGCAACCAAACCTACCCAACGTCGACCGGGAAAAGCGGAACGCTTCAAGCGTCGTGCTGCACAAGCCAAAGATTGTTCCAAATCGCTTATTTAATAAATGGTCATAGTTGATTTTCTAGTTTTTCAATTGTTTATTCCATAGAACTAGTAATAATAAATTCAAATTCGTTAAATTGAAATCTTGAGTGGTTCGGATGATAAATTGAATGCTAAGAGTGTCAGACACACATGGAAGGGACCAGTATATGAAATCGCACAAAGACCTTCTAACGGTAGTGCGTTAAACCCATCTTGAGATCGGGCCTTAGCAGTTCTTTCGTAGCGCTCACCTTCGGCGATCTACAACCTTTTAGATACATCAAATTACGACCCGGCACATCCCTTATACTCGAGGAAACTAGATTCAGTGATAGGAAAATTTAAAGACGAAAGTAAAAGTCTCGGGTATAAAGTGTGGGTTTTCTTAAGATCCTAGTGTTATAGTTTATTAGTTAAATCCGAAATAATGAGGGCTAAGGGGGTGAGGTTGTTGGGGACTGACATCAAACATCAGTCGTATTTGGATTGCTACAATAAGAACGTAGTATTCACAGTGCCTCAAAGTAGGAATGGGACGTGAAACCACCAGCTGTATACTTTTAGAAATAGTAAAATCTCTTTGAGTAATAACGATGATAAGAGATTATGGGTGGAGAAAAGTACCAGTATCGAATTTGGGCATTATTTTGGGGTTGCTGCCATAGATAGTGACCAAGTGATAGATAATAGATCAGATTTATTGGATGAGCCGCTTTTCGGTGGTTCGAGCCCCAATTTCGACGATGCAACAGAATTCAGTGATAATGAAGATGATTATGAGCAGCTTTTCGATGGTTTAAGTACCAGTTTTAACGATGAGAACATTGATATTGACGACGTGTTTTTGTCAGATTGATTTAAATAAATATTTTTAAAAAATCAGTATTTTGTTAAATTTTTTAATTTATTTCGTATATTTGGAAAACTTGTAATAGTTTTCATATTTTATTTTGAAAATTTGTTATAATTTTTATTTTGAAAATTGGTTATAATTTTCATTTTTATAATAATATTATTATTATTATTATTATTATTATTATTATTATTATTATTATTTGCTATCGAGAAATAACTTTTATTATTATATTTTCATGACGATGTTCCAGCGTGAAGAAACGCAAAATATAACTTGACAATATTTGTTTTTATATTTTTAAATATATTTTTGTGTGTATTTATTATTATTAATTCTTTGTTAATATAAGTAGTGATATTAATAATAATAAGTAATAATAATAATAATTAGAAAAATCATATTAATAATAATAAGTTATCAAACTAAGTAATCGTAATAATAATCATAATAATCATATTAATAATAATAATAATAATAGAATAAAATTTAAAAACATTAATAATTAAGACACTACTTATAAAAATAAGTAGTAAATTTTAAAAATATTATAACCTTGGAAAATATGATGACTCATCCAATGACCTTGACCTACTTTCGAATGACCTTGAAAATATGACGAGTCACCCAGTGACCTTGATCTACTTTTGAATGACCTTGAAAATTATGATGACTCATCCAATGACTTTGAATGAGCCATGGTCTTTGTTTAAATGACCTAGAGAAAAATTTGATTAGTCATGGTCTTTGTTTAAATGATTTTGAAAAGTTTTTGATGAGTCATTGTTTTTGTTCTACAAAAATTTGTACTTTTAAACTTAGAAAAAAAATTTTTGCCGGGGGGGTATATGTATTTGTCCCAGTGGGCCACAATCCCACTACTATGCTTGTCCGCATTCTTTCATAAATCGGATGATATCTAATGTTCTTTTGGTATTTGTGTGTTTTACTGCAAAATGTAATGGTAAGTTTCCTTCTACGTCCGCCATTGTGAATATTATCGGTATCTTTTCTTTTATGAGATTCATTTCTGGTGAGCTTCTGACTCCTTTAGCGTAGTCTATCACGATTCTTTCTGCTTTATTTATCGTTCTCATCCATCTCTTTCCTTCAACATATTCTGGCATTATTTCTCTTATTGCTTTACCTATTGTGTCCATTTTGTCCACATTATCCTTTGTTGGATCTAATGCTATCTTTGGCTCATCTGGTTGAGGTTCCTCTTCGATTCGCGGATTATTTGTTACCGTTTCTGTTTTACGACTTAACATTAGTCCGTTTATACTTAGTTGTTGGGTTTGTTATCTGGTCTTCATGCCTAGATTTTCTGGTTCTCTTGTTATTGTCTTAGGTATTGCTTTACATCGGCTTAACTTTACGTATATAGGTCTGGTGAGTGGGTTGTTCACTAATTTAACCCGTGCATTATTTTCATTTACGTACATTATCTCATATGGTCCTTTGCCACTTCTTTGTAATTTTCTAGCTACTCCTGGGATGATTTCTGGTGTTGCTATTATTACCCAATCTCCCACTTAAAAGTCATGTTCGCGTACATCTCGTTTTTTATCGTGTTACTCTTTGTAGCTCTCTTGATTAAATCAGATATTCATGCCTGCGGTTTTCCATACTTCTTGCATTCGTTCTTTGCATCCTGTTACGTAATCGTCGATCTTCATATATTGTGATATCGGCGGTTGATATTCCAAATTTATCGGCATGTTACATTCTCTACCGTACATTAATTTGAAAAAACTCATTTTTATTGCAGAGTGTATCGACAGTGTTTCAGAGTGTATCCCAATCTTTCTGATGTTTGCTCACGTAATTTGACATAATTTCTATTAGAATGTCATTGAATCTCTCTGTTTCCCGTTTGTTTGGGTCTGGCTCTTTGCCTTTTGCCGATACGATATGTCCTAGGAAAGTGACTTTTTCCTTGTTCCAATCGCATATTGATGGCTCTAGTTTTAGTTTCCATTGTCGTAATCGAATGAACACGTTTCGTATGTCCTTTAGATGTTGTTCGAAGGTACTAGAATAAATCAGTAAGTCATCAATGTATACCATACATTGTTTAATGCCATGTGTTAAGAAATTCATACATCTCTGAAAAAAAGCTGGTGCGTTGGTTAATCCAAAAGGCATTTTCTTAAATCGGTATAAGTCTTTTCTATTGTAAAAGCAGTTTTCTCTCGATCTTCCTCTTTGACATTTATCTGCCAGTAACCACTTTTTAAATCTAATGACGTGAGATAAGCTGCTCCGTGCAATGTTTGTAGCATTTCATTTATATCCGGTTGTGGATATGTATCTCTTTTTGTTACTGCATTAAGTCGTCGATAGTCTATACAGAATCTCTGTGTTCCATCTTTTTCCTTTACCATGACTACTGGGAATTGCCATAGTGAGCAACTTGGTTCGATTACTCCTGCGTCTAGCATCTTTTGTACTTCTGTTTCTGCGACTAATTTCTGAGCTTCTGTTAATCGATATGCTCGTAGTGTTATTGGAGTGTCATCAATTAGTGGTATTCTGTGCTGCGTTACATCGCTTGTACCTAGGTCTAAGTCAGATGCTGCGAATATGTCTTTTAACTCCATTAATAGCTTCTGTAGTTGCTCCTTTTCCTTTTCATTTAATAACTTGCTGTCAATTATCCATAATTCTTTTTTCTCCGTTCCTTCGTTTTTGGTAGTTGGAAGTTCGATATCCATCATGGGAGTTAATTTTCCTAATCTTTCGTTCACATAAATTACTTTGTCTTCCTCGTCGAAATTGGTGATGTCACTGTTGTCGTTTATATATACTATTTCTCTTCCTAGTGTTAGCTCTCTCTTTTTCTCGAACTTGTGGTTAGGTTCGAAGATCATTTCGCCTCTGGTCTCCTCATTTACTTTTACAAAGAAAATCATTTGCGTGCATCCTGGTACTACTATTTTCTCTGAGCATCTTAATTCCAACTTTAATGTGCATATCCTTCCGGTTTTATCTCTTAATTCAATTGATCCTAGGTCGATTATTATTTCTTTTAATAGTTCCGGCATAAGGTCCGTTCCAATTATGCAACCTGCGCTTAGCTTCCTGATGACTGCTAGGTAGGTGTTGATTTTCACATTTTTGTATTCAATTATCGACCAGACTTTTCCGATGACTGATACCGATTCTTTACTACAGGTTATTACATCCATATTCGTTTCTTCGATACATGGCCATAATCTCCCTGGTATTTTGTCCATTTTTATTGCTGAAATGTTTGCTCCGATGTCGATCATTGCTTTTATCTCGATTCCATTTATGTTTATTGGAATCGTTAGCGTTGGTCCTGCTAAAGTTTGTAGCATGGCTATAGTACGCGTTTCTACATTTTGATCTACGCTTTTTGATCTTCTAATGGTTCTTGGTATTAGTTCTGCCCAATTTGGTTCGTATGGTGTTGGGTATATGTTGCGTTGTGTTGTTGGTCTTGGTATTGGTGTGTTTCTCTCTACGGATGTTGTTGATTTTTTCAGGCATTCGTGAACCGGTGGTGTGTGATTGCAATGTTCGCTTTGTTTCATCTTCTGGTTTTCCCATTGTTAGAGTTTTCATTGGGCTAGTATCTGCGTTCTCCCTTGATTGTCGTCGTTGTCGCTGTTATCGCTGCTGTCGTTTTTGAAGTCTATCCATCGTTTCTAGTTGCTTGTTTTCTGTCGTTTTATTCTGGTTCTCTTGGCTTCAATCTTCATTATCGCTTTGAATTTTCGTCCAACTTCCTCATCGGTATCGTTCATTTTGGTCAAAATTCCCACTAATCTCTTTATCTTGTGGATGTCTTTGGAATATACATGTAGCACCATTGTCTTTGCTAGGAAGGGCAAAAACCCTAGTGCCATTTTCCAATTTATTTTCCTTTTTTTTTATATTGTGTATTATATTTTATATATGTTAAAACATGCTAGCATTTGTGTCAGAATCACTCTCACGATTTGAATGATGAGTATAATCCCTAGAATTCCCGCCATCATTTGTCCGAATATTAAAAATCTTCCCCACATGGCTTTTATCATATTTGCGGTTGCATGTTGGAAATGGTCTGGTGATAGTAATAATTCGTAATTTGGTTTTTCTCCATATTTATTTCCTCCCGTTATAGTCACGATATTTGATAGTATTGCTTGTCTTTGTGCTGGGAATAATAAGTGTTCTAGAGCGCGTTCTAGATCCTTTGTTTGGTATATTCCACTCCGTGATATATCTACTGGTTTGAATTCCGCTTCGCTTGCTAATTCTGTGAGTTCAAATACTCTTGGTGGGGCTACTATCACTCGGGTTGAAAACTGTAGCCAGCTTCCGTATCCTGTTTCGAACAATGGTCCGTATACATTGCTGCAGCTGAACATGTTAGGTACGAATTTAGCTGGGTTGATAATTCTTGTTACTGGTTGTTTCCTTTATACACTATTTCTAGTTCGTTTAAGCATTTGTCTCTCGGGATCGTTGAGTTTTCTGGTAACCTGGCTATTGCCTTTTTGCATTTGTACGTGTACATCACTTCACCTACGATTCTTTAGAAGTATCCTTCTTGGAGTGGTAGTAACGGAATTGCGTTATCTGGGTTGGTGATAGCCATGGCTAATTTGGTTTTTAATATTTCTCTATTCAGGATGCAGTCGTTTTTAATTAGATCATAATATATTTTCTCTGTTGATGCTGTTCTCTGTAGCTTTCCGGGATTTGCGGCTTTACATTCCTCTGTTTCCTTTAGCGAGTATTTGTCGCCAATCTTTATGTTATCGCAGTCGTATACCACAAACGGTTCTGCTCCTTTTATGCACATCCTCCATATAAGTATTGTAGTGATGATTGCATTCATTACTTTTCTGGCTGTTCTTGGATCGCTTGTGTTGATTATGGTTTCGAATTCCGTCAGTAATTCCTTTAATTTTGTTTGCATCATGTCTGTTTGGTCATCTCCACTTACTAAGTTTATAAAAGCCTGCCATCCGCCTTGGGTTAAGATAAATGGTTCGATTACTTTCCTAATGATGTCTGTTATCGCGAATTCATATCCATTTGGGTTATATTTCGGCGTTCGCTTTCTTTAGATTGCGATGGTGTTATACATCAAGTAGGCCATTCCTATTAAGTATCTTTTTGGATCATCTGATCGTGTCGTTAGAGGATTTATTATTAATAGCAATTCTTCCGGATCGTTGGTTGTTATTCGTACTTTTTTGTCCATGATCTTGGTTATTATCGGTTTTATTGCAACCCACAGCTGTTTCGCTTCCGTCCCGATGCTATCGAGTTTTAAGTTTCTCTTTGCTTCTGGATTCGCTAATCCCAGCATGTCGGCTATTAATTTATTAATCCATTTTGCTCCTTGTTCTTGGCCCTTTAGTTTTCCTTGTAACTGCATTGTTACTTGACTGAGTTTATTTAATTTCGTTGTTAGTTGATCCATTTGCATTTGTTCTTTGGTTTTCTTTTCTGTTGTTGGTTTGTTCGTTTTTGGTCGTCCTCTTGGTCTCTTTTCCATCACCGTACCCGTTTCTCTTCGTTTGGGTTGTTCGTTTGTTGTGTCTCTTGACGTTGTGGCTCCACGTTCTTTTATCCATTTGTTCCAGTCGTCCCTTGTTGAATTTCGGTGTTTTCTTTCTTCATTGCTTTCCTCCTCTTCTGTGTCTGGTTCTAATGTTTCAGCTGGTTGCTTTTGAGCGCATTCGAATCCGTCCAAGTCATCCGTTATGATATCATTTTCATTATTTGTGGTGAATAGGTCTCTGGATTCTTGGATTCTCTTTGTTGCTTCCTCGTTTACTATGCCATTTAAATCATTTAGTATTTCTTCGTTTCCTTTTGTTATGACGGTTACTTCATCGGTTGGAGGTGGAACTTCAGGCGTATTTAGGCTTTCCTGCCGCTCTATTGGTGTCTTTGTTTTGATTTATCTTTTGTTGAGTTCTCTACCTGCAATTTTGGTTACTGTTAATACATTTATTACTCCTAGTTGTTGCAGTGTGACTCCTATTTCGATATTGTCGTCTAAGGATCGTCTTTCATGTTGTAAATGGAATGGTAGTTCATATGGTATTTTCTTTTTCACCTCACTTACCTTGGCTGTGATATAGAAATCTTTTTCTATTGGTTCGAAGTCTGGTGTCATAATTTTCAAACTGTACTTTTCTACTGTTTTGGCTGCCCATTTTGCATGTTTCCATTTCCTGATGATCTCTATAAATTGTTCAGGGTACCAGACATAGACTTTTCTATATTCTTATACACTAATTATTATTCTTCATCCCTAATTACTTTTTAATTAAATTAATTAATTAAATTTTATATTAATTTATTTTAAAAATAATTTATGTTTATGTTGCAAATTTTTATTATATTTATTTGGTAATTTCAAGGATTAAATTAATTTTTTTTCCAATTATTTGGTTCATAATATGCAGCGGTACTCCTTGCCCCCGCACCTCAATATTCCCCATAACTATCCCTTATATTATACTGTACAATTATAATTACCATTTCACCAAATATTTCTCCTTTGTAACTGAAAACCTACGGCATAAAAAAAATTACCGAAACTAAATGTTGCCCCTCCTACAAGATACTGAATTTGTTTATGTCTATCTATAAGAGATTCATACATCTCTGAAAAAAAGCTGGTGCGTTGGTTAATCCAAAAGGCATTTTCTTAAATCGGTATTTGTGCTAACCTTGAATTTGGTTAAGATATTACAAAAATAGCGGTAGGAAATAATCATTTAAGATTTTCAAAGTTTCGATTCTCGTAGTGTTTGAAAAATGTTTATAGAGATTTTTCACCTCATGACGATTTGAACTAAATTTGTTAAGAAATTAATAAAATTTCTGTCGCTCGATCTGGCGTCTGGTTCAGTGATAAATCAATCAATACACCGTGGGATAGAGGCTCAAAAAATGTCACTCAATGACTTTTGACTATTTATAAGGAAACTTGATCAATAATGAACAACATTCAGAACGATGCTCTTTTACTGTATTTCGTAGGTTTTGTATTCTGCTGCATGATTCAATTATCCATTTTGCAAGTTCTGTTACTGTTCGTTGTTGGCTTTTTGCGCCAGTTCTTAATATCGCAGCTAACTCTCTGCATTTTTGGGTTTCCGTTAATCTTGTCAATTCCTTCTCTACTAGGTCATCTACATGTGTGGGTAAATATTTTGATCCGGGAATTCGTTTTTCGAGTACGTTGATTCGTGGTCTAGCTTCCTCTTTTTAGGCTCGTAGTTTTATCTCTTTTTCGATTTCCACTTCAATTGTGATATATCGCCTCATTTTTTATAAATGTTGATGTTTCTCCTGTTACAAATTTCTTGAGAAGAAATTGTGGCATTCCTCCCGCAACGTTTTCTGTGGATCTTGGTTTCTGGCTTACCGCTGATCTTGGTTCTACTCCTAGTTTTTCCCTATGTCGTTCTTCCCAATGTCCGGGTTTGGCTATCGAGATTGTTGTTTTCCGGTTAAACGGCCATTCCAATTGTCCGTCGTACCTTCCTCTCGCTAGTAGAAAAAATACTGATAAATATTTTTCTTTCGCCACTCCGTCTAAGTTCGGATATACCCTCAACTTCATACGATATCCTCCAATTTCCGTATAAAACTAATGGCTTGTTAGACTGGTGATTTTTTCTTCTTCAGCTGATTTTACTTTTTCTGTCCATCCACCTATTTTCCAGGTGTATGGTGCTAATCTGGTTCGGTCATTTATTTCCTCGTCTTCCTCTAATTGTCATTCTATTTCGCTTATCATTAACGTGATATTAATAATGCATTTTATATAGGTGATGTATGTAAAATCATAAACAAAATCCACGAGTTAATTCACATACAGTTTGTATACAGTCACGCACTTGTCTTGCACTTATCATACACTTATCATGCACTGTCTTTGTTATAATTATATACATGATTCTGATTGGTTAATCAGTATCTGTCAAGCGTATAAAAGCGCGTCACCACCTTATAAAGATCATAAATCAAACATGACCAAGAAAATAAATGCTATCAGTGTCCAACCAGTTCAGATGTTCCACAATTATAAAATGTATTTTTTAAAGGAGCCTATCAATATGCAATTGGCAAATCCAGTCAAGCTCAATAAAACTCAATTTCAATCTCTTGCTGGGACTCTCTCAATGTTAGATATCAAGGATATTGATAATACGTTCAAAAAGATCAATTCCAATTTAAAATGCAATGAAAATGCTTTCTTCACCAGTCAATATACCAGATATTATGATGCATTTACAGAAATAGGTTTCAAAGAACAGGAAAACTATCCAAGGGTATAAAGCTGATCAAAATGATGTGCTTTCTCCAATCTGGAAAATTGTTACTGCTAGACTTTCACAATTATTTTAATGTATAGTGTTTAATAAATGTATTAATGTTTTCTTTGTTATTCTATAAACAAAATTATAAGTAGTTTTAAAATAGTTTTAAAAATGATGTCTGAAAAAGGTAAAATATAAATTATAAAATAATTAATTAATTTCGTTTAGAATATTTAATAAACTTTTTGTTTGATAAACTTGAAGAAATAACCGGTGTAAAAATTAGAGATATGTTGACTCTAGTTGAAGCATTGAGTAAAGAAGATTCATGTTCAGAATGTCAGGGTGATTCTGGATGTCAGAGTGATGTTACTGAAATTGTTAATGATGGAGAAATTAATACTGAAATTATTAATGATTCTGAAGAAATTATTGATGATACACTTATTAATGATGATGATGAAGAAGCTACTGCCGAAATTATTAAAGATGAGCCTACCGAATTTAAGAATTGTATTGACCATGTTATAGAAAATATTGTGATAGAATATTGTGGTGATGAAGAATGTTCGTGTAATAATCAATAAATCTTGAAAAATGTAGTTTTTTATTAATAATAATAATAACAAAGAAATATTTATTAAAATCGACGATAAACTTTATTACATAGATATAAAACCGATGCTCCAGTTAATAGTTTTAATAAAAATTTGCAATTTTTGATATAAATATCTGAGCGTTTGGCTTCTTCGGCAACTTGAATAATCGCTGTCCATCCGCCGTTTGTTTCTACCCACGGGTCAATTTTTGTTTCTATCACCTAAATAATGATAAATTAATAACAATATAAAGTAATATACCTCTATAGACCTTTGGAAATAATTTTCATAGTCGGATCCAGATTTTAATATCATGTGTTTCATATACATTAATCCTACTATTATTCGCATCCATTTATTATTTTCATCGAACATGTAACTAAATAATGATTGGAATGTCTTCTTTCTCTCCAATGTTGGCAAATTGAGAATTTTTTCATAATCAAATGGGATGTCTTCAACGATTTTCTCGGTACGGTTTACCATAAATTTCATGTTTTTAATGATATCATCTTCTTCTCTATTATTAGAGACCAACTCATTCAACTAAGTTATAAAAAATTTAGTTTCTGGCATTTTATAAAAATATATGAAAGTGTAAGCTTATTTATACTATATTCGACTAATCAGAATCATGCAATACTAAGAAAATATGTAAAAATATATAATGGAAATGGCAATGATGATTTGTTGGCACTGTTAACTTCTTTCAAGTTGTTGCCACCACTGTTAACAGGTTGTTGTAATTGATCAGTTGTTTTATTAGAATAAAATTTTATACTATATTGAACTTGATTCATCATTTTTTCATTAAGTTTACGATTTTCTTTCAATTCTAATATTGATTTTCTTAATTCATTTTGGATAATACCAATGGTCTTTTTTAGATATATAATATCATCATATAATTCGTTTTTAGCTCTTTTTAAAGTCTCATATGTATGTTCAAATCGGAATTCTAAATTACTCATTCTTTCGGATAATCTTTTGACTGGAATCTTCAAATATCTAGGCCTATCTATCATATACAAAATATCCATCAATACTGCTGTATCAGGACATACACATCTTGTTGAATTTTTACCTTGAACGGTTACAACAATTGAGTTGACCATATTAAAAACTAAAAATATTATTAAAATTTCTTTAATCATTTTCAAATCTATATAAATTAATATTTATTGTTTATAGCTAAAGATTTGTGTGTGTGTGTGTTCTCATTGGTCTAAATTAGTATAAAAGTAATTGTTATTTCAATTTTTATCATTAAAATGGCTAGCGCAGTTTAAGCTATGAATGAAATTAAACATTATGGTAATTTATTATTATTATTATTATTACTTGTTTTTAGATGATTATTTTAAAGTTATAAAAGAACGTCTGGAATTCTATTATCCATAAATACATGGAATCATGGATAAGCCAGCATCAATAATTCCAGACTTTATATTCAATCATACATCAATATGGATATTTACTGTAATCGACGAGTTCCTAAAGGATATCAAACAAAACAATTTATCACAAGATATGGAACCTGAATATCCACGTGGTGATGGATTTCATTGCTGCGCTGCCCGATATCGAAAGTATGTGGAATGGGCTTTGAATAAAGCTCTTCGACAATATTACTATAGAAGAATTATCTCTTTATAATAAATTTGTTGTATATGTCTCGGTTTTTATTATATAGTAATAATAATAACAATAATAATAATAATAAAAATAATAATAATAATAATAATAATAATAATAATATTTATAAAAAGAATAATAATATTAATAATAATAAAATTAATTTACAAAATATATACTACTTACAAAAGTAAGTAGATAGTTTATAAAATAATAATATTTACAAAAAATAATAATAATAAAAATATTTACAAATATATACTACTTATAAAGTAAGTAGACATATTATAATTGAAAAATGATTAAAAATTCCGTGACCTTGAAAAATTTTGAATGACCTTGAAAAAATATGTACTTTTCAATATAGAAAAAATGTTTTGTCTAGTGGTGACATAGGAAATCGTGTACTTTTCAACATAGAAAAATTTTTGAAATTTTTTTTTGAATGACCTTGACCTACTTTTAAATGACCTCGAAAATTAATAATATTTTTTAAAATAATAATAAAAATAATAATAATAATAATAAAAATAATAATATTTCTAAAAAATAATAATAAAATAGAATAAAATTTACAAAATATATACTACTTATAAAAGTAAGTAGACATATTATAATTGAAAAATGATTAATAAATTCGTGACCTTGAAAAGTTTTTAGAATGACCTTGAAAATTTTTTGATGAGTTGTGGTCTTTGTTTCAATGGCATTGAAAAATAAGATGAGTCATCCAATGACCTTGAATGAGTCATGGTCTTTGTTTGAATGACCTTGAAATTTTTTTGATGAGTCGTGGTCTTAGTTTCAATTGCCTTGAAAAATAAGATGAGTCATCCAATGACCTTGATTGAGTCATGGTCTTTGTTTTAATGACCTTGAATGAGTCATTGTCTTTGTTTAAAAAGTTTTGTACTTTTAGACTGAGAGAAAAAAAATTTTTACCGGGGGGTGGGGAAGGGGGTATGTGGTCTAGCGTTGACATATCCATCTACTCTTATTATTTCTGTTTCGTCTTCCCTTGGGACGTTCATTTTCATTTCTTCTATTTCTGATTTCGGTTCATTTTATTTTGTTTGCTTTCTTCGCATGATTGGAATATCTCTCCTCCCAAACTGCTTATTTCGCTTTCGTCTTCGTCTGTTTGTTGTCTTGTATTTGTCTTAGCATATTGATATGCGGTCGTTCCATTTTATCCAGTGCCTTTGTTTGTCCTTTGGAGCCATGTTTCTTTTATTTTGTTCCCAATTTGTTCTCGCTCAAGTTTGTTTCCTATTTTCTGATTCTTGTCTCTATATTTTGGATTCGATGTTTTGTTACAAATTGCTCTGGTACTCTCATTTCTTCTTTTTCTTTTTGTATTGACACTCCTCTTCTTGTATATTTCTTTGTTGTTCTAGTGTTTGTTCTTGTTCTATCTCTTTTATTCCTTCTTCCACTTTTCGTAATAGAGCTTTCTTTTTTAGTACATCTATTTTCTGTTCTAGCGCTTGTTCTTGTTCTATTCTTCTTATTCCTTCTTCTAGTTTTTGTATTAGTTCCTTCTTTAATAGTTGTTCTTTTTCCTGTTCTAGAGCTTCTTCCTGTTCCATTCTTTTGATTCCGTTTTCTACTTTTTGTACTAGTGTTTCTTTCTTGAGTAGCTCTATTTCTTGCGTTAGTGTTTCTTGGTTTTGCTCTTCCATTTCCCTTGATTCCGTTTGTCTTGTTTCGTTAGCTTCAGATTCTTCTGATTTAATCCTGGTTGTCTCCGGTTGGTTTTTCTTAATTGTCACTTCATTTTGTTTTCGACGTTTCTGCTTTTCCTCTTCAGCAAATTCCCTTATCGTTTCTATCTTTTCCATTTTGTTAAATTTCACTTTGTTTGATTTTTATTGGTTATTATTTTGTCTCCCCTTTCGTTCCAACACACTACTCCGCAGTTTGAGATTCTCCTGGGTCTTCTATTCTCATCATATTAATTCTTCGCGTGGTTTGTTCTCTATTTTTCCATCTTTGCTGCATTTCTTGGGCTTCTTCCACTTGTAATCTTTGCGATTCAGCTTGCTGTTGCTCTTGAGATTTTTTGTCCGTCGTTCGTGGGTCTCTTCGTTACTTCTCATAATGTTGATTCGTTGTTGTTGTATATTGGCGGGCATTTGTTGTATCATTTCTCTCAATTCCATGGGCCTTCGTTGTAATGTTTCTCTTAGCATATCCATTTCTTGCATTACGTTAATCTGTGGGTTTTTCGTAGGGTTGTTCGTTCTTTGTTGATTCCGTCCTCCTCTCATGTTACAGCTTCTCGCGAAGTGTCCTGTCTGATTACAGTAGTAACATGTCCTATGATCCGGCTGTTTGCATATCCTCTCGGTGTGTCCTCTCCTGCCACATCTTTGACAGTTATAATTTAGGTAGCATTCTTCCGTCTGATGTCCAGTTCGTTGACACGTGGTACATATTTCATTTGCATTTGGATTGTTCCTGAAATTATTATTATAACTTAATTGGTTATTACCTCCATTTTCGGGATTCCTTGTTGGTGGTGGCTTAAACATCTGCTGTTCTCTTGGAATAGATTGATTCAATGCCGGATTTGTATTGTTGTTCGGGTTGTTGGTATTTGTACCTGCCATTGGAGTTGTTTGTTCTGCTGTTATAGCTGCTACTTGATATCCCAACTCTAGATGTACCTCACAAATGTTTGCGATTGCTACAGCGTTATCAAACATTTCTGGTGCTAAGCATCCTAGGTTGGCTCGTATATCTTCTCTTTTAACTCCTCTTATACTTCAAACTCCTTTATAAATGTATCCAGTTTATTGAGGTTGCCATCGAAAGGCTCTCCCCTGAATTTTTCTCTAAATTCTCCCATGGTTGCGTTATTATTTAATGCTGTGTCCTGGTTTGAGTTGATTGACATCTTTGGATTGTTGCCTTGATTCTTTTTTACCTCTTCTTCACTTTCTGATTCCGAGTTTTCTAAAAGATTCTCTTCGCTAATTATTTTGATTCCTTGGCTGATGCTGAATTTGAATTCGTTTGGTCCGCTTTCTGATCCGGTTCCTGTTACTGCTACGGTTGATGCTGCCGTGTTGAGGCTTTGGTTGCTTTTTGCTTTCCTCTTTTCGTCTTCTTCTAATAGGCTCTCTTCTCTTTTTTTTTCCTTTGCTTCTTGTATTATCTGATATATTTGCAATGGTTACGGTTGTCCGTTTGCTTGACTATGCTTTGTCGTTACTGCTCCTGTTTTGCTTGTTGTCTTCCTCTGATTGGATTGCTTTGAGGTTGCTTTGAAGTTGCTTTGAGATTGCTTTGGGAATGCTTTGAGATTGCTTTGCGATTGCTCTAAAAATAAAAAACACTTCCAGTATTTCATACTCTAAACGAATTTTCTCCTTCGTTTACTATACTGTATACATTGTTATCCCTTGCTAGCGTTTTCCGCTGTGATCCTTTTTGTAAGATTCACTCCCCGTCATTTTAAGTTCATTTTAAATTATCTATATCTCGTATCAATTATCTATCAGATTCGTATTAATTATCTATATAGTCTTATCAATTATCAATTATTATATTTTATTCAATAAATCGCTGCAATCATATCATCATTCATTCAGTTAATTATTTTTCCTATATCTCCCTGATTTATCATAAAATCTCTCCTTATACTTTAAACGCTGACGCTCTATGGGCCTTTATCTAAATCTTATCTTTCCCCATTTGCACGCTGTGGCCTTAAATTTATCGTTTCTACTGGCGCTCTATAAAGCTTTATAATTTGTCATTAACGGTACTTTTACATCGGTACTTTTACAGCGTCATGGAAAAATATAATAAAAGGATATCAAGAAAACTTGAAAGAATACGATAGGGCAGAATATCAAGTGGTTATCGATCATCCAGAGATGCTAAGACAAATAATAGCAACAAGAGGCGAAAATACAAATGAACTATACAAATGGGTAATAGAGAAATTATGGGCAAGTTACAAAAATAGAATACTGTACTACAGGGAAAGAAAAATAAAGCGAGATATCCATTTAGTTGATGCACTAATATGGCCTGATGGAATAAACGTGGTAACTTTTCAAAACGATGAAATCTATTGTACTATCCGAGCCAGGGCAAAACTAAAGGATAAGTGACAGATTACACTCCTGGCTTGATGTGAGGGCCGTCTCGAGACTTCAGATATGCGTCCTAATTTTGCAATATCTTTTATTGCATTAATTATTTTATAATTTTTTCTCTTTTGAAAATACTTTGATTCTGTTTCTTTCAAATTATCTGCTGATGTTGCTGATTTTTTTCATTCGGTAATTATTATCAACATAATAGAAATGCATAACAGTTACATAATAATAAATAAAAAAATAATCAGAAATATAATCGCTATAAAAAAATACAAAAGAAAATACGATAAAAAACCTCGATATCTTATGCTTCTTAACACATCAATTTTTTTTCATCAAAACTTAAATGAAGAGGAAGATAAAAATCTTTTTTACAATACAGAATGATACAATAAATATAGCAAGAATTAAATTTGTCCATTGTCTTGAATCAGCTATCGGTTTCATTGTCCTGGTGCTGACATTTAGGTTGACGGCAGAAATAGGCATGTTCATTCAGGTTAGGCTTGGATCTGGTTCGTCTCAAAATCAATGAGCGAATTACTTGGTTGGGCACCACCACGTTTGTCGAAGCCATCAGAGATCGCAGAATGTGGCTGTAGAACTCGTGTAAGACACATGAATTCTTCCGTACTTGAAATATTCCCCGCACTATTCCAGAATTTACTCGGGTCAGGCTAGTGTGGTTTTCAATTTTGCCTTTCGCTTGTCTTTTTCTGCTCGATACAACGTAAATTCGGCACATTGCCGAGCCTCCGGAGCCAGGTTATGTCCAGGCTCTCGTTTGATGAAAAATAAAAAAATTCAGTGAAAAATCAAAAAATATAAAGATTATGTCGAACAAGAACAGTCATTAATCTTTTGCGGTTGATTCGTGCGGATCTACATATGCTTTCATATTTTTTATGTTTCAGGCCCATACGCTATGTGTTAGGGTTTGGCCTGAGCTCGCTTGGTGCGTGCCTTTGTGTTATTTATAAATAAACTCAATTAATTACTAGGAATAGGTTTAGAAATACGATAATCAAAAAATATTTAATATTAGTAATATTTAATAATAAATTGCTAAAAATAGTATTTATAAATAATTAAATAATATATATAGCAATATTAGTTTAAATTGGGTAATTTTAATTTACCAAAAAAAATAATTAAACCAATACCACAGCTGGTATAAAAGGAAGATTAAATTTTAGAAAGAGAGAATAAAAGCGTGTGGAAAATGTAACAGAGAGGCCGAGAGTTTTCAAAAAGATAAACTGGCAACAGATTGTACGAATCCTTGAATTTTTGACAAAATCTTGAGAATGAAAAATTTGTAATATATATAAAACTGAAGTTACATTGAAGGGCAAAAAAATTGTCAGAAAAATTGAGAAGTTGAAACTAACGAAATTGTAAAGAGAAGCAGTGAAATATTTAAAAGAAAGAGTTACCAATTTTATTCGAAAGGTAAATAGTAAGTGTCTTTACTACTTTACCTCTCAGTAATCATATTGCGAAAGACAGAAACTGATCATCAGTTCATCAGACTGATTGTTCAGTTGTAACAGTCCTAGCAAGGTTCAAACCTTAAAGCATCCGTTTTTAGGGGAACTGTGTTGCTATTTTTGAATGTTAATTTAATATTCAGAAGGTAATCAAATTTAAGCTAAACATTAACACCAAATTTCTGGATGTTAATCGATCGCACTATAAACTGTCGGGAAACCCACGTCTAATGCCTTTCTTGATAGAGCGGAGATGCTGATCTTTTAGGATACAGCTTTCGCCATCTTAGAAATATCTCGAGTACGGTTCGATACAACCAATATTCTTGCTTCAGTTTTGCGGTCATTTTGTTTAACTAACGTGGTTTTAAAAAATAAATATTTTAGTTTTGCGAGCTATTTGAAATTCTTCTTTAGAATTATGGACGTTTTAAATATTAGGAGTTCCGATAAAAATGGTAACTCTAATAAATGTATTAAAATATTGTGTCAATTCATGGCAAATAAATTTTATGAATATATTTATGAAAAGTGTAATTTTAAGCGCACTTGCCATTGAAGAAGTCATTGCTTGAGCACGCACCAAAAGAAAAAATTCGAGGGATTAGAAATTAATGCTCCATATTAAATCATTCTTAATACCATAATTTTACAAATATTGAATAACTTGGATGTGGTCATCTCGTTAAGCACATTAATCTGTTGTATTAACACATTAATTGATTACAAAACTCTTTCTTATAACAAATGTTGATCTGTGGTTGAATAATTGTGATATGCTGGTATTATGTAATTGTTCCGTGTATATGTAAACTCAAATACGAATGCGGTCAAAGGAATTCTATCAATTAAATAAAGTAAACTGAACATATCAAATTTTTGTCTCAAAATTCATATTTCTAGCCTGAAGAAAACTGATAAATGGTCAAAATATATATTGAAATGTTATATAGAATATATAGTTAGCGTTTTTTAAAATATTTGTATTCTTAAAATTTTATAAAAACATATCTAAATTTAGGAACACAAAATTAGAACGAAACATATTGTGGATACATTAGATAAGACGATTTTAACAATTGATAATTGTATTCTTTCGTTTTCCGGTTGATTACCGAGCATTTGACATCAGGATTTGTATTTTTCTGAATAAATTCCAACGGTTTCGAATTTGAATTGAATTGATCTAGATTTAAGGAGACAGAAATATGCGGAAACGATCATTAAAATAATCAGTAACTTAACTAATTGAATTCTGATGTAGTAATTCATAGAAGGATAATTGTAGTTGCTTGTGAAGTTTTAAGTAGAAAAAAGATGTCGATTTTAATAATAATATTTAAACAATAATCAAATATGTGTTATTTTTAATAACGCATTTGTAATTTTAATTCAATTAATTAAAACTAAATATTGCAGGCACTACACTAAATATTCATAAAAACAACATAGTCAATGTATTACTTTCTCATTAAACAAAACTTACATTGTTATCAAATCATGATTTGAAAAAAATATATTGAAGGAACTAGATATTTTTAAAAATTAATTTAATACTCTAAAGTTAATGAAATTATTAATTAATTTACTAAAATATACTTAAATAACTATTGTTTCACATCCTATTATACTTAGATTGCCTATGGTTTTGTTTAATTTACCAAAATAATCATATATTTCTAAAAATTATACATAAATCGGCTATGTTTTTATTTAATTTATCATCAAATTACCACATCTTTAAAAAATACACATAAATTGCTTATGAATTTGATGACTTTAATGAAAATTACCAAATATTTCTAACTAAATTTTCTATGAATTTGGTAAATGCTATCTGGTATAATAATATATTTCAAACCACATTAGATATTCTATCCGTTTATTACTAGATTTAACCAAAATAAACATGCATTTCTAATATAAATTAGTTAGTTAATTTCATAAACGTTATCCAAAATATTTTTATCACAAATAATTATATTATCGAAAAAGCTGCTTGAGAAATGCTATGAATTTGAAACAATTCGTCAAATGATTACTAAATGGCCAAATATTTATTACATAAATTATACAAGACTTTGTTTAATATGCATAAATATCGTTGTATTTCAACCTAAATTTGTTGTTAAATTGTTTAATGACACTCATATACCTCTTTTGAGCTGCGAAACTTTTTCTATTGGGATATCTATCTACTAAATCTATACATCAGACAACTCAAAATAATTTATATGCTCAACAGCAGTATTAATAAAAACCTAAATAAAAAAATAAATATTAGTATAATAATATTAATTTTTCCAGTGAAATCTGCAATTTATAATCCGTCACAGGGCAACATTAATTTAAACATGCATAATTAATTATTTTACATAACCATATTTTATCCCACTCTGAATTTAATTTACAAAATCTTAATTAAATTATCTATAAAATAAAAAACGTTTATAATAATAGTTCAGTTGGCAAATATTTCGTGAATGGCAATTGCATAGTTTGCACTTGGTTTCCTTCCGATTATATTGGCACGCGTCATTCAACAGTCAAGGTTCAATGATTTCCTATTAAATAATAATATCAAACGCACTTTTATTAATCAAATTAAGTTGCACTTTTATTAATCAAGTTGCACTTTTAATGTGATAATTTTATGATAATTTAAATACCGAAAATGAAGGAAACTCCAAAAATTAAATGATTGTTTAAAGTTAACAAGCTTAGTCATAAAATCTTTAACAATGATAAATAATGATAGCAATTTGTAAGGAGAACGTAAGTTGAAATCCTTTACATTACATTGCCACTGATGTTAACGCAACGCAACTGATGTTAATAAACAAAATTCTGTTTTTCGAAGTTTGTTGTTTTGTTGACTGAGTAGATATACAATAGCTAAAGGTAAAAGTTAATCAACATTTACATTTTTATTAAAAGTTAAAAATTTTTATTTCTCTATATTTGATATTACAGAAATTATTATAATTATTAATTAATATTATGTAATATATTTCAAAATTTGTTTATTTAAGCTCGTAATATTTGCATCATATTAATTATTAAAACAATTATGACAAATAAAATTATTGAAACTTTTGAAGATCTGAATTTAAAAGAAGAATTATTAAGAGGAATCTTTGCATATGGTTTTGAGAAACCATCCGCTATTCAGAAACTAGCCATTCTGCCAGCGATCGAGGGTCACGATGTGATTGCTCAAGCTCAATCTGGATCAGGGAAAACGAGAACATTTACAATATCAGTATTACAAAATGTTGATCAATCATTAAACAAAATTCAAGCTATTATTTTAGCTCCAACTCGTGAATTAGCACAACAAACAAACAATATAATCACATCTATTGGTGACTTTATGGGAGTAAAGTGCTGCTCATGTATTGGAGGAAGAAATGTTAAAGATGATATTAGAAATATCAAAAGTGGAATGCAAGTTGTAGTTGGAACTCCAGGTCGAGTGAAAGACATGATTAATAAACGGCATATTGAAACAGCACATATCAAAATATTTGTTCTTGACGAAGCCGATGAAATGTTGAGTCGCGGTTTTCAACAAGATGTCTGTGATTGCCTTGGTTACCTAGAACCTGCTACTCAAATTTTCCTTCTATCAGCTACAATACCCGATGAAGTTTTGTCAGTTGCTAATTCATTTATGAAAGATCCAGTAAGAATCTTAGTTAACAAAGAAGAATTGACTTTAGAAGGAATAAGACAATTCTATGTTGACTGCAGTAAAGATGAATATAAATGTGAGACTTTGATCGATTTATATCACAATCTCACAATCAAACAAGCTGTTATCTTTTGCAATTACAAAACTAGCGTCATATCTTTAACAGAAAATCTCACTCAACAAGGTTTCACTGTCTCAGCAGTTCATAGCGATATCGATCAAGCCACGAGAGATCAAATCATGATCCAATTCAGGAATGGTTCCACTAGAGTGCTAATCACTACGGACTTATTGTGTAGAGGAATCGATGTTCAAAATATTTCCATCGTTATTAATTATGACTTACCAAAGAACAAAGAAAATTATATTCATCGTATTGGACGATGTGGAAGGTATGGTAGGAAAGGAGTTGCATTAAACTTTGTTACAAACAAAGATTTTCAAGCCATGAAAGAAATTGAAAGATTTTACAATACGGCAATCCAAGAATTACCAATGGATCTTTCTGAATTTTTATAAAATTATCAATGCAACTTTCTTGATTTAGTACGAAATAAAAAATTTTTAATCAACTTTGTATTTTTGAAAACTAATGTCCAGTAGTAAAGTAAATTTTGATAGAGTGAAAAAATATTTTTATAAATTTATTGTCACTCAGTTGCTAAATGGTTTATAATGTGTGTTCGCGAATAGGGTTGATTTTTATTTATTTTTTCTAGGGTTTTTGTGCATCTACCCCCTAAACGCCAGCAAGATTATTATTCGATCCCTCCTATGTACCCATGGTGATTGCCATGTTGGTAATGTACATAGAGGTTGAAAATTCATGAGCAGGTGAGCTCCATTACTAGAACTACTCCTCATGATATTTTCACCTTCGGGTTCTGGACTGCCGATGGAAGGTCTTATGTCTTTCGCTTTCTATATCCTGGTCCTTACTCGTCCATTCCTACAATTTCCATACTTATTTGTCACATCTACCCATTATTTATAAATGTATCCTTCAAAACTTTGGGCAGCGTTCCTCCCTTATTTTTTGGTAAATTTCCTATTTCATTTGTTTAATCACGGTATCGACTGCATTTGTCCTAGTTTACCTTTATCTTTCCCTATATTAAAAATTTGATCACCAATTCCTTAATTCCCGGTATATTTCCCATGATTTTAAGTAATTACAACCCTCTGCGGTCACTTTAATAAACGCTTCTCTCTTCTGCCAGATTATATCATTCAACTTTTGGAAAACTACTCTCAATTTTACATTCCTACACTATCCTAACCTTTCCTACTTGACTTTCTGATTAATTTTCTGACCAAGTTTTAAATTTTCCCTACAAAACCTTATTCTCCCTTAACTGAAGTCGCACTTTCCGAATTTTATTCCTACTCGCTCCGGTTACTTTTCAGCAGTCGCTTCGAGTTGTACAACGATGCCCTGCGTGGAGGGCCTGTGCGTATTGCCAGACGCTACTGGGACTACCGAGGTTCCGATGAGGCACGACCCACGAACTCAACTAGGGAACTTAATCCACCAGCCGGCACGCGATCCGTCCCATCGAAAGCTATTCCAATACTTATTATAAATAAGATTTTAGGGGGATTTGTCAGTGGCACCAAAAGATTCCACGACCATCCAGAATAAAATCAAAACTTTAACACCGAAATATATATTTATACAAAAAATAACAGTACTTACAATCCACAGTCATACAACCAGATTTGAAAAATTGCCATAAATTGGCATAAAAAATTTGAATACAAGTGATTCACTGTTTATCTAAGAATGTCTAAAGATTCTCTAAGTCTGTAATTCTGTTATTCTGTTTTCTAAAATTCGGTAGACTGTAGTCTGTTAGAAATTATGAAAATGACTGCCGTATTGTGGGTTACTGGGTGTTGATGTTTGCTTAAATGTTCTTATGATTACTCCGGTAACGCCATATAAATATTTTCTAGCTACCACTCGGCACTAGTTGCTAAGCAACGTTGGGAATGTGTTCGAGTGGGTGGATTGTCCGCAAAAAGTGAGCGCTATTACTAATGCTGTAATTGCTCGGACAATCCCAGGGTCCAACGAGCCGTCATTAGAAGACTCATGCTCGCTTTAAGCTATTGGGTCCCATTCTATCGTTGGCGTTCATCATAGTGTAAGGGAAATTTGACAATAATATTTTAGAAACACAAGCGGCTGCCTATCGTAACGATGTGTTTTCGTGTGTTGGTTGTGAGGTTAGAGATACTTTGAATAACCTTTGAAAATATCGTTTTAAATAAACAACAAAAAATAATATATAATTGTAAGTTAAACGTATACAATTTACAACTAAAATACACTCCATAAGTTCTTTAGGCTTTATTTAACAACCGAGCGGCTCGACGTCTAGCCCGCTCCTTCCGTCCGGGCTGATAGCCGTTCGTTCCTGTTGTGATTGGAGTGGTGGTCGTTGCTGGAGTTGTTGTTGGGACTGCTGGAGGGGTTGCCATTGCTTCACGGCACGCCAATTGCGCGGGAGCGAAGATGAGGGGATAAGTTACAGCTGCCCCCTCTTGACAGGCGGACAGTGCAACTTCCAGCCCCTTTATCTGAATCTTTAAACTTTGAATCAAATGTCTTTCATCTGCCCACCCCTTTTGGGCTGCAGTAAGTCTTTGGTACAGGGATCTGACCTTCCTGGGGTCTATCCATGTGGCCTTTACCTGTTGGACCTCCCGGGTTAGTTGAATAACCTGGTCGAGGAGATTCTTATTTGCTCGTCTGGCGTGGGCCAGTTCGGTTTGCAAGGGTCGTGAAGGCTCCATTACTACAATAAAGAACATTAAAGTTGTCTTTATTAGTCGATTTAAAATTCGCTACCATTTAGTTAATTTAAATACATGTTATGAAAACTACTCTAAGAAAAGAAAAATTTAACACGTGTTTTCAGACATCAAATATATATTAACAAAATTGCAGTTAGGTATGATTGAGTGATCGAGGCTCATGAATCATTAGTACCCTGAATCTTCGAAGAACCGCTTTATCCCTTCTTCAGGGGAGCAGCCCGGCATTGCGAATATGGGCCGCTTCGTGTTACGGGCCGGCCTTGGGCTGGGTGGGTAGACGTCTGCCAATCGACCGCAGGCGAGATCATCCTCCACGTTGGCCAGATAGCGGCTGGCTCAGTCTACCATGGAGTTGACCCGGCGCTGGTGTTCCTTGAGATTGGCCTGGAGTGCTTGGGCATTCACATGGATGTCGTGGGCTGGGCTGGGATCACTCGGTTGTCTTTTCTTCCGAAATTGTTCCATGGTGTTTGCTATGAACAGCGTATCCTCCCACCTGTTCTCTCCCGGTTGAGTCACGTCTGGGTACCGCTCCTTGCAGGTACGCCTCCAGACTTGATGTCACTGGTCAGCTACTGATGTAGGAACGAAAATTAAGGGTCCGGATCGTTCTAAAACATTATTAAGAAGATATAGATCAATTGGTTTGAAAATGCATAATGATAGCAATGAACATCGTTAAACCCGGGTGGTATATCCTCGAACAGTTTTATTGTGTGGCACCAAATGAAATAAAGGAAACATAAGGCAGATTCGTTTCCAAAGCTGCTACCCTCATAATGCAATGTCGCGTATCAAAGAAATTCAATTTTTATTGGAACTCAGATCGACAACCCTTTTTATTCTTAAACACAAAATTGATTCCCTTCGACAGACGAGGCTTGCTTGGATTCGTGCTAATGAATATTTATACAACGAATATTATAATCAACACAAAAAGAAAAATAAAAAATAAATAAATAAAAAAAAACGCTTTCATTAAGCTTTCTTGTTTTACACAACCTAATCTATTACCTTAGTTATTTAAATTATGGAATTTGATTCAAGTGCAAAAATCCAAGTAAAATCTTTATCGTAACAACTTTACGTTCGTGATTTTTTCTGCGAAACTCTAACGGATTTGGGAAACAATGGAGATGATCGTCGACGCTACTAGTTACTGAATGTGAAGAGAAAACTTAATATAACCTTAATTATTAAAATGATTTAAATGTACACTAACAGTTACTTGTGTTTACCTGCTACAATTTCCATAGTAAACTTTAACGGAAGATAAAATGATATCTTAATGAACCCTCTATCCCCTGGTGGACAACGTTGAATGAGCATTACGAGGAGCTCAGGAGTACCGAGTTGTGGGTGATTATTATTATTATCTTAATTAAAGGAAAATTACTGCTAATATTTTTTACTAAAGAAAACTGTTATTGTTATTTTCATTAATGGAAAAGTATTATTATTATTTTTACTAAAGAAAAAACTGTTATGTTATTTTCATTAATGGAAAATTATTATTATTATTTTGATTAATGAACGAGAAACAAAATTTCAAAAGTACACATAGTATTTTATTTCATCGAATTCCGACATTATAATATAAGAAAATGTTACCATATTCTTCATGGAAAATGAAACCTTCGTAAAGTTAGAGAAAACAGACAATTTAGCTCGATTCGGATCATCGAAAATGTCATTCTTCGGATACCTTACTTAATCGCCTACGGAATTAATAGCAAATTAACAGAAACCTTTGGACTCCATTTCCGAAATATAATTAAGCAATTGGCTGTGGAAAATAAATTTAGTGCTTACTCCAAGATTGGGGATCGTGGCTCAGAGCTGCCCCATTGATTTTTCCTCGGCTCACCGGGTCTCTGGATTCTCGTGGTTGTTGCATAATAATTTTCTATGTTGTGCGGTTTGGCTTGTCTGCAAGTCCATTTATGGAAATTAATGGTGGGTGTATGCACACCACACCTCGCTCGGCGATGTGTTGGAATATAGGCATGCACACTCGACGTGGTGAGGGGAATTCACAGAAATCAATACGTTTAAATGCCAACACTGGGTTAGTTTTCGAGGTCAATGGATTTATCTAATTTTGTGTATTAATTTCCAGATGAACTATAAGAGAGAAAATTTGTCAAACTCAATCGGCAGCCCTTAACTATTCTGGACATATTTACAATTTTGGATTTTTGAATTTTTGTCACGATAAATTTACTGCTGTTCGAATGGACGATTTTGTTGGAAAGTTTTGGGATTGGATTCCTTCGCCTACTTGGTAATCTGGGTCATATCTATTCTTTGTGGGTTAATTATTTTTTAGGTGATTGTACAGAAGTTGGGGTTTTTGGAATGAATGAAATATAATTACACAAGGACGTTATCCGGCTTTAAGGGGCACATACGTGGTTTGATCGGAATTTTTTCCTCGGAACTCCTCATCGCCTATCTGAAGGTTGCGATCACTAATTGTCTAGTGAACCCTATTGTGGTCAAGAACTTTTTCTTTGGTTACCTACTTACTTAGGAATAGATAATTTGTCTAACGATTGGGAAAGTTTTACCAGGTTTTGTTTTGGGTATTGCTAATTAATATTGATCACTTTTTAGGCGAAATTTCTTTTTGGGTCGTGTAAAATCCGTGGGTCATTTGTTGGAATTCCCCCGACTCTTTAATTATTTAATTCTGTGGATTTGGCCGGGTTGTAAATTTCATTTCAAAAAATTCTCGATTTTTTTTTTGTAACTGACCTTCAACTATAGTTAGAAAACATTTGGGATTTACTATCTATTATTGGAAATCATTTTCTCAATCTAATAGGCTCGGTTAAGGTTCTTATATGTTAATTTACAGATCGTATGACCTTTTAGATCCTGATTGACGGCGATTCTCCTATGAAGTTAATAATTTCATTCGGCTTGGTTAAAGTACCTCGGGTTCCAACGTCGTCTACTTCTTATTTTCCGTAAAACCCCACGGGCTGACCATTTTATTTTTGGTCTTCCTTTCTTTGTATCATGATCACGGGAGTCGTTTGTCACTTCCTATAGTAAAGCTAAATTTTTTTCGGTATAGAGTCCTAAGTTTTATTAGACGAGCATTCACTGGTTCCTCAACGATTCTATATTTTTCCTACGTGTCATTTAAATCTCATTAACATTTGGTCCTTATCAAAAATCCTCGTATCCAAATAGAGCATTTTATTAATAAGTTTACTTTATTTTATTTCGCAAACATAGCGATGATTTTATTTCAAGTTCCCGTCACCTTCCCTTAAGTGATCCTAGGCGCTGTTATGTTTATATTATAGTTAGTGAGTGCCCACTGGACTACTCGGTGTGGTGATTTTGAGCCGTGTGTAGAATAATTTAGGTCGAATTTAAAGAAAATCGAGAAACGAGGAAGTAGCCAAAAAACAACTTCCTTACTTCTCCTTTCTTCTATATGGGTAATATTGACGTTCCGATCCCTGCGTTCCGCACGCCAGGTCTTCACGGGCACAGATCATAGGCGATATTCCACGCACTTACACGAATCTGAATAACATTTCTGATTTTAATTACTTGTGATGTGTTTTGGCTGTGGGCCGGAAAAATTTCGACAATTAATGAAAACAAAATGATTTTATGCATTATAAATACTTATAAATAGATTTTAAGAAAAACTGTTTTATCAGAAAAACGATTAAAATTGTGTCAAAATGGATCGGTATATATACCTATTTTTTGTCCCTAACCTTGCGTGTTCTTTTTGATTTAGTAAAACAAAATTCGACCTTGGATTTTTCTAGTGTATTCTAATCTTAATTTTTATTATTTTTTTAATTTCATTTGATAATTTTTTATTTGAAATTTATATTGAATTATTTCTAATTCAAATTCTTTGATTTTAATTTCATTTTCATGAAATTTTTATTTTTTGTTAAATTATCAAATTTCCGTCGAATTTGTTGGGTTTTCATGTTATGTTTGTATTTGTATCGTGCGGATCTTGTTGCTTTTTTTGTTATTATTTTAATTTATTTTTATGTTTATTATTTTATATGTAATTGTCTTTCTCTCATATTTTGATAG
Source organism: Schmidtea mediterranea (assembly GCA_022537955.1). Classification (NCBI taxonomy): domain Eukaryota; kingdom Metazoa; phylum Platyhelminthes; order Tricladida; family Dugesiidae; genus Schmidtea; species Schmidtea mediterranea. The sequence continues at coordinate 216,304,070 of CM039679.1, read as the reverse complement.
GGTTAATTGATGTTTTCATAGGTTTTGAATTTAAATCTGCATGTTATATTTGCATGTGTGTTACCGATTCATTTAAACATTCACAAGGCCGTTTGTGTTCTGGCCCAACACGTATATATAGTATTTTTGTGCCTGTGTGCGACCAATGGGCGATTTTTCGCCATTTTTAGGGCTTTTTAATTATTTTATTTATTTCGAAATATTTTTGTAATTTTTTATATATTTTTCTTTATTTTTTGATATATTAATGTTTTATTGTTGGATTTTATTTTTATTATTATTTTCTTATTATATTATTTTTTAACCCCAATATTTTGTTTTCTTGTCACCTCTTCTGCCTGTGTTTTTTCTAAACCTTATTTTGCAAGGTTTTGGCAGTTTATTTTATTTTTCGTATGTTTCTTTCTGCAGCTGTAGGCTTTTTAATGATTTTAATTAATTATTTGTTTTATTTAATTTTGTTATATTTTTATTTTGTTTTAATTAATATGTTTTATTTTATTTTTGATCTCTTCTTGCGGTGCGTGCTTATGTTAGAGCAGCCATATTGACAATTTCCAAACGACATTAATTATTTTGTTTTAACTTATACAATTTTAACCTTTTTTGTTTAAATTGGTTTTGTAATTTTTGTCCTTAATGGATGCTCCCTAATGGAAATCCTGAAGAAGTGGAATTTTTTGTGTTCAATACTTAATTTAAAAGTTATGCTGTACTGTTATAGTTTGTCATTCGTAATAGGTATTAGTTTTATTTCGTATATCCCAAATGAAATCGAACTCAAAAGAATTTTTAACAAAGCTGTGGCCAAACATAACAGCAATCTTTTATTGAACGATGATTTAGAGACGGTTTTGAGAATATGGATTTGAGAATTTGTATTTTTGAAAACTATTGTCCAGTACTAAAAGGATTTTGACTACATAAAATTTACTCTCTTGTAATTGGTCGACTGTGTGTCGGAAAATTTTCGATAACAAATAATCATCAAAAACATAAGGCATATTGTAGATCAGTGTTTTATATAGTGGGGGGTACGCGTAGAAATATTAATGGTACTTCAATAAAATAATATTTGAAAAAATATTTTTGCTAAGATAATTGTAAATTCATTCAAAAATGGAAAAATTAAATAAAATTGCGAACAATGTGATTTAATATGTAACGGATAGGTAGAGAATATAGATATTTTTTGAAATATTAACCCACAAACGATTTTTTTGACAAAAATGTCCATTTGGTTTAGTGACTTTTTCTTGGAAGCTGAAAAACACCCTGATTTGTGAATCTATCACTTTGTCAATTTTTTTATGCTTTATTCAAGTAAAACTAGCAGACATTCATAAATACTAAAATAAAAAAAATTATGACAAGTTATTCTGTTTTGAGAAAAAATGGACATTTTTGTCCAAAATTCATTGTGTATTAGTTTTTAGCTTTTTCAGTTGACAATTCATGTCATATTTTCTGGCATAGGCGTTAACTCATTTCAACAAATACTAGCGTTAAAATGAAGCTGATCAGACTTTAAAACAATTATTGTGACTGGCTGACACTATGATATATTTATCACATGATGGCGGATGGAGTTCTTAAAATAGAGTTCATTGATTACATATCTCTCCATCTCTGCTTTGGCAGGAATGGTTTTCCATTAAGCACTCTCTGACCATAAGTTGCTTTAGCCTACACACAAGAGAAATTTAATGTAGTATCCGTCTCAGCAACATCTTCAAAACAGTTCTGCATTCATATTAGTTAGCTTATTCGCTCTCGTCTATTTTGTGAAGTAGGCAGACTATACCATATTACACTTATGACATTGGTACTTTGTCTGTCTCTCTCTACTCATCCCCCACACACAGACGCACTTAGAATACCTCATTTCAGGTATCAAGTAATAATGCACGTGACACTTACAATTGACAATTGATATTGGAATCAATGAATGTCTCACATAATAATATTCTCTCACGATCTTTCTCACCTGAATTTGTTCATGCGTTTGTCTGCACTTTGTCATACTCTCATTATAAGTGTGTGAGTGTCGTGTTAGAATACAACATCTATACTAGTAGGGTAGAGGGTTTGCTACTACATAAACATATCACAATTGACATGAATTCTCATCCACGAGCGGCAAAAGCATTTGCTCTACGTGCTATCCTAGGAGAAAGTTCTAGTAGCAGTAGTGATAATGAAGTTGTGCTGGAAGCTGACGATGTACATGAAATCAAAAGTAATGACAAAGAACAGCTGTCTTATGACGATACTGAAAGTGAGGATGCTGACAATCTACAAGTTGAAATCAATCCAGCTGATCTTCATGAACAAGATGATATCAATAGATTCACCGATTCTAATGGAAATGTATGGGTTACACCTAATGAAGGCATGTCAGGTCGAGTAAACGCAGCAAACATTCTCCGCCCATCCGCTGGTATAACCCGTTGGGCTACTCAAACGATTGGGGAAAATTCCGTGTTAGACTGCTTTAATCTTCTTTTCATAAAATGTAAGTCAATTTATTATGTACACTAAATAAAAGTTATAATATTCTTTTGACTTTTAGCAACAATGGAAACAATTTTGATTGACACAAATCGAGAAGGATCAAAGTTGTATAACAACCAATTTACAGCGCTCTCGTTAAATAAGTTGAATGCGTTTTTTGGCATTCTCATTCTTCGAGGAGTATATCGTGCTGCTGGAGAAAGTATAGATGAATTGTGGTCAGCTGAACATGGACGTTTTATCTTCCGGAATACTATGTCTCTCAATCGATTTAAACTTATCCGACGTATTCTGCGGTTTGATAATCCCGGCACAAGAAAAGGAAGGCTGTTACGTGATAAATTGGTGGCTGTTAGATTGCTGATCGATAATTTTTTTGAAAATAGCCAAAAGTGTTATATGCCCGGTGAATCTGACACTATAGACGAGCAACTTTATCCATACCGTGGACGTTGCAAATGTGTTCAATATATGCCCTCTAAACCATCCAAATACGACTTGAAATTTTGGGCTGTTTGTGACTCACAAAACTATTATTGCTGGAATCTACGTTTATATATGGGAAAAGAAGATGATCGGGATATGCAAGTGTCGTACAGTGAGTATATAACTATGGATATGTTGCAGGGACTATATGGTAGTGGAAGAAATGTAACGTATGACAACTTTTTCACATCATTGAATTTATCAAAGCGATTGTTCCAAAATGGTATCACCATGGTAGGCACCATTCGTGCATCGAGGCGTGACATACCAAAGCATTTGACGAGGTACCAGGGGCGTGAAGTTTTTTCAATTATTGAATTGATAACAACAAGTACAGCAGATCGTAGAGATAAAACCTTGTTGGTTAGTTATGTTGCTAAAAAGAACAAAGTTGTCAATATCTTATCTACTGCCCATAACAAAATAACTGGATATGTCGGTTCAAAGCATAAACCGGACGTACTTCTCTTTTATAATGCTACAAAAGGTGGAGTTGACGCAATGGACGAAAGAGTTGCAACATATACTACAAAGTTTAAATGTCGAAGGTGGCATGTGGCATTCTTTTGTAATATATTAGACATCTCAGCATTCAATGCATTTGCCTTGCACTATCTTGTGGAGCCTCAATGGAATGCGAACAAGTCACATAGACGAAGGCTATTCCTGATTAAACTTGGTAACAGTTTAATAAGTGCGTATGTAGAAGACAGAAGAGAGACTGCTGCCGCCGACTCTCTATCGTCGACTCCATGTAAGCGTGGTGACTGCTACATGTGTATTGATCGAAAACGGTGCACTGTCAAATGTGTTAAATGTAACAGATTTATACGCAAAGAAAATTTACACAACATTTGTAAGAATTGCTCATAAATTATAACTTTATTTCTTGGAATTCTGTCATTTTTGTCCAAAATGAACAAATCGTTGATTTTTATTTCCATCGTTTGCGGGTTAAATATTTTGTAATGATACGTTGTCACTGAACGTTTCTGCACGTTGAGTTTGTGTTAACGACTTCGTTGCTGCGAAATAATATCAATAGTGCTTTCAAAAGCGTTTCGCAGAAAATATTACATATGGTGTGAATATTTACTAACTAAATTGCAATTTTGTGGGAATCACCAATAATAAATAATAAAAAGTAAAATCGAAAGTTTATTGTTTATTAGTTCAAGTTTCATGCTAAACACAGCTACAGCAAAAGATACAAATATAAATAAATAAAACTTTTATTAATTTTAGCATAGTTTCACGCTTCTTCAAAAAAATTTGTGTAAAAGCTTTGTGGATGGAACGAGATTGTGTCAAAAACATGTAAAACCCAACCGCCAAAAAACCATTGTGGCAAAAGACAAATGTGTTAAAAAAGGAAATTTTACATCATTTCCACAGATTATTAACTTTGTAGAAGAAAATGAAATTGTTTTAAGTGAAAGTTTCAAAACCACAAAAATCACACATTTAGAAAATTTAGAATTAAGTTTCGAACAATATATTCTTAGTTTGGATAAGAGGAATATAATAAAAAGCCCACAGTTATAGATTTCTTCAATGATAAATTTATTGAACAAGTCGGAATTTCAATTGTCATGAAAGATAAACTAACGGAACTTTCTGTGGATTCCACAATGAAAATTGAAGAAGATGTGTCAACTTTTTGGCAAAAAATTAAAAATGGATACATCGAATTGAAAAATGCAGTTCTCGCAGAACTTTTACTATTTTCAACAACGTATTTGTGTGAGGTAAGTTTTTCCGTTTTAACAGAATTAAAAGTCATTATTAGTTGTAAAAATTGTTGTTTAAGTTATAAAATTTTACTAGGGTACTTCATAATTTACAAAAGGATACTCTACGTAAAAAGTTTGAGAAACACTGTCGTAGATTCTATAGTTACAATTTTATTCGTTCATCAGCATACATAAAAATTTCTAGACTTACATTGTAAGCGTACTTAATGCGCGTAGCAGAAATATCATCGTTTCGTAATGGCAATATGAACTCTTCACAGATGAAAATGAAATCAATGTGCTTTGCAAGTGGGGTAAAGTAAAAAATAAATAATCGCCTGTTGCGAAATTTCATCTTATGATCAAATAAATAAACCTGCTTGTGATTCTTATGTATATTTTCCTTCATCACTAACTATGTAACGCTAACATAATTTATTATAATAATTTAAATAATATTTTTATCAAATATTTTTTATTGTTATTCATTTGCCAAATATTAAAATAAATTGAACTTTTAATCGTTATTTCTTGTATATTAAATTAAAGTATTTGTTACTTTTCAACATGCACCTTACAACAACTAGTAATAAAATAAATTAAATTTTTTTCACTTCATCCTTTATTTTTCTGTTTTGAAATTCTTTAAATAATCATTTCATGCACATAATTTATTTAAATAAGTAAATAATAAAAGTGCATCAGTTTTACCCATGGTTACACAGCTGCTACATATTAGAAAATAGGAAAAAACATTTATTCAATTATAAGTTCTCAATTTTATCACACAATTAAGAAAAGCTGATAAACTGTCATCCTTTAATTAGTTTTACCTGAAAAAATATTTATTAAAAAAACATTTTCATTTAAACTAAAAAAAGCTCTTAATCAATTATTTTTCAATTTTTAAAAATCTTATTTATCAATAATTAAAAAAATTCTCAATTCAAAGACATATTTCGATATATTCACTGTCATCATCATAGGTAAAAACAAACTATAATGAATTAAAAATATTTTTGTTTGAATAATTCAAAAGAATCAAAATATCAGAATTTGAATTTAAGGAAATAAATCTTATTTTCTCCTATTTTTTAATTAACAAACAATAATATGAGTTTAATTTACATTTTTAATATAATTTTAAAATGTTTTAAATTCACTTTAAAAATAATTTTTTTATTAATGAAACTTTATTTTCAAAATTCTTAAAAAGTTTTTAAATCTAAATATTAAAAACATTTTTAATTAACACCCAAAAATTACACTAATTTCATGTAAATTGATAAACGAGATCGGAAACAATAAAACCGGAGTTTTTAATTTATTAATAAGTAAATTATATACTTTACACAGTGGAAGGCTTTCAGGAATTAGAAACGGTCTTAAAATCAATATTTCCCAACACCTTGTTTATCTTCCACTTACAAAATTAAAAACTTTCTGAGTACGGTAATACCAACACAAAATTAGATTCATTATTTTTACATACACAACTGATATAATTTACATTACTATCCGATTTACACTAGCCAAATTATACTCAAACATGAAATAATAATATGTCTGATTTTAAAATTTCATCAATATATCTTTAATAAATATTAGGAACGTTGATAAAGTCTTTTGATTCAAAGATTAATCTGCAAAATGCTAAGAGTATGAATGTCTTGAAAATTTGTAAATAGCTTTGCTGGTAAATTTTGAATATGTCGATTGATTTTGTGGTTTTCGGGTATTAATTAAAAATGTTGTTTTTTAATAATAAAATTTTAATCTTTTTAGCATTTTAAAAATAAAATTTATTTAAAAAAGAAAATATATTTGTCAAGTCAATATAAATAATTTCAGAATTAAAAAAATGTAATGACTTGTTTAAATACGTAGATTAAAATCCATATTATTGTTTGTTTTTCATATGATGATGAAAATGAATTTGTCGAAATATATAGTAAAATGTTTGAATTGAATGACGCTTTCTTGTAATTAAATCACTGTCATGCTTATTTAATTATTTGTCAATATGTTTTAATTCATTATTAGACAATTTTTTAGGTTTGATATTTTAAAAGAATTATTGTTTATTTTCGTAAATAATTCTAATTTTTTAGATCGATTTTTTAGGAAATAATTAATTACTTTTCTGTACTATTTAAATAAAAGTTCTGATGACTGAACTATTTCTTCAACTGAAGGACATGAGCATATTAAATTCTGATCGCCATATTTATCATCTATTCGGCTAACACTCGGCCAAAATTTTGACACAACGCCAGTTCTTTGCCAAATTGCAGGATAGGCTGCCATAACTCGTGTATACTTTCTATCCCAATTATCTGAACATACTACCTATTAAAAAAATATAAGTTAGGTAATTCTACTAAAATATAAAATAAATAAAAATATAATATTGTTATTAATTTTATATTATATTTACATATTTTTTCAAAGGTTTTTAACTTTTTTTTTAAATGACCAGAGATTTAATATTTCTCTATACGAATGGTTTATGAATTTAAGAAAGACAAAGTAATAATAATAATATAAATTCTTCACTCTTAGTTTCCAAGGTTTAAAAATATGATGCTCTTAAGAAAAAAAGCTCTAAGTAATGTATGCGATGACATAAATAAATCTATTTTTGGGAAAGATATTAAGGCAACCTTTGGATAAAATTGCGATAAACAACCAAGTTTTTTTTTCTACCATCGTCATGTGCTATAGAATAACGCCAAAAAATTACTGTCGAATGATCTTTCAGAAGTCAGATAAAATGAAAAATATTTCTACGATAACACTACGCATAAAAAATATGATGGGTTGATTCTTATATAAAGGGTTGATTAATAATTAGTGCACCAAGGTAAATGGGTGTTTTCATGTGTTTAGCCGACTGGATAAGTATAACAGTTCATTTTAAATTATTGAAATATAACCCAGCTATTCTTGTTAACGTTTATTGTCGACAACATGAGAACCATATATAGCAACTAATAAAAACTAATGCAGACAGACAAACAATTTTTTTAAAAATATTATACTTCTTGAGAATGAGGAGCCATTTTCAGAGGATTGCTGTGTAAATCCAATTTTCCTTCTTCAATCATACTGATTTCTTCTCTGATTTGAATTAAAGCATCACATAATCTATCACATTCTGCCTTATCTTCACTTTCTGTCGGCTCAATCATTAATGCTGATATAACAGGCCAAGACATTGTTGGACTGTGAAAACCTTGACAAGCAACAGTATTAAATCATTTTTAAAAAAAGTTCATTAAAATAGGAAAAACAGAATTTTTCATAATTTTCCAAACTAAAATTAAATATTTGATAGACAATTTTCTATTGAGTAAAAAGAGAAGTCCTTAAATTCATAAATAAATATAAATTGTACTGCGATGAAACTCTATATTTACAACAAGTATATAGTAAGTAAAGCACAAATTCATTTTTAAGTAATCACTATCTTCATGTTTTTGACTTGCAATTTATCAATGGAAAAAAAAACATTTTCGAAGAAAATAGCTTATTTTCATTGAGTGAATCTCAAAGAAATCTTAAAAATCGTAAGATTCTCTTCGGGCTCTATTTCTCGACTCCAATTACCTACAGTATTTTCTGCACAATCTTCTTACTTACATAACGTCTAATTTACTGTTCTCTATGGGTAATTCGTATCTATCCACAATAACCTTCAATTTTCGAATTTCTATTCACCCCTTTCTCCTCTGTGCACTTTTTTATTCGACAACTATATTGCTTCTAGATTATCAGGTTATTGATGTTCAAAAGATGTGACTGAATGAATGGACAAATTGTTTCTTTTCATGAATTTGTAACACAATTGATGCAAACTTTAAATTTGCCATCCATAGAAAGTTGTACGTAATTCTTAGTGCTTCGAAATGGGTTTTTACAGTTGAAGTTTCGCTAAAACGGTATCCTTCCACTCCAAACATGCTTACTCGGATTACTTACTTCCAATAACCGCCATAATAAAAAAAAATTTGTACTGGATTTTTTAATAAATTTTATTATTTTTTATTCTAAAAGCCGCCATTTTCTAGAAACCGCCACTTTTTTTCAGTCCCGTTTTTGGCGGATAAGAGAGTAGTTACTGTAAAAGACGTAGTGTTGGTTTGTGTTTGCATGCGTCCGTGGAATATATATATATATATATATATATATATATATGTGTGTGTGTGTGTGTGTGTGTGTGTTCTATGAACGACATTCACACCTATTTAACTTCGATTATTTTATGAATATCAACATACGAGCACATGCAAACCTAAACAAACAATGTACGTCTTTAATAAGCTCCAACCGAAACACGAAATGATGAAATATTGTATGAAATTATAACATATAAATATTATTACCATAATCCATTAATCGTTTTGATATGTCAATGACCTCTATTCCACAATTTTTAAACTCTTGACAATCAATTATGAACTCATGAGCGCAAAATCCATTTTCATTAACAAATTTACTCTTATAGTAGCCATCCAATCTTTTCATCATATAATTTGCATTTAGAATAGCTACTTCAGATGCCTGCTTCAAACCTAAGAATAATGAATATTATAATTATTTCAATTGCTTAGTTTGGATCATTCAACAATTAATAATAAATTTTCATTTAAATTCTTAGCAAAACAATTAAAGATGTATTCAATGATGATATAATTGTATGTTTGCTAAATCTAAAATAAAAATAAATTGATGTTTTAAGGATAAAAGTTGAGTTTCATTTTTGCTTATAAATATTTCTGGATGTTTGAACAATGGTGTTTCAGTGGAATCGATCACAAACTGACTCGTGTTTGTGTGTATCTCGAGATTTTCTGATGCGTGAAGTTTTCATTGCGCGATTCTAGCTTCTCCCCGGTGTGTGAGTGTCACGCCGAATGAATTTTTGGAGTTCTAATCCTATATGATTCAATTCTAGCGTATTTTCGACATTGAAATATTCCTTTTTGAAATTGTAGGTTTTTTTAATCGATTTTTTATCGAATAATTTTTTATAGGCATTAGAGCTTTATTCATTTTTTACACTATTTAAAAATTAAAATTTTCTGACAGTTAAATGAAGGCCTTTATTAAAAATGCTATTAAAAAATATTACTTATGTTGAATTTATTAACAAGATTTGCATATTTTCTAACGAAATTTGATTCAAATATTAAATTAATAATAAGTCTATATCTAATAATAATGATGATTGCTAAATTTTGAATTAGTGTTACGCGTCTGTGAGTGCATTTTTTTAGAATTTGGACAATTTTGGATTTTAATTGAATTTAGGCACTTTTTATTTTCAGGAAATAAATGATTGTTTATTCGTATTAAAATAAAGAAAGCATTTTGTTGTTGGAATTGAACTTTAACTGGGGATTTTGGAATTTGTTATGTCATGGAGTTTTTTTGTATTTTGATTTCTAGAAGAATTTAATTAAAATAAATGTTTTCAAATTATTTTCGTTTTATTATATTCATAACGAGAGTAAGAGTCAAAAATGGTCAAACTACAATGACATGGAAAATATCTGGCATCAATCAATTTAAAATAAACTTAGAGCAGCATCAGACGAATAAATAGTTTTGCTGAATGAAGCGCATTGAATCTCAAGGTGAAACGTGAAGACATGATTCAAATGATATTTGAAACGATGAATTCATCAGCTATGTATGTGTCAATTAAAGCAGTTATATTGTTGTATGCATCTTGCCATGTAACGGGTATAGTTTTGGAGTCTGGAGATTGAGTTTCAAATACTTTACCAACTTATGAAAGTTATGTGTTATCTCGTGCAATTCGCAGAATGAGTTTGACGGCAAAAGGTTTTATAGATTATTTGATGAAAATCCTAAAAGAACGAAATTACAGTTTAATTATATCTCAAAATGATGAAAGATGAACGAGAATTAAATAATAATAAGAATTGATAATAAGAATCACAAAACAATGGCATTGATTTAAATAAAAGAAAACGCTAATCAATCATATATATTAAACTATAATATATTTTGAGAGACTCACATTCATCATTAGGTATAATTCTGTTAAAAAATCATAAACTGTTTTTTAAATCTCAAATTTTAAAAATTTATAAAATTGAAATTTTAACAAGATTTATATAAATTTTCAATAACGTATTTTTATATTCATACAAAAAAGTATTTTACACTTGCCAATTTATTGCAACCATGACATGGATATTCATAACTAAGATCTGAATATCATTTAAGCAAGACTTGAAATCAACCAATAAACACGGTGTCAATCCTATAATGGTAACCCAAAAACAAACTAATTGATAGTTTTTCATTCATAATAATAACAATAAAATACATTATATTTTTTCAAAATTTGATTATGAATCAGATTTATTTGTGGTATTCACGAACTATATAGAAAATACAATGTCTTTTATAAATAAAAAGAAATCAGAGGTGAAAAACAAAAAAAGTCCTTATAATAATAATAATAATAATAATAATAATAATAATAATAATAATAATAATAATAATAATAATAATAATAATAATAATAATAATAATAATAATAATAATAATGAGTTACCTTGAAAACCCATGAGCTTAATGTATGCCCAAGAAATCGGAAGAATCGATGCAGATCCGAAAGGTGCAGATGTTACAGGGCCAAAACTATCCATACCTGAGACTGCTTCTCCAGTCAAAATTGTAGGTGGTAAAATTAAATGAGTTGGGAGATATGGAGCTAAGTGTTCTTTAACACCAATAGGTCCCACACCTGGTCCCCCTCCGCCGTGAGGAATGCAAAATGTTTTATGCAAATTAAGGTGTGAAACATCACTTCCATAATCCCCAGGTCTACATAATCCTACCTATTATTAAATAATATTGATTAAATAAGAATGTATATCCACTTGCGCATTCATATTAGCACCATCTAGATATACTTGACCACCGTTCTCGTGAACCATATCACATATTACTCGAATATCCTTATCAAAAACTCCATTTGTACTAGGATAAGTAACCATAATCGCTGCTAAATTGTCGCGATATTTAGAAATTTGAAGTTCTAAATCTTTCATATCTACAGCACCTTCTTTATTGACTTTTACTGGCTTGACAATCATCCCTGCCATTTGAGCACTTGCAGGATTTGTCCCATGAGCTGATGTGGGAATAAGACATATTTTACGGTTTGATTGTTCAATTGCCGTAAAATAAGACAAAATAACACGAAGTCCGGCATATTCTCCTTGCGCACCACTGTTAGGTTGCAAAGAAAACTTCTCATAACCAGTTATTTCACAAAGATCTCTTTCCAGTTGTTTAAATAGTTCAGCATATCCTTGGACCTGGTTAATGGGAACAAATGGATGAATTTGAGAAAATTCAGGCCAAGAGCAAGCCTAAACAAACATAAAATTATACACAATTATTTTAACATAATTGTATTGCAAATGAAATTTTAATGAAAATTTAAAATGAATCATTAAAATATAACTTGATATTTATTTTGAGCAAAGTAACATAAAATTTATCAATTTTTCTACGAATTTAAAAATTCGAAAGTAGTTACAAAATGGAATTGTTGTAACCAAAATATATATTTATTGTTTTGAAAAATACTTTACAATTTCGAAGCAGGCAACATGAAATGATGCTTTAGGTAACTTCGTGACCCACGGGTCAGAGTTTGCCGAGTGATGGTTTATAGCTTATAAATTATAGGAACTCATAACAATAATGGTCACAGAAAATAAGTTGAAGTGATAATATGATCACATTTACGTTCAGGAACCGCAGAAATCTTTTCTGTAAAACAATTTCAAGAGAAGTAAAATTTTCTAATATTAATGCTGGTTTTTGTAGTTAAATATGGGGGCAGGTGTTGAATTTTTAATTTAATTTGTTTTAAAGGATTAAAAATATATAGTATAAAACCGCAGTAAGTTCATTTAAAATTCATTTGTTATCAGTAAATAAGATCAGGTTACACAAGACAGTTAGAAGAATAAACAAAACACAAATAAATTTAAAAACGCAAGTGAAATAATTATGGTTGTATTTACAAATGAAAGAGTCATATTTAAAGAGGACATGTTGGATATCTAAGAATTCTAATATTCTATAAGAAAAATATTATATTAAAAATAAATAAATTTAAATATAACTAAATCTTGTTACTAAAAATAGCAGCATAAACATAACTGTAACATCGAAATCATTGTATACAGGTACGTAAAAAGCATGGGTGTACATCCGTTTCAGTTCATTAAAAACTTCTATAATAGAATTGTGATCTCGTATATTTATGAGATCATTATAGAAACTCTTAAATAATATTTATCATCAGCGTGTATTTTAAATTTACTTTTATTAATTTTCTTTGGTTTTTTTAGGAATTTATGCCAATTTATATAAATTAGTGGAATTATTTTCGAATAAATGTAAGTCCGATTAATTGAACACTAAAATTTATTAAAATAAAATTTATTATTAAAAAGTTTCTATATTCGAATAAATTATTTCAATTTCCTTGGAAATTGCCATTTTTTTATCTTTTGACAAATCCAAATTTTTGATATTTATTGATTTTATAATTAATGATTTTACGAGGCTTTGGGAATTTAAGTTAATTTCCCAAATTTATAAAAATCTTCCCCATTTTCAATGATATTAATTGTTTGGATTTTTTATACTTCTATAAAAAATATTATTTTTAAACTTAAGTTATCGGGTTTTATTTCACTCTTCATTGAAGGTTCTGGTTCCACTGCTCCTGGTAAATTGCAAATGAAAAAAAAATGAATTTATTTTAAGTACAAGTTAAATCTTACATTGTTATTTCTTCATCTCTGTAAAAATCCAGAGTTTCGATGGATATTTCTGAAAAATCTGAAATGTTGTAAAAATATTAAATTGATTGAATTTCATAAAAAATCTTACGAAATTATTTCATAATTTTTTCTACAACTCAAAATAGAATTATTGGGTTTTTTCAAAAATTTTCGGCTCTAATTTTAAAAAACAATTGTCTAAAAAATTAGTAAAAATACCAATATATAGAGTTTTTATTCATCTGAACATTTCTACATTTTGAAAGTTTGCATGCATTATTTACTATGTATTATGTCTGTATGTTAAAAAAAAATTTCTTCAAATTCCTTCCTTCTTATAATATAAGTTCTTATTCAGTTGAACAAATTGCATGTAGACACAGGTAAGTATGTATGTCCCTATATAATAACATTATTGATTTTTTCATTTTAGTATAGCAGTTTTTAATGAACTGAAACGAGTGTAACACAATGCCGAGATAATAACAGACACAGAAACACAAATTCAGTATAAATATTTGCGTAAATTTCATTCTGAACAACTTTTCAATGGTGTTTTTCATTTTTTAGCGCTAGTTCACAAATTGTTGAGTTAGTTTTAATCGTCTTTTTATAAGGTGATTTTAATCGACCAATAAATTTTTTCTTTAATAAGAAGTTTGGTTTTTGTTAAAAATTTTCTATTTATGTTTGTCTCTAAACTTGGATTCACAATGAGCCCTGTGAGATACCGAAAGGTTTGCTCATTCATATGTTGACAGGTCTGGAATTAGCGCCGATTATGAATGTTTCCGTTACATATTACCTTAAATTAGATGGATATATAGTACCTGACGAGACCCTTAAGAGGTCTGGGTGAAGCAACGAATAAAATGGCTGTAGCTTCAGTGGTTTTTTGGAAATTTCAGGTCACCGTGCGCTGAACTAGAAAGTAGTTGACCACTAACCAAATCATAAATATAATGTTAAAATGGAAAGTTAAGGGACTGAAATGGTACTAAATGCAGTTGCTATAAACAATAAATAAGTAAAATAGGAAATTTTCTATAAAATAAATGCGTAACGCTGCGCAGCATTTTCTGAGATAATTAAAATACTTCATTAGATTTGTGAAAAAAGGGTAAAACACTGTTCAAATGTTTGATAAATACCTTGATTGATAATAAATAAAGTGGAAAATTTGAAATAGGAATCGTAGAAATATATAATGATTAACAAGGACATAGAAAGAAAGAAGCATAGGATCTTCCATCCGTAGTCAGAAAAACGAAAGTGAAAATGTCATGAGTAATTTTAGAAATATAGCTCATCTGGTCATGGATTTTCAACTACTATGTACATTGAAGGAGTTTAGATAAGAGTCTGGGAGCAATCATACAGTAATCCTACAAAATTAAAAATAAGATAACCTCTATTCACCATTAAAAGTTAAAATTTATAATTAAAAATAAGATAATTGTGGTAAACTAATTACCGACAAAAACATGATTTTATGAGCGATGACCAGAATGAAGAAATAGAATTTCCAACCCAATTAAAAAATCATCAAATCATTAAGATTCTTATGAAGCTCTTAAAAGTGATATTTTCTCAGCTATTAAAGGAAGATGAGATTACGAGCACTATGTTTGAAAAGCAAGGAAATATTTTTAAACCAAAATATTTTATTAGAAGCTCCAATTAAAATTTGTGATGACATTCATAGACAGTTTACGGATCTATTACGATTGTTTGAATATGGAGAATCTCCTCCTGATTCTAACTGTCTTTTTCTTGGTGATTATGTTGATCGCGGTAAAGTTTCTGTCGAAACCATTTGTTATTTATTGGCTTATAAAATCAAATTTCCGGAAAATTTCTTTTTACTCAGAGGAAATCATGAAAGTGCTGCCATAAACAGAATTTCCACAACCACTAAAATAACCCCTATTCACCATTTAAAGTTAAAATTTATAATAATCCAGTAAAAAGTTATAAAATTATTAATAACTTACATTCAATTCCACTGTGCTATTCAATTTCATTGTACAAGAACCTAAAGGAATCATAGAGTGTACCAGAGATAAATCTTTATTTTCCAGCTTCTTCATATATCGAACTAAGCAAGTTTCGGAATGATGAGAATTGAATACTGGATGTGTTAAATATGAGCTAGTCCTTGATAATTCATTGTTAGATCTATTAATTCGCAATTTTGTCACATCATCACTCAGATTATTGAGAATTTCATTCTGAATTATAAATAATTCAATCTCAATTTCTGAAACTGGATGTAAAATAAAAATAAATTTAAATTGTGTTGAAAACGCTCTGACTTTAAATCATCGCCTTACATTTTGAGTAGGCATTGAAATAATACAACCATGAGCAAATCAAAAAACACCAATATTTCATATTTGCTTTTCAGTCTGAATAGATATTCCAATTGATATTTCATATCTTTAGTGTGTGAACAAGTTCAAATAAGTTACCGTTTTTTGTGTCAGTAGTGACGAATCTTTGTGACGAATAATGTAATCAATATAAATCCAATAAGCTGATTTGATCAGATGAACTTTGTATCCGATTGTTGGCCATTTGGTGACCGAGCATTCAATATCATGGTTTTGTGTTTTTTCAAGTACCATAGTGTTGTTAGTAGAATTGAGTTGAGAAATGAGAATGTGAGAAATGTTTTTGAAAGAAAACAATAATTTGTTATCTGAATAAGTTCCAACAGTTTGGATTTTAAAATGAGTTGGTTTAGTTTTGAGCTAACTTAAATGTGTTAACAAGCATTAACCAAAACTGTAACTTCACCGATTGCGAAATCATAGACGAATGGTTGAAGAAATTCATTGGTTGTTTGTAAAGATTTAAATTTTAAAATGTGGCTATCATTAAACGTGTCAATATATTCAAACAAAATGCTAAATGTGTTATTTTTAATAACGCATATCTAATTTAATTAAATTAATTAAAGATTAAATGTCGCAGGCAATACAATATAAATATAAAAAAGATTCAGTTGATGACAAATTAGAAATATTTAAAACATTTACATTGATTAAAATTAATGAAAACCAAGCTAAAGAATTTTTAGTAAATATAAGAATTAATGATATTAAATCTGAAAGAATACACATCGACTGAGATGCGAATGTACGGGATATTTGATTGCCCTGATCCATATATTATGTTATATAAAAATGAATAATTAATATATATATATATATATATATATACACTAGAACCTCGAGTTGCGTTGTTCCAACTTGCGTCCTTTCGAGTTGCGCCACAAAAATTTTGATAACCTAATTTTGAGTTGCGTTGCTAATTTTCGAAATGCGTCGAAAAAAAGTTTTAAAATAAAATTTAATCAAAAAATAGCATAACGTCTATATTCAAAAATTAAAATTTAAACCGAAACTAGAACGCCATGATTTATTTTTAAATGCATCTGCAAATAAAATAATTTTTTATTCAGTATTTATTAGTATTTATTAGTTCTTAGTTGTTTGTATAACTTATAACGTTTAAGTGTTTCTTGGTTTTTTAATAATAATTTTTTAAAATTTTAAAAAATCAATTCCAATATATATACATTTCTCAAAGGTATTTATTACATTTTGTTTATTGTTTTTTATTATTTTTTGGGTTTATAATTGATTTTTTGAAATGTTTTTTATTGCCCTATTGTAGAATAGGTTGAGTCGTAAACGATAGTCAGATGAAAATGGTAAAAAATCTACGAAGAAATAAAAAAGTAATATCTTTGGACGTAAAACATGATATTTTACAACGTTTCCAAGCGTGAGAAAAAGCGGTTTTCATTGGTAGAGCTCTCGGGCAAGCTCCAACAACAGTTTCATTATTTTAAAATTCTATTAATGTTTGCATTAGTTTTTGGTTTAATAAAACTTATTAAATAATAGTTAATCTATTTATACCTATTTTTTATTTAAATATGTAGCAATATAACTAATTTTTTTTAAAAAACATTGATTTCAGATTTTATCGGAACCTATTATATAAAAACAGGTACAAATGTATACAAAATTAAAATTCAAATTGCGCTGTTTCGAGATGCGTCGCGATTTATTGTAACGCATTAACGACGCAACTCGAGGCTCTAGTGTATATATATATGTGTGTGTGTGTTTTGTGTGTGTAATAATGATTATTATTTATTGTCTGGACCGTCAGATTATATTGTATGGTTTTCATTATGTTTATGTAATCCTAAATACTTAAAATAGAGTTACAAATTTTATCATTATCCTATTAAAAAAATCTCAAATTTTTGATAATGAATTTCAAAGTGATATATACGTGGTTGGTTCATTAATTACTCGGCCTGGCATAGAAATTGCTGTCTAGAATTAACTAATTTATGACTATATATAGCTATATAAGGTAAATATAAAGATCGTTGTCGTGTATTAATTAATTTATAATTATTTTCAGCAATTTTTTGAAAAGTATAATAAAATTTTTAGTTTTTAAGAAGAAAACCAACAAAGAAATTTTCCAAGAATTAAAGGATACATATGGTAAGAATGCCCCGTCATATAGTACTGTTAAATATTAGGTACACGAATTCTAAGGATGCCGAAAGTCAGTATTTGATGAGGAAAGGTATGGTTGACCAGTTGAAATTCCTGAAAAATTAGTAGAAATTGTACAGGAAGAACGCAGAATTAGTGAAGTCATTATCCAAGAGGTTAAATATTAGTAATAGTAAAGTTCACACTATTATTAAAGGTCTTGGGATTTTTAAATTGTGTTCCAGATTTGTAACAATGTTCCTAACACCTGAATTTATGAAATGACGTTTGGATTGCTGCAGTAACAACTTAAAGATTTATAGTGAATATAGACGCAATTTCCTATCTAGCATTGTTACTGAATGGAAACCCAATTGTCTCTTTACATTCCAGACTCAAGGAAATCATTCAGTGTGTGGAATTTATCAGCCGAAAAGCCAACAAAGAAACTCAGAAGTGGTACTACCAATGAAAAACAATGATGCTGTCCATTTTTTCGGATTTTCTCGTGAAAATCATGTTGGATTTAAGGGAACGGGTGTCAATTTAAATGCACAATATTACTGCCACTTATTAAAAACCGAATAGACCAAAAGATGAAAATTCAGAAATGTATGTTATCTCCATGATAATACCCCTATTCACACTGCGGCTGCTTCTGCATCGGCAATGGACAGTGTTGGGTTCCAAGTGACTATTACCTTTTTCGCTACCTTAAGAAGCACTTAGTTTGAAAAATATTTGAAAGTAACGATTAACTGAAGGAAGCAGTGGAAAATTTCTACGATAATTGGGGCCTAGATTTCTTTGAAAATGCATTTATTAGAATTTGTGATCTGCTAGAAAAATGTGTCAGTAATTTCAACGGATATATCGAAAAATGATGTCTGTTACATTTATGAAAATATAATGTTCTCAAATATTTATGTCAGGTCGAGTACGTTATGAACTAACCACGTATAACTTTTATTGTTACTAATTTTTGTTTATTATTAAATTTTAATAATACATTACTATTTTATTACTATATATATTGCTATTCATGTTCTTATATCTTCATTAACACTTTGAGTGCCAAGGACCGCGATTACGCTTCTCAATACACTAGCCAAAAGTGTCAAAAGCAAGATCACACAACCTAATCTGATCTCATGTTCATTCATGTCGGTTATTTTTGCTAGCATTTTTAAGTAGTTTATAAAAATTATGTTGACGCTCATCGTAATTTACCAATCGGAAATCATTAATATATAAAAATTTTAAAAATGACTAATTAATTAATAATAACAATAATATAAGAATAATAATCATAATAGCATTCCTTAATTATCATTACTTACTGTACTTATTCGACTGAGTATGATTCGCAATAAGAACTTTAAATGCTTTCAAACACATGCTGAACGGCAATCATCACATCCTATTCCGAGTTACAATTGGTAAAATGAAAATGTTTTTCCCACTTGGAAAAAACTACTTCATTTCGATTAAAGAATGAATTTTGGGTTGTAGAAACAGAATTTCATTACCATGAGCACATATATCTTGATTAATTTCATTTACCTTGTGTATCATACATAATAAACCAGAAGTTTCGTTTTATGAAGTTGAAAAATGTTCCAAAAATGTACACGAAAGTGAAAGTACAATGAGGGGTAATTCAAGTAATGAAGCTCACTTGCTAATTTATTTACAGTCAATAATTTCATTGCCAAAATGGTATTTTCTATGAGTAGATGAGTGGTAAACATTTAAATTATCACAAAGACGTTTAAGAAAGAGTAAATAGTAAATCTATAAGACCATAAAAAGATATCCCTTAAGCGCCAATTTGTAATTTATGAATATTAATTATAACCATAATGATTTATTCATTTTTAAATGCCCTTCCCCAAATATTATACTTACATTATGCGGTCCGCGGATATAGTGCATTTTCAAGGTGACCCACAAGATTATTTTGGTGACAAGATCTGGGTAAAAACAAAATCTTAATTTATAAGCTTCTGGATAATATAATACTGAACCAACGAATAAAAACATACTAAAAATAAAATTTTAAACCTGTTAAAATCATGCAGTAGAAAAAACGAATTATGAGTTTCAACCAATCACAGAAGCAAATATAAATACTTTTATGTTGATTGGATATTTTATTACATTGGAGACCTTGCACTTTATTGTGGAATTGGTAAGAAATAGAAATTTATAGAGATAAAATATATGAAAATAAACTATTATATTAATTATGATTAAAACTAATCCAAAGGGGAAAAACTTAATAAGTAACGGAACTCTTAAATTATATTTAAACATAAAAGAAATAAAGCATACTATTGATTTGGTACTGCTGAAAATCGAAAGTAAATCATTTAAATCATTATACGTGACGGTTTCATCAAGAGACACCACGACCTGACATGCAAAAAATGAAATGTTATAAAATCTGCATTATTTACACTATAATCTGGACGATACTGAAGATTTATTTCTAAGCTTTCCGCTCTCTTCTGAATTATAGTAAATGCATGGTTTCTCAATTGTTCTTTATCACCTCCAGGCAATATATGCAAAGTATCAAAAACTAATCCGTCGTTAAGTATCTTAATATCATTTTTAACTTAACTAAATATTTTGGCATTATTATAATACTTTGTGACCTCCTGTAGAAGATCCTTCCGCTAAAATTAAAGTTAGAAGATGAATCCTGTCTGCGATTTCCTTAAGGCCTTCGGGACCATGATAAACAGCATACATTGCAGACATATTTGCTAAAAGTGCTTGAGCAGTACAAATATTACTTGTCGCTTTATCTCTTCTGATATGCTGTTCTCTCGTTTGTAAGGCAAGTCGGTATGCTGGGTTACCATTCACATCCCTTAATGAAATTTATATTATAATAATAAACTTTTTATTTTAATTTGTTTTCACTTATTTTCAATAACTATAATTAAAATTAATGTGCTATAGCCGTTTGCAAAATTTCGTAACAATGTTCAATTACATTTTATAACGAAGATACTAACTTTGATACACCAACCATTCTTCCAGGCATCATTCGAATATACTCTTTTTTTGTCGCAAAGAAAGCTGCATGTGGACCGCCATACCCGAGAGGTAAACCGAATCTTTGACTCGAACCAATTACAATGTCAATATCATACTCACCCGGCGGTTTTAAAATTGTCCAACTTAAAAGATCACCAGCTACAATCGTCATAGTCTAAATTGTTAAAAACAAATGACAGATAAATATGGATAAATATATTTTGATTTTATCTGTCACTGCTAATACAAATAAAGGTTTCTGTCAAAATCTTCAGTATCACTCTAAATTTCATCTAACAAAAAAAATTATTGAGACTGATGAGGTAGAACTTCGTTCAAATACACGAATCTACATTTCCATTTGTTAATTTATTCAGTTCCATTTAATTGTTAATGAACGATGTCATTTAAATCAATAATTAATAAATAATAATTTGGGTTAAGAATTAAGGATTTAATTAAAATCTAATATATAATAAATTTAAAAATTTTGTTAATAATTAAATTTATTAAAATTCTTTTTTAAATATATATTAAAAAATGCCACTCAAACATAACTTATAATATATATTTCAACAGATTCACTGTAATAATTAGTAGAATATAAATTAAAACTATTTAGATTTTAAATTCCTTATTCATATATATTTATAAAAATATTTTAAAAATTTATTTAAGTATTTTAAAAATCACAAATATAAAAATTTATTTAAGTATTTTAAAAATATATTCCAATAAAAATATAAATTATAATTTTTTAAAAAATTTTAATAAAATTTTAATCAGTTTTTACATTTTTACAAAACATTATTTAACAAAATATCATTATAATAGTTAAATTTATTGAATTTTTAAAGAAAAATAATTAAATATATATAATTATATACATTATTTTTTTGTTTTAAATTTTAATTAATTTTTATACTTTTACAAAAATCATTTTACAATCATATCATTATACGCATAATTTCTTCCATGTGATAATTTCCAAATAATAGACTAGGCTTTTATTGGGAAAAATTTCAAAATTTGAAAGAAATAATTATTAATAAATTAAAACAAAATTTAAATTTATTAAAAAATTGTATTAAATTTATTTTTAAAATTTTAAATATTTAAAGTTTAAAAATTTATTAATTAATAAAAATAATTATTACATTCTAAAGTTGTTGATATTTATTCATTAAATTTTCATAAATAATTTTTATTTAATGAACAACATTAAAACAATTATTATCGCTTTTGGTTAAATAAAAAAATTTGTTTGTTTAATTATATTTTTATTTTTATATTTAAAAATTAATTAATATACAAAATATGGAAGAAATCGTCATTGCACAACCACAATATGATACTAGTAACGACCAAACCGATCATATTTCACAGGAACATTTTTTTGAAGGCAGTGAAAAGTTGTTAGAAATATGGTTTAACTCTGACGATAATGAATGTGATTTGCGATCCATTCCTAAAAGATCCATCGTTGAAATTCTTGATAAAGTTAATTGCCAGATCGTTTCTGAAATGTCTAATGATTATATGGATTCTTATGTTTTAAGTGAGAGCAGCTTGTTCGTCTCAAAAAGAAGAATAATTCTAAAAACATGTGGCACAACATTTTTATTAAATGCTTTAAAACCCATTCTAGAATATAGTAAATTTTTAGGATTTCAAAGTTACCAAATATTTTATTCTCGTCGAAGATTTGAAAATCCTTCCTGCCAACCATTGGTCCATCAAAACTTTTTTACTGAAATTGATTATTTGGATATTCATACTAACGTAAAAGGAAATGCTTACACATTTGGTCGATTAAACGACGAGTACTGGAATCTATACATCACTGAAAGACCAGTAATGCCTGAAAGATGTGATCAAACGTTCGAAATGATTATGATGAATTTGGATTTTGATAAAATGCGCAAATTTTATCGAGTCAATAGCGTTGACGGAGCAGATGCTACAAGAAAAGCTGGAATAGACAAACTTTTTTCCGGTGCGTCAATTGATGATTTTCTATTTGAACCCTGTGGTTATTCAATGAACGGACTAATTGTTGGGGATAAATATTTCACGATTCACATAACACCGGAAAAGGGTTTTTCTTACGTTAGTTTTGAGACTAATTACGAGGTAAAAGATTACATAGATCTAATCAAGAAACTATTAGAAATGTTCGAGCCGGAAAAATTTCTATTTAGCTTGATTTCGGAAAAGTGCTCTCAGATTTCATATAGCCACAACAAGCTTGAAAAATCCATTATAAGTTATAAGAAAAACTACTTGCGTAAAGATTGGCAACAATGTGTTGTCTCTGATCTAGATTTCACTTTCGGATATTTTGTCCGTAACTCCCACTAGGAAATAATGGGTGGGCATATTGTTTCACAGCAGTTACCCGTCCAACACAAACTGATTCCAACCAATGGGCAACATCTTACTTTTATATCTGTCATTATATATATTACCAATAAATACTATTTACGTGATTTTATTTCTATATGATTATCATTTGTATATTTAAAAAAAGTAAATAATGACAAGTCAGTAAACAACTCAAGCTATCTTTTAGCTCAACCGCGAATTAACACAAATCCAAAGAAATATCATGGCAATCTTTGATTTTTTGTCAGTGAAATGCTATGCATACAGCAGTGGAAGAACGTAAATGATTTCTTTAAAAAGGATCTTTCTAAGATGTTTGTGAGTGTATCACTTATCTTGAACCCAGAGTTCAAATTTTTATTTTATCTGTAACAAAACCACATTAAGTCCTTGAAGTAACCAAAAGATTCATGAAAAATCCTGTTAAAATTTTAATCGAGAAAGAAAAATTGACTTTGGAAGGAATTCGTTAACTTTATTTTAACATGAGTCAATAAGAAAACCGATTTTTTATTTTAACCGATCTTTAAGAATCATGGCTGTAACATTTAGTTACTTCTTCCGTTTACGGAGATATGGAACAATCGTTAAGATATCAAATCATGAATGAATTCAGAAGCAGCTCAACAATAATTCTCACTACCACTAATTTATTATGTCATGGAATCGATGTTCAGTTCTGATCTACCAAAGAACAGAGAAAATTATATTCATCTTATTGGTCGTGGTAGACGATTCGGTATAAAAGATTGTTTTAAATTCGTTACTGTTAACGATATTTCTAAAACAACATTATTGTAATAAATTTAACTGGAATATTTTTAAATGTATATATAATATTATTATTCATTTTATTGTTTATGTCGACAATATTACATGTATTGTATAAATGTTAAAAATTAGAGATCAAAGGTATTTGAACCATTTCGCTACAACACTACACAAGTCGATTTTTATTATTAAAAAGAGTAAACACTGATAAACAAACACTCGTTATTCAAACTTTGAAGTAGAGTTTTATTTCCGCTTAAGAAAATTTAATCTAAATAATTGTGATAAAATTTTTTTGATTTTTAAAATAATTCATAAATAATAATAATTAATAAAAAGATTTTACATCAGATTGTTTAGCATTTTCCACTATTTTCCTCATATTCAAGCAAATGGTTCCATTTGTATCTGGATATTGCAGTAAAACTCCTGCATATTCTTTTGAAGAAAAGTCAGCCGTTGATGCATTTCCAGTGACAATTTCAATTCCAAAAGCACTAAGAATAATATTATTTTAAAATTATTTATTAATTTATACAACTTAAGTAATTTATTTGAATCGAAAAAAATATTAATTTAAAACTTAACTATATAACTGAAAAATATATCTTTGTATTATTGGTTTTCAATGGTTCATAATAATAATATAATAATATAATAATAATAATAATAATAATAATAATAATAATAATAATATAATAATAATAATAATATAATAATAATATAATAATAATAATATAATAATAATAATAATAATAATAATAATAATAATAATAATAATAATAATAATAATAATAATAATAATAATAATAAATTTTAAAACTATTTTTTATGTAGCGTAATAATTTATATGAGCAAAATTTAAATAAATCACAATATAAACCAATTTCCGCAATATTTTAAGACAAATATCCGACGTTGAAAGGTTTTAAACCAAATATCCAGAGGATAAGGTTTCAAAGAAAAGACCTCATTATAGTAAAAACAAGTGTTTTTAAGGAGAGTTTATTTTTAGGCTTTTATATCGAGAGCCAAAACTACCCGAATTGAAAAAATAAAAACTGGTTTTAAATTTTTAAATGGGTTATATTACCATATTGTTGATTATTTTTATTTTATAAAAATTACCCTTTAAAAGATGTTTAAATCTTCAGGAAATATAATTTTCCTCTTGAATATTTTTAATTTTATTTGAACTGGATTTTGATAATAGTAAAATGTTAATAGTTAAATTAGATCTTTTAATTACAATTGTATTGTAATTGCCATTATCTTCCTTGTTGATAGGGTTTTAGGTCAATATTATTTTATTTGGATATGGTCGTGAGAACAAATCGTGGGGTAATAAATATCTTCAGTATTTACACATTAATACGCCATAAGTCACAGATCTATATTTGGAGATTCGGAAAAGTTTTATATACAATACCTCTATCGGTATAAATCGAAAAACTTTATTCTCGGAATAATTAATTAATCAAATAGGCTTTATCGATGAATGAACTTTAATATGCAGGAAAACACATTAGAAAAATTCAGTTCCCTAACTTTAACAATCTTATCGTTGTAGAAAATGAAAATTTGTACATTGATTCCTCATTCAATATCGGATTTGCTTCAACTTCAGTTTAGCCGAGCATTTTATGCGGTTTAAGAATCATACCGTCTTATTTTACTTCTCAGTGACTAAATTTTGAACTTTGGGTATGGCACTGTTTTTCTACGTAATCCTGAAAGGAAAATGATGAACCTCTTTGGTAAGATGTCCCAGAACCCAAGTACTTAGCATCAAATGCCACTCCCATGGACCATACCACCAAAAACGGTATGTTCAAAATTTTAACTCTCGTGTGCAGAAATTTTCATATTTCTTTTAATACTTGAAGCTATTGTATAATGTAATTGTTGGGTTTTATATAGAAAGTCGGTGCTTAGGTCTGACTCCTTGGTGTCCTTCTTTAATCAATTCAATTAACCCAACACAATAAGATTTATTTCCAATTTATATATCACAACTTTATTCACAACTTTCACAAAAATCGATTCAATTCACAATATTCTACACTCACAATACTCTACTGGTTGCGCAAGAATTTGATTTGTTTGGTTGATTGATTTATCTTTAAGCTTATTACCTCTTGATCCGCTCTCTGAAATTCATCGAAATTATTTAATTCGCTGTTAGATCAGCTGTTTTTAAATTTATAAAATTTTTCTTTTTAATTTAAAGAAAAATAAGGTTGACTTAAGGGTTATATCTTGTCTTTCACTGAAAATTACCCTTTTACTTTCAAAAACCCTCACACGAGTACTTAAAATTAATTTAACAAGAACTCTAATTCTTCCTAATTTAACTCCCTTAGTTGAATAAACCTTTCTAACAATACTATTTGTAGTATTCAGGCTCCCACTATCCTCATGTCGTAATCGGAAATGATTATTAACCTTAGCTAAGTATTTATTCATAAAGAAAAACCAAAATTTCAAGAAAAATAAGAATAACTACAAAAATTTAATTTTTGTTAAAATTTAAAACATTAAGAAAAAAATATATAAATAACACATAAATTTGTTATTAGTCCAACAAGGTACAAAAATCGACGACGAAATCTCGATTTTCTCCATCGATATCGACGGGGAATTTCCTCTTCCGATGAAAGTTGGTTTTGGTATCCATGAAGAAAAGAATTGGTTAAGACAGTTCGTCGCCGAAGTCGTCGGTTTAATATCCGACTGAAGTCGATGAATTTTGAGCTTCCTCGACTACTGGTGGGGTTGTTACTGCCGAGGACACGTCCATGCAGATTTTAATCTCGTTCTCCTTGTCAGTACAAATTCGAGGCACTGATTCCGCTGGTTTCGCCGATTCGGGCAATTGTTCATTGGCTTTACGAATTCCGAGAATTGCTTAGCGACCCGAATGGTGGTCTCTTCGAGCACTTTGGCCGCATTTGCCAATATGATGGCTCCTTTAGCTCGACGACGTTCACGGCGTCACCGGATTTTGCTGGGGTTGTGCTTTTTACTGGCTTTGGGGGTTTTTGCCGGACCAACTTCGTTCGTTTCTGGGATGTGTTGGTGGGATTAAATTTAATTTCACGGCCAGATCGCGGCCGGTTATACGCTTAGTTAATTCGGCCTCCGTGAATGAGGCAATTAACACGGCGCTCTGATCATTGATGATGATCCTCTGAGCCGGTTCTCAGAAATAATATCTTGTCAAGCGATGGATCTGTAGATGTATGGCTTTCACAACTTCTGGAGCGAACCATGTACCCAACGTACGTTCATGCTCGGCGAATAATTTGTCGTATTTCTGTTTGTAGGTTATGTGGGAGATGCTTTCATTCTGGGTATTGAATTTGACCGAGTTAGTTGATTTGGGCGGCGATATTCTCGGAATTTTATAGCCGAATTGCATTTCAATCATTTTTAAAAATTTTGAGAACTATTTCGAATTTTCTGATAAAAAGTATTTTATAACGTTTGCCTGAAGAGAGACGAAACTAAGAAGGAGAATTTCTCAATATGAGTTCTTTAATTACATTAATAATTATAATAAAGATAATAATTTTTAAATTAATTAATATTTTTAGGGGTGTCTAATTTATTGTCCGTGTGTTACATACAGACACGCATGCACACACACATACACACATACTTTCGTAAAATTTTAGTTTTTCTGACCCGATGCCTGCGGGACATCTTAACGGTGACTCGGGTAAAAATTAAAAATTTAGAGTTGGTCGAGTCTGCAAATGCTTGGCACACTAACTTGATTAAAAAAATGCACGATTGTCATGGAATTGGTCAAATTCACACTTGACGTTCTATGCAGGGGTACACGTAATTTTCTAAAATAATCGGCCTAGTTTCTCGGGGAATTTTTCTATGAATTTATTCAGGATTTGAAATCATTCCTAATCCGGTATTTAATTATAGCCTGCGTCCCTCTTCTCGGTTCCCATCCGTATTGGCGTTGCGTATTGGGTTAATAAATATGGCGGTCAATCTTTCGTAAATAAAAATAATTTTTTTATTAATAATATTGTTATTAAATAATATAGCATCTTTTCTTATTTAGAGTACTATAATATAATGGTCGTTGGCGAATAATGATAATAATTTAAAAAACTGATGCTCCCGACTATACCCAATTCATTAAAATTATTTTCCAATCTAATATTACATTTTTATTCTTTAAAGGATAAAATCTAAACCACTATATATAGAAATAAATTCTGTTGTGTATCTTTTGTTATTATTCCTAACCCTAGTCGGTCCCCTCAATATATCTATTTGTGACCGTCCACTATGCATGGACGCCATGGTGAATTCCAACGGTGTCCTACTATGTGAGTGATTCGAAGCCGACCAGTCTAAGCAGACTCCGAGGGGTGGAAAATGATAAAACGACACATCAACGTCCTGCAAATTTAACTGCCGGAATTGAATATCGTTTTACCACTTATCCACAAACTATTATATACATAAAATTGATTTTAGGGGACCTGTCACGAATACTAAAAAGTATCGCGGCCATCCATGATAAAAATTAAATTCAAGAATTAACAATTATAAAAATGCATAGGTCATATAACATAATACAAATAAACTACTTACTATTCAAAAGTTTGAAAAATTCCTAAAGTCCAATGGTTAGTTTTTGTAAAGTTTTTTTTGTTAGTTTATTATGAAAATGGCTGTTATATAGTGTTTTTATGCATGGATGCGACCAATCAGCAAATTTTAAACCTTTTTTGGCCATTTTTCGGTTGTTTAATGGCTTTTATTTATTTTAATATTTTTTTCTCTTTCTATTTATTTTTCTTAATTTTTTAATATTAATTTCGTTAAATTTACATTTTTTATTTTCGCTGATTGTTACTTTTATTCGGGTCGCCCCTTCCGCCTGTGTATTTTTTAAACCTTATTTTCAAGGTTATAGACAGTTTTGGGTTCTACTTTATTTTTCTGTATGCAATTGTATGCGAAATTTATTAATTATTTGTTTTTAGTTAATTATGTTATTTTTTTAATTTGTTTAAATTGGTGTTTTTATTTTATTTTGTTTTCTGCTTGTGGTGTATGCTCATGTTACAGCAGCTATTTTGATAATTTCCAAAATGGCATTAAATATTCATTATATTTTGTTTAAATTATGGCTTATAGCCCAACATAGTGTGCAAAAGTTATTGTTTAGTTAGCAAAAATAGTTAGCAAAATTAATTTTTTGTTGTGGAAAATGGAATTATTCAGTTTGTATTTAATTAGGAGCCTTATTGTATTGCCGTCGAAATTACATATGCAAAACTTTAACTTGCTTAGATATGTAGAAATGTAGAAATCATATTACAAAATTCGAGTCAAGCTATATAACTAACAAATAATCAACGTAAAATAAAAGTTTGTAAATAGTGAAAAAATAATGCGATTGAATAACATTGAAATCTCATTGATTGCACTAATAATCTAAATTTATTTAGTTGCTTTATCTAAAAGAAAAGTGAAAAAATTGGTTTAAATATTACACAAATATTTTATAAAATCAACAAGTAAAATGATAATTTGAAATAACTTATTTCAAATAAGACTTTATTAATTTCTAAAAGATGAGTATCATGAAAATATTAATATTTTATTATATTGAGTAACTTAAAATATATAAATCTAAATTATGACCTCACAGCATATCTTATTATCATTTCTTCACAGCTTAATTAGTCTTCGAGTATTAAGTTATTTTCAAAAGTATTACCGTTAAATTTCACCCAGCCTTTTTCATTTCTCCAAGAAATGCTAAAATTAAGACAATAATTTGGTCAAAATTAAAGACCACAAGGAAATTTATCATTATTAGTAAATAAATATTAAACAATCTAGTTAAACAAAATATTACTCCGCTCTAGTTTTCACAACATCTATTGTCTGCCGATGGCATCGTGAATCAATAAAAAATTTCTTTCTGCGATTTCTTCTAAAAAATATTTAAAATTAATATAATTTTAAAAATGTGATATTGAAATTCTTATTTATTAAACAGTACAATTCTCTGATAAAATAAACCAATTGATTTACTGTGGAATTCGTAATATTCTTTTTATAAATAAATATTTGATTTTTATCATAAATATTATTATTAATCGAAAAAATTAAAACTATTTTAAAAATTATTGAAACAAAATAAACTCGAAAAAATAATTTTTGTACAAATGCACTCGATGTCCCATACTGCTTTTCTATATTTCGTATTGGATTATGCAAGATATCCTCAATGTTATTAGATCGGTAATCTATTCAATTATCAATTCATACACAAATACTGTCAGTGACATCAGAATATTACAATTTTAATAAAAGTAAAAAATTATCCAAAAAGGTAAATCAAAAACATCACCATTTAGTAAATTTTGGTACATTTCCCTTCACAAATAAAGTTAATTAGTAATAAAACCTAAGATATTGTTATTCTTTTTGATATTTTTGGCATTGTTAATATTTTGTTTTATGACAATAAGTTTAAATTTTTAATTATTACAAGTTGTAAACTTAGATACACTTTAATACTAAATTAATAGCGGTATAAAACATTGTTAAAATTAATATCTGTAAAAAAATATATTAACCATAATAATAACGTTTCAATAAAGTATGATATTAATAATCTGATTTTGTTTTGGAGTTGTGAGGAATTAATTAATTTATTAAATATAGTAATAATTTTTATGATTTATACTCTTACTATATGTAAGTAATAAATAAACGAACGTAAACATTTTATTGTTAAAATTAGTAATAAATATTATAGAAAAAAATGAGTTTTGATTTTAAATATACCTTAGTTCAATTCAGTTATTTCTATATGCAAAACGATAACGGGATTATAGCATTTCATTTTTAATTCACTTATAATATTTTAAAAGATAAAATGATCGAAATTATTTGTTTTCTACATTTACATTAATTTTTATAAAATAAATTCAATTAAAAAATTATTATTTATTTCTAGTTATAGTGAAACTCTTATAACTTGCCAATGATGAAAAAATTAGAGTATTGACTTTCTACGAAGCGAAATTAAAATAGGACTGCAAATATTAATTCAGATATTGCGCCCCTAAAGTAAGAGACACATCTTGCTTACATTTTAGGACACATCTTAGTATAATTAAATGAAAAGTTAATTCTCGTGTTAAAAATATGTAATGAATGTTAATGATAAATTGAAATAAGTTTAAAAGTTAAATTATGAAATTACTTGATTGTAAAATTAATATTTATGAATGTTAGTAATTTAAATATATAAAATATTTATTTAATGTTTGTGTATTAATATTCTCAATTCAATTGTTAATTCATGCTTGCTGAAATATCCTCAAAAAAATACTACAAACCATTTATGATTAAAAACAATTTTAGATCGGTGTTTTAATATTATTTTGTTTATAATTTTTTTTGAATAATTTTGGAATTTATTATAATTTAGTTTTTAATGAACGTATTAAATTTACGAAATCAAACTGCTAATAGTAATTCACAACACTACATAAAGTAAGAGACATTTTAGATTACGAAGTTTCACTTTTCATTTTGTCGTTACACCATTTTTTCATCAAATGTTGACACATTATTTTATAATAAATTGCATCATCTTTATTCTTCTAGAAAAATAGACTGAAACAAAGTGGATATTACTGTAATCTGGGATGTTGCTGATCCATTTACAAATTTAATACAACCTAACTTTCATTGTTTGTTATTTACAAATGAGAATAAATGTTTACTAAACTAAGTACTGGAATTTTTTTGAAAAAAAACATTGTTCTCAATCATTCAATTATTTCAAAAATTTCATTTAAGTGTTTTACAATGTAATATAACTAAAAGCAATTGTTTGTGCACAACCATACACAACATTTCGCACATTGATATCTCGACTCATTTTTGCCTTTATTATCTGGGTTGTGTTATAACAAACGTAACATCTTTTTTGAACATTATTTTGTTGTAGTTGGTAGAGTATTATTTAAAATGCCTGTAATAAATAATTGTTATCCATAATATTTTTATTATACGGTTGTTGTGCGTATTGTTCACGGAGTTGTATTTTATTTTTCGAATGAAATTTTTTTCTGCGTTTCTATAGTAATTTCACTTAATTTATATCGGTACCAACATTTTCTGTTCTTATTTCAAGTATGTGTTTGTTCAATATATAAATTAATATTTTCTTATATTAGATCTTAATTTATGGTAAAATTGCTTGTAATTTAGATAACTATTATATATATATATATATATCTCACTTTGTGTCCATTATCGGTACTGCAAAATGCTACTCAAGCTAAAGATCAATTTTCATGTATTCCCATACAAAAATAAATGTGTTCTGTTTAAAAAATTATCATTTTAATTCTGAAAAAATAAGTTAGTATATGAATTTTAAATAAAACAGCTAAAGTTTAATGCGCATGTAATTTTGTAATTATGCTTTGGTAAAGGTTTATTACATAAAAAAAGAAATTAAATTAAATTTTATAACAATTGGAACCCAAAAGCAACTCATTCTGAATCTGATTCATTATTTTTTTTGTTGCTCTTCTCCTGAAATGAAATATTTCGAAAACCTTTTCGTTTTTCTTGGATAGTTATTTGACTTGATTGCATTTTCCTTTGAATTTGAAATCATATCTGAATTAAAAGCAAAGCTTCTCAGATTCAGGTCAGTATTTTTAAATTTGACAAATCCAAATTAACATCGGTTCCTATTTATGTACCGTGTTAGTGCCAAATCCCGGTTCATGAAATGAATGATGGTTTATCTCCAGAATTTAAACGTTTTAGTACATCACATTTAACTTCGAGCGTTAGTTTCTTTTCCTAGAATTATGATTCACATCATTCGCTTGGCGTTTGCTAATATTGGCTAGATAAATTTCTTTAGTTAACGTTAAATTCAATAAATTTTAATTTATGAAAATAAGCGTTTTAGTAAAAATAACTTAGCAGTTTAATAGACAAACACTTAAATTTACAAAGTTTATTTTATTTTCAAAATGTAAACGAAAAATTTATAAAATAATATTAGAGTTTAACTATCTATGCAATATAAGGTAATGAATAGAAAAAATATTGTTTTATTATTTTGTATGAATAAATTTTTATTTTTAAATTTTAATTGAAATTTCCAAAATACATTTTTATTTTAAAATAATGCAAAAATGCAATTAAAAAACTCAACACAATGTGAAACAATTTAAACTCAAACTGAGTATGTTCATAAGATACTTTCAATTTAAAAAAAACTTCATTAAACGCCCTATGTAACTTGAAAATCAATACTAACGATTAAAACGATTAAAATATATTTTTATTAACCTTATCGTTACACCCAAAGCTTCAGCAGCCGCTGTTCCTTCATCAAGAAGACTTGCATTGGCAACTTCCATTCCTGTTAGGTCACAGATCATTGTTTGAAAATTCAATAAGCTTTCTAAACGACCCTGAGAAATCTCTGGTTGATATGGTGTGTATGAGGTAATCCTTAAAAGAAACTAAATAAAAAAACTTCAAAAAGATTTACAACATATATTTAATTAAATATAAATCTTTTTAAGATAATTTAAGATAAATGCTAATTAGTAATATATTGTATTTATTATGGCTAATAAAAAAATTAATAGCGTTTTACATAGAAAGACATATAATTAAATTTATATCATGAAAATATCCTTTTGTGAATCAATAAATTAATTATAAAATAATATCATTATTAAAAGAAAATATAAATATAATCAATAGATAAATCAATATCAAATCTTAAATTTTTAAAGAATTGAAAACAAATGGAAGTTTGATGATGCCAAATCAGATGAATAAGACTTACGAAATAAGAAACTGTTGATAAATTCGGAGATTTTCAATATTGAAATAACACTTGAATTGGGTTGTACATTATTTTGATGAAAAATAATTTATGTTCTCAATAAACCTGGTCTTATTTGCGAATTTTTGTGTTAAGTGACTCCAAAAGAACTAGTCATAAAAGGCTTCAATCTTGAGAGTTGTTTAAATTGTATTAAACATCACATCCTTCTTATCTATAGCTTTCCTATACTTAATTCTTTAGTTATAATATGTACTTTCCTTCGCCTTAATTGATTATAGCTTTTTAAATTTCAGATAATTTAATCGGTCATCCTCCAAAACTACCCTATGCACTTTATTGATGATTTAGTAATACTTTTATGACTACCTCTACCGGGGCGACATTCTAAGTTCGTACTATAGCGTTTAAATTTTACAGAGGTTTTCCACATTCGTAAATGAAGAACAAAAAAACTTTATTCCAACACGATTTTAAAAATTATTCTATTTAAAACTGATAATAAACAATTTTTATTAAATTATTAATTATTAATTTATGACAAAGTAGTTGTCGATTGATTTGAAATTTAAAATTTGTTATTTTTATGTTATTTTTGTGATACATGTAACATATAAAAATGTGTAATAAAACTTCTGATGATTTCCAACCTTTATATTTTTATTATTCCTAGTTTCGAATAAGACGGTTTTAAATAAGACGGTACCGATTAACCGTGTTATGCGAGGGCTTACTGTATATTAATATTTAAGTGAAAACTGCAATTTATAATCCGTCACAGGGCAACATTAATTTAAACATGCATAATTAATTATTTTACATAACCATATTTTATCCCACTCTGAATTTAATTTACAAAATCTTAATTAAATTATCTATAAAATAAAAAACGTTTATAATAATAGTTCAGTTGGCAAATATTTCGTGAATGGCAATTGCAT
The DNA here is from genome assembly GCA_022537955.1 of Schmidtea mediterranea. Classification (NCBI taxonomy): domain Eukaryota; kingdom Metazoa; phylum Platyhelminthes; order Tricladida; family Dugesiidae; genus Schmidtea; species Schmidtea mediterranea. Next base: position 216,268,934 of record CM039679.1, on the reverse strand, counting down.
AGTTTGCACTTGGTTTCCTTCCGATTATATTGGCACGCGTCATTCAACAGTCAAGGTTCAATGATTTCCTATTAAATAATAATATCAAATGCACTTTTATTAATCAAATTAAGTTGCACTTTTATTAATCAAGTTGCACTTTTAATGTGATAATTTTATGATAATTTAAATACCGAAAATGAAGGAAACTCCAAAAATTAAATGATTGTTTAAAGTTAACAAGCTTAGTCATAAAATCTTTAACAATGATAAATAATGATAGCAATTTGTAAGGAGAACGTAAGTTGAAATCCTTTACATTACATTGCCACTGATGTTAACGCAACGCAACTGATGTTAATAAACAAAATTCTGTTTTTCGAAGTTTGTTGTTTTGTTGACTGAGTAGATATACAATAGCTAAAGGTAAAAGTTAATCAACATTTACATTTTTATTAAAAGTTAAAAAATTTTTATTTCTCTATATTTGATATTACAGAAATTATTATAATTATTAATTAATATTATGTAATATATTTCAAAATTTGTTTATTTAAGCTCGTAATATTTGCATCATATTAATTATTAAAACAATTATGACAAATAAAATTATTGAAACTTTTGAAGATCTGAATTTAAAAGAAGAATTATTAAGAGGAATCTTTGCATATGGTTTTGAGAAACCATCCGCTATTCAGAAACTAGCCATTCTGCCAGCGATCGAGGGTCACGATGTGATTGCTCAAGCTCAATCTGGATCAGGGAAAACCGGAACATTTGCAATATCAGTATTGCAAAATGTTGATCAATCACTAAACAAAGTCCAAGCTATTATTTTAGCTCCAACTCGTGAATTAGCACAACAAACAAACAATATAATCACATCTATTGGTGACTTTATGGGAGTAAAGTGCTGCTCATGTATTGGAGGAAGAAATGTTAAAGATGATATTAGAAATATCAAAAGTGGAATGCAAGTTGTAGTTGGAACTCCAGGTCGAGTGAAAGACATGATTAATAAACGGCATATTGAAACAGCACATATCAAAATATTTGTTCTTGACGAAGCCGATGAAATGTTGAGTCGCGGTTTTCAACAAGATGTCTGTGATTGCCTTGGTTACCTAGAACCTGGTACTCAGATTTTCCTTCTATCAGCTACAATACCCGATGAAGTTTTGTCAGTTGCTAATTCATTTATGAAAGATCCAGTAAGAATCTTAGTTAACAAAGAAGAATTGACTTTAGAAGGAATAAGACAATTCTATATTGACTGCAGTAAAGATGAATATAAATGTGAGACTTTGATCGATTTATATCACAATCAAACAAGCTGTTATCTTTTGCAATTACAAAACTAGCGTCATATCCTTAACAGAAAATCTCACTCAACAAGGTTTCACTGTCTCAGCAGTTCATAGCGATATCGATCAAGCCACGAGAGATCAAATCATGATCCAATTCAGGAATGGTTCCACTAGAGTGCTAATCACTACGGACTTATTGTGTAGAGGAATCGATGTTCAAAATATTTCCATCGTTATTAATTATGACTTACCAAAGAACAAAGAAAATTATATTCATCGTATTGGACGATGTGGAAGGTATGGTAGGAAAGGAGTTGCATTAAACTTTGTTACAAACAAAGATTTTCAAGCCATGAAAGAAATTGAAAGATTTTACAATACGGCAATCCAAGAATTACCAATGGATCTTTCTGAATTTTTATAAAATTATCAATGCAACTTTCTTGATTTAGTACGAAATAAAAAATTTTTAATCAACTTTGTATTTTTGAAAACTAATGTCCAGTAGTAAAGTAAATTTTGATGGAGTGAAAAAATATTTTTACAAATTTATTGTCACTCAGTTGCTAAATGGTTTTTAATGTGTTAAAATAAATTGTCTCCAAGTTTTAGCCTTAAATATTGAAACATTTAGCAACCCTACGCCTTGTGGTAATATCAACGATGTTGATTGCACAAATGCAGAAAAGCCAATTAATATTTTATCTAACAATAAATTCTTTGCAGTTCCTAATCATTCATGAAGTAAAAAATTCAACAACCAAGGAATATTATTCTTATTTATTGTTTTGAAGTTCGGAGATTCTTGGTTAAACTTAATCTATTCAGTTTACAAACTTTTATAATCATTTTTACACAAACGTTGAATTTATTTAGAGTTTTGATTTTTAAAAACCATGTACATTCTTTCTAATTTTTAGATGAGATTAAAAAAATCGTATTTTATTTAATTGTTTAATAGTAATATAAATAAACATTTTTTGAAATTGTAGCTTCCTAATTTTTAGACTCCTTCCCTCCCCCTTTTTAGGGGACGTCCTTAATGGATGCTCCCTAATGGAAATCCTGAAGAAGTGGAATTTTTTGTTTACAATACTTAATTTAAAAGTTATGCTGTACTGTTATAGTTTGTCATTCGTAATAGGTATTAGTTTTATTTCGTATATCCCAATTGAAATCGAACTCAAAAGAATTTTTAACAAAGATGTGGCCAAGCATAACAGCAATCTTTTATCGAAGGATGATTTAGAGACGGTTTTGAGAATATGGAAGATAACACGGCACCAAACACGCCTTAAGTGAACTAATACTCTACCATTCGACTCAAAATAGCCTCATACATTAGTAGTATAGTTTGCATTATGATGTTCTTGAAAATTTTCATTGCGACATTGTTATCAATTTAGCCCCTATGTAATTTAGTAACTTGGAGAATGGATTCAAAATTTGAGTCTTTTCTCCAAGTAACAATAATAATTAAAAATGAAAGAAAATGAAAGAAAAAAATGAAATTAAGAAACGATAGACATTTGATTTTTAAATAAAAAAAAAGATTATTTATTTATAAATTATTAAAATTAAAGACTTAAAATTGTCTTTTTTTACCCATATGTACTCATATAATGAAGTTTTATATGTCAAAAACTAACTTTTGTAATAAAAGAAAAAGATCTATCAGTAAAAGATATCAGTAAATTGTACTTGAAAATTGTCCATAAATTGTCCATACCTGTGGTGAGTCAAAAACCAAAACGGGTTTCTAGCAAATTTATCAATTGCCTGTGACAGTGTGAGTGACAGATATATCAGCTGCTATTATTGTATCATTTAAGCTTCAGAATTGCATGTAAAGTTATTGACAAGAGTAAGTGGAGAAAAGAAGTACAATCACAACTGCAGTCTACCACGACATAAATTATGTCTTTGGACAGTATATACATTAATAGAAGTTAATACAAGACTATTATGTGTTATAATAAGGGAAACTCTTCATTTGTTAAAGAGCATTTTGTTCTGGTGTCTGAAGCCCATTATATTTAAAAGATTCAAGCAACTCAGAATGCAGGTTCCTGTACCTATATTACACAAGACATCGCAAACTAGATTGCTTAGAAAAGTATTCCGCAATAAAAAATAGCTACTATTTGGTGTCAACATCTGGAAAAATGGTATTATAAGACATTTTAAAGCTTAATTGCATTGGTTTGTGTGCTTGCTGATTATAGAGAAACCGCCATTTTAAAATCTTTTTCAGAAAATTAATGGAAAAACATCTAAGCAACCACATTTGTTAGGAACACTAGAAAAATTCCTAGAAACGCCAGAAACACTTGCGATGACGAGTTACACCTAACTTCGATTTCTCTATGAAATAACTACTCTATATTTCCATTGTATCATCTAGTGTCTTCCTTAACTAATTAATGGGAGTTCTTCACCTTTATTTATCAGATATCAGAAGACTTGAAGCTGTTAGAATATAAGGTTATGAAACTTTATTAAAAAATGAAAAATCCAAAAGAAACTAATTGAGCACATCATCTTAATGGAATAATCAAGAAAGTTCATTATTGCAAGAAGTGATCAAGGAAGTTTTGCACGAAGTTATTCAAGTCAATTGTTACTTTGCTCATTCTGAAAATATTGTTGACCGTGCTAGAAGATAAACGAACACACATTCGATAACTTGGTTTAAGAAGAATACCCAATGCAATTAAAACTGACTGAAAGATTAAAATTTGCCATTGGAGCTTCCAAAATTGAATTTTATGATTCAATGGTATTATCGTTTGAAACCACCGGCCACTTTGAACCTCAGAAATGAAGATATTCTAATATTTATCGCAAGCGGTTCCCATTTGGAAATAGGGAAAACTCTCTTGCCACTCTCCAGGAGTAGAGAAGCATGTGACCCTAAAGTTAGGGATGGTTTCATAAGCAGTTGAATCAAGACTCCAAATGTACTTCCGAAATTCGACATTATTGCTAACTTTTTCGAATCTTGTGTGGAACCTAAAGATTAGGGTGATCCTTATTTTTCAACTTTCAAAAAGTGCCTGTCTCACCCTTATATTTTGTTCCTATATATAAGAAAAAAATTTAGGCCAAATATGAGCTCAATTGAACAACATTTAGAGGTAGCTCAATGAAGTCAAAGTTTTATAATAGACCGCATTATCAAAAATAGTGAAATACATAACCCCCCTACTGCTGAGTTTAAAATTTAGCAATAGATTATCATTTAAATCATCTCTGATTTTGTTACTTACTACTCAGTGTGGGAACCAGCCGTTGGTGTTCTTGTTCTACTTCTTCAATATTTTGTGCAACTAACTGTCTGGTGAAGTTATAGTGAATTGTTATTTAAGTTTAAGAAAAGCTCTGAATAGTATTTATTACTGTAATTATTTAAAGGTATGTACTGGTTATCTGCTAACTTATTGTTTACATTTTTGTGTAGCTTCTGGTTGAAAATATTGTAATAGTTTTTCTGTTACTGCAACCTGACTGTGAATTGTAGTTGCAGTTTTACTGGACTTAGTGGATTGCTAGCAGTAATTAATAAATAATTTCTCACTGTAAATCAAATCATGACATACATTGTATTGTACTTCACTTACTTTTAGAATAAACAGTACCAGGTCTAAGACAAAGGTGTATCTGCTGGAGAGTTATACAGAGGTTTTGACTGGTGGGAAGTTGCCTTCATTACGGCAGGTACTCGGTCTTTTCCTTCATGAACACAAAGAGAATGGCAAAACAATACGAGAGGCATCAACGATTGCCATTGAAAGTACTGCTAAGTTTTGGCAAAAGGCAAAAATACCAACAAGGGCAGTTCAGCATTGCCAAGCTAAGCTAGAAAGTGAATTCAATGTATGGCGTCTACTAAAGAAAAATGCATCAAGGAAAGCTGAGACACAGAAGGCTAAAGAAGCGGCATTTTGTTCTAAGCTGGATGATTTATTTGACATCGCCCATGCCGATGCACTCAAGAATAAAGATAGAAGACAGAGAATTTCTTATAGCTCAGAGGGAGAAGGGACGGAGAGGAAGTATGCTGGGGCTTGATGTAACTCTTACCAATAAAGAGCAAAGAGCATCTGAAGCTAGGGACAAGCTTGCGGCTAGACGGCATCGAGCAGTGTGTGACCAGCAGCAGTTGGATGCGAAGGCTGAACTCAGTGAACTGGACAGCCACAGCAACAGCTCCACATCTGAATCTGACGAATCAGGTGATGAAATGCAGGGTGCTACTGGCGGAGTTCACACGCCTGTTCGATCTCAACGCAAGAGAGGGAGGTTGGAAGTGGTTAGCTCTGGGTTAGCTGCAATGCTGGACAGAATGAAGGTGTCTGACCGTAAGGCTGTGTACCTAGTGGCAGAAACGGCAAAAAGTCTTGGTCAAAATGTGACAGATCTTGCCTTGAACAGGAGTACAATACGTCGACAGCGACAAGGTCATCTGGAGATGATATCAGGCCGTCTAAGAGAGGAGTTCCGAGCTGATGTTGACGTCACTGTTTGTGCATTGGGACGGCAAAATGCTTCGTGACCTAACGAGCAAGGAGACCATAGATCGACTAACCATCCTCGTCTCTGGAAAAGGTATTTCTCAGTTGTTGGTAGCAGCCAAGCTTCAATCGTCAACTGGAAAAGCACAAGCTGAAGCCGTGTATGCTGTTCTAAATGAATGGGGGATTGCCGACCGGGTGAGAGCCATGTCATTTGACACGACAAGTTCCAACACAGGTCTGGCCAATGGGGTTTGTGACCTTCTCGAGCAGAAGCTTGGCATCAATCTGTTGTCCCTTGCGTGTCGCCATCACATATCTGAACTGGTTATTGGAGCCGTGTTTCAGACATGCATGGGACCATCATCAGCACCGGAGGTCCTAATGTTCAAGCGGTTCCAGTCATGCTGGCAGTTCATCGACCAGGCATCATACTCGACTGGAATGGATGACAAAGATGTTGCAGCTGTCCTGATGGATACACGGAATAAACTACTGGAGTTTGCAGAGAGCCAGCTGCAGGTAATGCAGCCAAGGGATGATTATCGGGAATTTCTGGAACTGTCGATAATTTTCCTCGGAGGAGTCCCTGCAAGAGGCATTCATCCATGCACCATGCTCGATGGATGAGCAAAGTACTGTACAGTTTGAAGGTTTATATGTTTCGATAGCAGTTTGATCTCAGACCAACAGAAGTAAAAGGGCTGCGAGACATCTGCACTTTCTCGGTCAGCCTTTACATGAAAGTCTGGTTCACAGCTCCTTGTGCTGCAACAGCACCGCATAATGATCTCACCTTCCTTCAGGCCCTCATTGATTATGAAGTAGTGCACCCAGCCATCTCCAAGGCAGCTTCTGCTAAAATGGCCAAACATCTTTGGTATACCTCGGAGGAACTCGTTGGACTGGCTCTGTTTGACAAAGATCTATCAACTGCAACGAAGAGCGAACTCGTCAGTGCTATCAAGGTGATTGACTGATTGCTTGATGTTTACTTGACTTATGTCATTTATCATTAATTTTTTGTTTTTGAGTGTTTGATAGAACTGTTAGCTCTGGTACTAAAACTAATTTGTAATGTTTTACCGTACATGAAAATGACGGAGCGGACAAACCGCCAAAACGAATCAACATTGAAATTCAGTCCGTTCGCGGCAAATCACTTGCTTACTTCATGACCAAGCATTCGCATGTTCTGTTCGAACGATTGGAACTTCCAGATTCTTTTCTTGCTGTTGATCCGGAGGAGTGGAATGGCCACGAAGACTACGAGCATGCAGCTGCACTTCTACGCGATCTAAAGGTAATCAACGATCATGCGGAGCGCGGAGTAGCTTTGGTTCAGGAGTTAAGCGGCATGCTCACAAAAAATAAACAGCAATTCCAGTTCCTGATTCAAGTTGTGCAGGAGAATCGTAGACTGTTTCCTAACTCCCTGGAGCAGACCCTAACTTCACAGAATTTTGCCACAGATATTCATGAATCGGACGCGAATGTATAAGACAAGTGACAGTGGGGTGCCCGGTGCTGGCTGCCGAATGCCGATGCTGCATCCTAGCAACAGTGTGATGCTAAAACTTCTCCCTTTGTCTTTGGTTTATCTTATATACTGTTGGGCCAGTACAAGATTTTGTTTAAATGGATTGGAAACAGCACGCAAACATAACACGCAAAATTCAAAATCGGACCCATAAACACCAAGTAACTACCTAAAAATGCGAGAAAACACAATTTAACATATAAAATAGAAAACATAAAATTAAATTAAAATATTAACAAACGCACCAAGATATGCACGAATTGACATAGAAATAACACAATAACAAAAGATTTGACCGAAAGTGACAATTTACGAAAAATTAAAAGAGTTCATGAATAAATTGAACAAAAATAAAATAATTCTAGTCAGAAATGATTAAAATTATTTGTTAATGATTAAATTATCAAATAAATCGAAAAAATAATAAAAAATTAGAAATAAATTAGACACATAATGGCAAGGTCAAATTTTGTTTTAACGCATAAAAATTAATACGCAAGGTTAGGGTCACAGAACAGGTATAAATACCAATCCATTTTCACAAAGTTTGAATGCTTTTTTTACTCGGTGAATAATTACTATTCCGAAGAACTTTTTCAATTAGAGGAACAACTCTCGGTAACTATATCCACATCACGAACCCAGTATCTTATAGGTAAGCTCTACTGACTCGTGCATGTGGGAATTATTTGCCACCTGATTGTGTATGAATGCGATGAATCAATGGTCAACTATGCTTTTACTGAAATGCACTAATATATGTATTCGAAAATGAATTCCTTTTAATGAGTCGAAATTTTTCTGGCCCACAGCCACACATCACACAAGAAAGTAAAATCAAAACACTACTAGTCACACTGTGTAAGTGCGGTTTCTCCGCCTATAGTGTGTGCCCGTGAGAGCTCTGTCGTGCGTAACGACGGATCTCGAACGTAAATATTCTATCCGTTATAGGGGCAGTGGGAAGATTGAGAACTAGTCTTTTGGCTGGCTTTCTTTCACCCATCTCCCGTAAAATCGACCTAAATTATCTAATCACAAATCGGCTAAAATGATAACACCGAGTAGTCCAGTGGGCACTCGTAAAATCTAATATAAACACAAAAACCTTAGGACTAAATTAAGGCTCGGGCAGTGGGGACTTGAATCCGATGCGATGCAAATAAATTTAATAACTAAATTGTGATTAATTTGATCTAAAGGAATTAAATCTATGACTTAAAACTCGACACGACTTAAATAAATTAATAAATTGATTGAACCAAAACCGAACTTGTGACTAAAATATAAAAGAATAAATTTTAGTAAAGCAACTAAGATGTAACTGATGAGTAAATCAAATCAATCTATAGCTAACCACCTAGGCTATAAAAGAAAGGAAAATTGTTAAGAGTAATCCGTGATTGAATTATCCTCTGATTAAATCTAAACTAATAAAATTCATGATTAGGAAGCCGATGAAAAAGTAAGGAAACGGAACGTTACTAAAGTAATGGACAATTACATTGTAGATGATAAAGCGGAAGTAACTGATTCCGATAAAAGAATAACTAATAGATCCGCTAACATTTCGAAGAAATGAGTTGTGAATCAAAGCAGCCATCATGAATGAATAATGAACCAAAATTAACAATTGAACTTAACTTCTTTAACTAATTGAAGGATAAAGATGTAATTAACGAATCAAAGGATAATTCAATAACTTGAACTGATGCAAATGTACTATAGATAATAAATAAAGGGCGACAAAAATAACAATACTAAACCGCACCTGACGCGAATAAATAAATAAATAAGAATGATCCACAAAAGGGTAGTAAATTAATAGTAATAAATATCGCAATAAAGTTCATAGTTAAATAATAAAAGAATTCAGCTTTCATAAAATAATCCGCGATAATACAAACACCATAAATTTCTCGCAGATAGCATTAAAGCTTTAGATCCAAATAATATCTAACGAGACACCCTGAAACTGATAGAAGTAATAAAATAAAACGCTTCCGACTAAATTAGCGAACAACATAAGCTAACATCAAAATACATCGAAATATCAGATTATATAAAGAGCAGAGATTTAGATTCTACCACAACCTCAGTATACTCTTCATCGAATCGTAGTCGTTGAGTATTCCACCCAGTAGTCTTCTCCATGACGAGCACGTATAGTTGAACATTTTCGAAAAAGGCATAATCCGGAGTGAATAATAATAGAGTGAACTTCTAGTTGACCGGCGTTGAATAGAAGCAATAATTCAGAGAGAAATCATCCTAGAAATCCATTGACCGAATTAACAACAAAATTAGCCACGTACTAAAATCAACAGAGAGCAAATTCGATCGCAATTATACTAGGTAAACTACAGACAGGTCATAGTCTGAGTTTATAACGGAGTAAACAGACTACATTCCGACGCAAATGATAGGTCAATGACGTTGACCAAACAAGATTGTGACGCCGAAGAAATATCTGCCGCGAACTTAAATTCGTTTATTGATCGGTAGATTGATAAAGACGATAAGGTGATCGTTGACAATGGACTTTCACCGCCAAAAAATTTAATGAACAACAAATAACAATCGACATAAAAAATAAATTCGCAAATAACCGATAAAAAATGCAATAACGTTAAAACACAAGAAAGGTAAATTAAATGTCAGTTCACCCACGCCACCACACCCCAGCAAATAGATTTATGACTATAAAAGGACTAATAAAAACTCACAACTCATACCGCATAAATCTCGATGGATCGTCAATTAGCAAGTACCGATCGTGGATGCAATCGAACCAGAGATCCTCTACAGGGACGAATTTTGAGGAACGATGCTCGGATGCCTAGTAGGGAGAGACAACCAGGTATTTTCGTACATTACAATTTTTGCCTTTAACTAAAAATAACCCTTACAAACGCACTATTGAAGTGGAACAAGTTACTAACACCCATAGTTTTCACGAACAGACATTTTGTAAAAATGAATTGTAATTAAATCTATTATGCATTCAGATCGCAGAGACCCATATGGTAGTTGGAACGACAACTCCCGAGTAACTCTCCAGGTTCAGAGCGCTTCCGCCGCTCGGTACCACCAAGTGCTGTGGGATAATGGATACCTTTTATCCACTTATGGAGATTCCAGTTGGCCGCGAAGATCTGAATATCAAGCCGAAGAGGTCAAACTACCAAGCATCGCGATCAAACGCGAGCCGGGCAAAAATTCAGCGCGAGAAGCCCGCCAGCGTGCCGAATTCACGGCCATGAAGATGGAGGAGTTAGAGAGAAAGTATCACCGGAAGGCAGTTTTAGCCAGACCGCGGCTAGCTCAAGTGAACCGGGATATAGCAAGTGGAGCTATCTCGAGTACCGATGGATTCCCTCCAGAATATGGAGTTTCTTTCGAGTTAGATGATCCAAGGCTAATGCAGATGACGGCACCGACTAAACTGGTGTTACCGGAAAAACTGATTCAGACAACACTCAGGAATCGGCTTGGATCCCGCCAGACTGGAGATCACATGTACGCTAGCAGACATCCCCAGTGGAACTCAAATAACCAAGATCGAAGAAACGCACGTTTTAATGACCCCAAATGAACCGGACAAATATGTTGATTAGTTTTTAAATAACGATAAATGTTTATGTTTTACGGGTCTTTCAATCTTTAGTTTTATTAACGAAATACTTTTATACTAGAAAATGAATGATATAAGTTTCTGACCTTTTCAGTAAATTCTTTAGAAAATTATGAACAATAAATGATGTAGAAAGGTAAAAATGTTTTTTGACTAAACCTTGATCAAACAGAGGGCTAACACAAACTAATTGAGACGCATGAGAAATGTCCATTAATGTACCGGGAAAATAATTAAGAGAGAGGATCGATAGAATTAAATTAACGTTGTAGATGACCAATCATTAAACATTTTAATTTTAGAAATGGAAGCCACGAGAATACATCGAGAATTAAAAGAACTCAGACGAGAAAACCAGCACCACCACCGTCAACTCTTACAACAGAGTCGAGAGATGCAACAGTTGAAAGCCACTTGGGCCGAACCAGCAAAGATGAAAGCGTTATACCAGCGCCTTACTACAGCACAACAGGGCTGGAAAGAGGAAAGAGTGTTAAACCAGGCGCAGCGAACACAAATCAAAAGATTGGAGGTCGCCCTGTCGGCGTGCCAGGAGGGAGTGCAGTGACTTACCCTCTGGTATTCGCTTCAGCACAATTGGCCTATCGCGACCAAGAAAAATCCCAGTCGACCAACAAGAAACCTCGATCTCACGATCGACCAGGTCGAACCGAACGGCTGCGACGACGAGCCCAAGGAGTGGCCAAATGAAATAACAAACCAATGACTGCGGATCCATTTGATAATAAATAAAATTGTTTAGCTTATTACGTTACTATTTGTAAGCAAATATAGAGACAAGCTATATTAAAAAGAAAGTAATAAAGGGACCTGAAACAGAAGACGGACATAGGCCTTCTAACGGCAGTCCGCTGAACCCGACATAGGACTAACCCTTAGCAGTTCTGATATCGGAACTCACCTTTGGAGGTCCTGTGACCAGTGGTTACAGTACCAACGTTGCCCAGCAACGGGTAACCATTGGCGGGCGCAAAACTATTTTTGTATATCTGGGGTGAAGGTCATCCACACCACTAACCCCACAATACCAACTCCAATGTCAGTGATATTTGTTGATGGCATTAAAAGCGTGACAATTTGCTTCTTTCATTTTTATATAAGAGTTGCAAAAAACGCACGATTCGTAAAAACTTTGATGCTCTTGAGCTACCTCTAAATGTCAATATTTTCTCCCAAAATTTTTCTCCAGTGTTTTTTGTCTAAAAGGAACAACTGTGGAGGGTGAGACATTGAAAAAAATTTTTTGGCCCTGTATAAGGACCACCCTATTAAAGATGATAATTAATTAAGCAGAAACTTGTTTACATTGTTTGTTGTTATAATTAGAATCCTTTGTTATGTCAGGAAATAATAAAATTATTGAAATTAGACTACTGATTGACGTCTTCATTGCCTGACTTTAAAATTGAAATTTAACCGATCAAACCTAATCTAATGCTATCTTAATATCTTTTGACCTCACGTGGAACCTGAAGATGATGACCCACCCATTCAGCTGAAATTTTTTTACATTCATTTTTTCAAAATAGAGCAATTGAATATGTTAGAAAACAATTTTGAAAAAACTTTTTTGTACTTTCACTTTAGCCTAAGCAAAGAGTATTTTCTACTGAATCATATCTTATCACTAGGTCTCCGAACGGAATAGTGACTAAGTTCTACTGATAATATTTCAGCATTTGATTTTACTTGCCAATAATAAGAGGCTTTCTTGTCTTTGTTATCAATTTGGAGATTGTAAAAAATGTTCGAAATCATCATTATTTTGCTGAATTCATTATAAAATAAACCAAGAAACAATAAAAAAGTTTATTTCGCACTTTTATGCAGTGCAACCAAAAATTTCATTTAATTAATTTAATACATCCATGATAGGTCATTTGTTTGTTTTTGATATTTTGAATCAGAATTTTTAAAAATTTTTCAGTACATAGTTTATGAAACTCCAGATACACTGAATAAGAAAAATATTTAACCAGAGTCAAATATTTTAAAGAAATATTTTTAAGGCGCACCTAAAGCCCTCAAAGAGGTGTGAGTGTTTTCCCCCCAGACTAAATTTAATTTTATAATAATATTACCATCCCGGATTCTCAAATATGTTCCTGGCTATAGGAGCTGGAATGATGCAACTATTGTATCCCATACCAATGTATGAACGCCATACTTTGTTACGATCTGCTATTTTTCTGAGATTTGTCACTAATTCACCTTCAGCTAAATTAAAATAAATGTATACATTTCCAATGATATTTTTATAAAAAATTAAATAGTAATGGTAATTTATTCACATAAATAAAAGATAATTCTTTAACATGGTGATATTTAAAGTGCCCCGCCTGTTTGATGCGTAAATGTATATGGTGGAATATTTTTTTAACAACCTCGAAATATTGCAATAACTACGTGGGCATAGGTTTATTTTTAGTCTCATTTATGTAAACTAGTTGGTAATACTATAAAAAATGTTATAAATGTGTTCCTTCGTATTAGAATCCCGTGCCTCAAAAAGTTAAAATTAGTGTCATCAGCAGACACTAAACAATTTCAATATAAACGACTATACTCAGAGTTAATTGTTGGGTGAATCATCAAGACTTTACAAATACATCCCAGTAGTTTTAAAACCCTAAAATTGACTAAAATTGAAACTTTCTAACTTACATGTCTTATGTTTAATAATATCTCTGTTTCCATTTAGTCGGTCATGCTCTTAAACTTGAGTAGAGATGATGGGCAGCTTCTTCTATGAACGTGGCATTGCACTTATTACAAGTAAAACGATATACGAGATCAGAACATAGACCAAAAGTTATCATAGACTTATCACTGAACATATCAGGAACTTTGCAAGACTTTGAAAGCTAAAATTTTAAGAAAAGATTGTTATCCTTATTTGTTAATTTATCTCAGGTCATGTTTTTATTTCCTTATGATAATTGGAACAAACGGTTTGATAGTACAAAAAATCAAAATTTGCTGTAACAGTGCAAAAGTCAACCTAAAAATTACTTTTATAACAATTTTCATAAAGTACAGATTGTTATATTCATGTCGCAAAATTTTTATTCAAAATAGATAAAAAATTATTTTTTTAAAAAATAGTAAATTACGACTTATTTTATGACGCAGCTCATATGCGAGATTTTAGAGTATTTAAAAATATACTATCCTTATAAAAGCCGTAAATGTTTTTGCTGAAAAACAACTTTTATGTTTACATAAGCCGTGTATTATTAATGAGATTTTAGGTTAGATTATTTTTGAAATTAATATAAATCTTACTCAAAGGGTCACTGAGTTTGATAAACTTTTGACATTTGATTGATTTTGGAATTGTCAACTCTATCATTTCCTTGATAGTCTAAATCAAATATCTTACCGTTATTAAATTATTAAATTATTACATTATAAGTCATTTAAATTGAACACAAATTAAACACAGTTTCATACACAACATTAAATTAAATCAAATCTTACTTTAACACCAAGTTTTTCCAACATCAATTTTTTATCAGATTCAGAAGGACCAATGTGACGTTTAATAAATTCAAATTTTTGATTTGTAAAACGTTTCTCGTCGCAAAATTCTCTTCTGGATATAGTCAAATACGTGTTCCATTTGAAGTTCAAAATTTCCATTGAATAGCAACATTTTCGAACCGGTAACCTTAATCTATTCGCAAACAAAGCCATGGTTAGAGTCTAAAGAAAAAGTGAAATGATTTGATTCGATAATTCAATTCTTTAATTGTCACATGGTTTTGATTGTGTGCAGCCAATGAAAAATTACCTCAAATAATTAGACATTTTTAAATCAATACTTCAATTTTCTAGTGACTAGAAATATTTGAACATTTCTAATTATAAAGTATAAATGGTTTCGGGATTTTGTTTAGCTTCCTTTAAATATTTAAAGTTTTTCATTTGGTCTTTTGTGAATTATAAGCGTCTTGATTTTGGAAGCAGTTATAATTTATATTGACTACCTTATTTTACTTGATTGTTACGTATAAAAAGCAAATCAAAATTTATATTAACTAATTCTTTTTTATTTTTGTTGGTAACTATTGATTAATCCCTTTTTTGATTTTTATACGAATTTGAATACCAAACTCCTCATATTAGAACAAATTTTAGAAAATGTATTGTGCAAAAACCAAGAAAAATGTTTCTTGCATTTTTAACCTAAAATTATTTTATCAATTGATTTTAAATTTTTCTCTAATAATTCTACTGATGGAGTTTGGTGGGTTACTGGGTTTTGATATTTTGAAACTATATGGTTGTTACCCAGACAACCCCATACAAATATTCTTTCGCTTACCACTCGGCACCCGTTGCTAAGCAACGTTGGAACTGTGTTCGAGTGGGTAGATCGTCCGCAAAAAGTGAGCGTTATTGCTAATACTATAATTGACCGAACGATCTCTGGGTCCAACGAGCTGTCGATAGAAGACCTGTGCTCGCTTTTGATTCTTAGGTCCCATTATTCTCCTATCTCTTTCAAATGTTAACCTATACTCTCATATCATCTATCTTTATGTCCATTTGCTTAGTCCTTCTTATTATTGTCCATGCTGATGATTATTCTTTGGCCTGTACACCCTTTGTTATGTTAAATACACCCACATTATATCTTTCACCCTTATCCCTATTATAACTACAATGTTTCCCATTATTATTACCAGCATTATTATTGTTGCCATAATATGTATTACCTTTATTAATTGTTGCTACTGTTACCTTTATTATTATTTTTATTACTATAACTACCATTATATTTATTGTTATTACCACTATGATTATTACTATTATTATTATTATAATCATAATTATTATCATCATTACTACAAATACCATGATCATTATTAGTATTATCATTATTATTATTATTATTATTATAATTATTATTATTATTATTATTATTATTATTATTATTATTATTATTATTATTATAATTACCATTACTCTTATTGTTGGGTTTTGGATTATTTCAAGTCGGTTCTCTCTGACTCCTGGTGTTCTTTAAATTAAAACAATGAACGACCCAACGTATATTGAAACAACAGGTTCACAATTTATTATCACGCTACAATGACCAATCAAAGTTTATACGATTCTCTGCTCGGCGTTGATGCTTTGCAAACAAACAATATTCACCTTTTGATCCTTTAGTTCTGTTGACTCTCGTTTTCCTTGGTTTCTGTTTGGTTTGATCCCTTTTCGCCTTTCCGTATTCTTAATTCTATTTCTTCTTTCCCTACTTCCCTAATTCGTTTATCACTTTTCCTACAGTCTGATTCTTCGAACCCTAGCTGAGGCAGAATGCCGATTTTCTCTGATTTTCCCTTTGCTTATATACTCCTCGAAATCAGGATGACAAATGGTTATTGCCGAGCCAATCTTTCGTTTGACATTTTCTCCTACGTGTTTGCTTCGGCTGTCATCCATAATGGTCCAACGAATCCAGATAATTAATGGCCCTACCGGTCTTCCTACGCGCGCTATCTTATCCTTACTCTTTTCCCATTAATCATTGTGTCAAGCTAATGGCCCAAATCTTCCTTTTGTTTGCCTTTCTTCTTGTTTACCCAGCTCGGGTTTCCTTCATCTCTCGGGTTCTCCATTGGCTCGGGTTTCCCATTAGCTCGGGTTTTCCATTAGCCAATTAATTAATTAATTAACGTTTTCTGTTTTCATACATTTGAATGTTTTTCAACCCTTTCTAACCCTTTTCTGACAAATCCCTAACCGTCATCTTGTTGACCATTAGCTAATCTATAACTGTCCCGTTTTTCCCATTCGATTTCGATGATTTTTCCATTTATTGATTTTTCTCGGATTTCCGGATTCTCGCCTTTCGTAATTGCTTTTTGCATTTTCTAATACTGTTTCCATCGCACTTTCCTTTACTATTAATTCTGTGCACGATCCCGCTTTTATTTGCCTTTTTTCTTCGCTTACTTTCCATTTGAATTATTATCCTAAATTTTATTTAAATTTTTAATTTTAATTTACAGACCTCAACATTATCATTATCGTTATTATTATTAAGATTTTGTAGGGATCCGTCCTTATTCCTCAGCGTTAAATTTTTTTTATTGATATACAACATTAGCCGTAATCCATCTGTATTTTTCGGTTTTCGATAAAGTATTTTTGTAAATTCGAAAATTTTAGCCGCGTTCCGCCCTTATTTTTTGATTCCAAGAGAATATAATACTAACAATTGAACAACATTCCACTTTTACTTTACTATTTTCTATAAGTATTTTGATTGATTCGGAAAATTTGAGCAGCGTCCCGCCCATATTTTGGGAAGACTTTTCCCAGTGTGAAAATGTAAAATTTTTTAGATTCAAATCATTGTTGAGAATTGTGCAGATTTACATTGAAAGTTTAAAATTTTGTAGAAATTTGGATAATTTGAATAAACTCTATTGTGCTGGGTTGTTCGATTTATTTGAAAATAGTACCATTGTATACCCGGCACGAAGGATGTTGGAAAAGTATTACAATGGGCGGTTGCCAGTAAAGGGCGAGCCATATCAACATGACGGCTAATACTCTGGTACATCCTTGGGTTGAATTTTTATTAGTTATTCGATCAGTTTCTGAGCATCGAACATCGTATTGTTGGTGTTCTTTGTATGTTGATCTTTTGCGGCATACTTAATCAATAGTTCTGTATTTGTAAATGCAACATAGCTGAGTATTGTATGAATTCCTTGATAACTAACAATATTTTCAGCTGTTCCGTGTTGAAACACACCAACATATGAATAGGTAGTACACAAATCGATTTCGATATCGTAATACACCAGCTGTCACTGAGATAAATTACCTATAATATAAAAGAAAATCAATAAATTTATAGCATATAAACACACCAGCTCGCCTTGAGGTTTCTTGTAAAATAGTCAATGAGACAAACCCTACACTATAGAAACAGAAAAAGTAACAGAGAAATAAAATAATGCACATTAATACAACCCATAATAAAACATGCATGCAAACTTTTAACATGTAGCCATCCGAAGTTGAAAAAATCTCTATAATAAATAATTTTATAGACATTTTTGAGATAATTTTAGAAAGAAAAATGGCGGAAAAAATTTTTAATTTAAATTTTGAGGTTTTTGCTAGTGTTGGGCCAGAACATAAACGGCCTTGAAGAATGTTTTAATGGATCAGTAACACACACGCAAACATAACACGCAGATTTAAATAAACCTATTAAACATCAATTAAACCTATCAAATATGAGAAAAAAGAGAATTAAAAATATAAAATAATAAACATAAAAATAAATTAAAATATTAACAAAACGCACCAAGATTCGCACGATACCTACACAAAAATAACAAGAAAACACAACAATTTCGACCAAATTGAAAAATTAATAAAAGTTCATTAAAGTGAAATTTAAATCGGAAAATTTGAATTAGTAATAATTCAATAAAAATTCTAAATAAAAAATTATAAAAATAAATCAAAAATAATAAAAATAAAGAATAGAATTTACTAGAAAATAACAAGGTCGAATTTTGTTTTACTGCATCAAATTTCACATGCGAGAAAAATAGGTATAAATACTGATCCATTTTCACATTAAATTTAACCGTTTTTCGAAACAAAAACCAAAAAACCATTTTAACCTACAAACCAATTTTTGAGAATTGTTTAAACCATTTTGAAATCGTTTAATTTTTGTTCAAGAATTTTACTTTCAGAATTTTTAGGTGAGAAATATTTATGTTGGAACCCTCTCTCCACATCGCGTCCATTGCATCTCGGTAGAGCTCTGCTTGGCGTCGATGTGGGGAGAGAGGCATTTATGTTATCTTATGCTATTGTATGCAAATTTTGGAATGGTTATGAAGGGTAATTATGTTAATTTTTGTTCATAATTAATAAATATTATTGATATATATAAATTATTTTATATGTTTTTATAAATTAAATTAAACTGTCGAAAGTTTTCCGGCCCACAGCCAACAAGTAAATAAAATCTATATACAAGTCAGATTCGTGTAAGTGCGTGGAATATCGCCAATGATCTGTGCCCGTGAAGACCCGGCGTGCGGAACGCAGGGTTGGAACGTCAATATTATCCCTATAGATGAAACGAGAAATAAGGAAGAAGTCTCTGGCTGCTTCCTCGTTTCTCATTTCTATAAAATCGACCAAAAATTATATTACACACGTCTAAAAATCATTCACACCGAGTAGTCCAGTGGGCACTCATTAAATGTAATATGAACATAATCTGCGCCTAAGGCTTATTAAAGGGAAAGGTTACGGGGGAGAAATTAATATGAAATTATTGCTATGAAATAGATTAATAAATACAATTTTAAACTTGAAATAAAAACTTCTAAATTATTATTTATTAACTACCTTAACAAAACAGAGAATTTATTCCGATCTAAATCCATTAGTACGACTGTTAGAGACATTTTTTTAACCAATATCAGTCATAAATTAATTTGGATCCCGTTTAAAACTGAATCAGCCTGAATTAATAACTAAATCAAAAATACGCACCTTGATGGAATGAATTGTATTATAACGCAGATTCCTAATCCACTTGAATAATTAAATCAATCGACCCACCCGTACCATCCACCACTATCATCAACAAATACGTCCACCATAGACACCCAGTTTTCCGATGCAAATACCCAACGAGTTCCAGCTTGGTAAACGATTCACAAACTCCAATACAAACCGACCGCGATAATCAGCAATTTAGGTTACCCATTATTCTATTTCCAAATGTCCAACGATGCTATTTTCTATTACTATTTAGGTGAGAAACATTTATATTGGAACCCTCTTTCCACGTCGCGTTCTTTGCATCTCAGTAGAGCTCTGCTCGGCGCTGACGTGGGGAGAGAGGTATTTTGTTTATTTTGATACAATATTATGCTATTTGTATTTTTGGTCAATGGATGGTAATTTATGTTTAATTGTTATATAATTAATAAATATTATTTACATAAATTGTTTTATATGTTTTTAAATGTCGAAATTTTTCCGGCCCACAGCCGATACATAACGCAAGTAAATAAAATATACACACAAATTAGATTCGTGTAAGTGCGTGGAATATCGCCAATGATCTGTGCCCGTGAAGACCCGGCGTGCGGAACGCAGGGTTGGAACGTCAATATTATCCCTATAGATGAAAGGAGGAATAAGGAAGAAGTCTATCGGCTACTTCCTCGTTCCTCGTTTCAGTAAAATCGACCTAAAATTTATCTTACACACGGCTCAAAATCATCACACCGAGTAGTCCAGTGGGCACTCAGTAAATATAATGTAAACACAATATGCGCTTAAGGCTTATTAAAGGGGAATGGTACGGGGATTAAATTAAATGGAAATCGTTTTTATAACTAATTTGGATTAACATTTTTGAACAAAATCAAATTTACAATTCGAATAAATTAGTAAAGATCATGAAATAAATAATTCACTGATTTTAATTAGAGTAACTATTGTTTAAAGTTAAAGAAAATTTAGAGTAACTCATTAAATTATCACACCTTGAAGGCAGAATAAAAATTTGAGGAAAATTTAGTAACCAGATTGTTTATAAATTATGAATTACTAAGAAATAATTATCGAGTAACACTAAATACCTTATTGATTAAATTCCATTAAATAAGATAGCTATTGAGGAAAATCAATACAGCTCCTTAATTAACAAACGAAGTCTTCTTTAAAGTAAATTGAGAACTAAAGCCAATTAATATGAATTCATTGTCTAACCATAAATTAATTCGTTGAGAGAAAGAGAATTGTGCATTGAACCAAGTAATCCCTCGATTAATATTAAATCCTTTTAGATAAAAGTAAAACTATGATTCGATAAAAAATCCAGTAAATCCTTTGAGTAAAGCTTTAATTCTATAGAGTAATTGATTGACTACAGTAATTGACCAAACAACTTTTAAAATTACATCATTTATTTAACTGAATAATCCATCGACTTTAAAATATAGCAATCCGTCAGTTTGAAATAAAATAATTTACATGTAGAAATACGGAGTTTACTGACTAAATCGATTAACAAAACAAAGTCAAAGGTAAATAAATGAAAACCCGTCGATTAATAATCATCTCTCAATACGCTAAAATTAAACCATTGCCAAACGTTATAGTAGAATCATCATCGAGAAACTGTGAGAAGCGGTAATAGGAGTTGTTGGACAATTCATTCTTGATAGCATTTGAACTGAAAATTATTCCCAGCGAACTTTGCAACGAGAAAACCAAATCTGAACCCTAAAATGCAAAGATTAATACCGAGCCATGAAAATCAAGCAGACATAAGCACCAATACGACATGAACAAAAAACCAAAATTTATTATATTGACCCACTCCAAACATCGAACTGTAAGAAAGACTTACCACTGATTTTTTTGACCATAGTGATGAGATGATCTGAATTCCCCAAGACATGATAAGAAAATTCCCAAAATATAGTTACCAGACGCCAAAATCCAAAATAGAGTCAAATTATAAATCACGATACAGGTCCTTTTCCCTTAAAAAAACGAAGTTAGAAAATATTCAAATATAGTAAAAATATACCACTCACTCAAAAATTCCCGACCATGCGAACATGAAAATTCAAATACTGAAAATGAACTTCACCAGATTCGAACTGACCGGATAAACAAATCCATCCGCCTAAAATAAATATAATGGATTGTACAGTGTAAGGTAAACAATCTAACCGTTGACGTTTCCGGTGATTCGCCATAATAATCAAATCATAATCGGCATCCATTTCCTGTCGTCTAACTTTAATTCAACAACCTACACTATAATTATCGTCAACGACCGAATCTACATCATTTTCTCATTCATCAAACCATGAATTCGACCAATATTTTCGATGAGGAGTTAGAGTTCGAATACCCAAATACTACGGAAGATCCTTTAGGTAAATTTTAATGAATTACTGTTATAATAATTTACGTTCGCATTCGAGTTATAGGGACGACCCAAAATCATCAAACCATACCTGACGAAATATATTAAGGTTCTTACCCAGATGAACCCCAAATCCAACCACTCTCTCACTAAACATGACAAGTTGGACCATATACCTTAGTTAATCGCTATAGATCTACCATGCTACAACTAATTGATTTAAAAATCGTTAAGTGACGATTCTATCTTGATTACATTTGAAGTCGCCAACAATTTATAATTCTCGTTAAATGAATCTCTCAAATAATTACCAATAACCAATCAAGTGGTCAGACATTACATAGGTATCTAGAAGCCTGCATCACGGTCGTAAGTTCAAGTAATGAAACAACAAATGGAAAATCTTCCTATCTTGCGTGATTACCAAAGCAACGTTTATAAAAGATAACCCATGGAACTCGGTTCCTGCCGAAATCTAATAACTAACTAAAGGATATTTTGATAAATTGTTATAGCAACACTATTCATTCATTTTATTTTTGTTTTTAGTTAAACATGTATATTAAGTTGATGTCATTATAGAATTGTTCATTCGTTTTGTTTTATTTTTTTATGCCTGGTAAATTAACGGACACATATTACAATTCTAACGCTATTAATAAACCGTTTTGTACCAACTTAAACGCAATCATGAATAAATTGCAATATTATTCTGCAGCGTACCAAAGATATTTTTTTTAACGCACCCTTACGGTACGAGAATACATGAAATACCAGACACAGTACTCATAAAATACGTCCAAGGTCCCATGAATTGTAGCGCATTTAAGATCGAGCTAACGAGTTTTTCTTTTAAATAACAAGAGAGATTGCAATTTTTTGGCGAACCATCAGATCACCGTCCCCAGCAAAACGTCAGGAGAGATACTGAGTGAAAACCTATTTTTCTATTCAGGACACACTGGAGCCATGGTTGATCTGCCCGCTCACATCGTGGAACAATGGAGACAGGCATGGTATCGGGTATACCAAGAGCGATACCCTGATGTGCCTGAAGACGACCAACCAGAGGAAATATCACCGGAGGAATTCATGAAACGGTTCATGAAACGGTCTTCTATCGACAGC
Source organism: Schmidtea mediterranea (assembly GCA_022537955.1). Taxonomy (NCBI): domain Eukaryota; kingdom Metazoa; phylum Platyhelminthes; order Tricladida; family Dugesiidae; genus Schmidtea; species Schmidtea mediterranea. Next base: position 216,245,860 of record CM039679.1, on the reverse strand, counting down.
TCGTGAACCCAAGGATTGTCCGAGCAATTATAGTATTAGCAATAACACTCACTTTTTGCGGGCGATCCACCACTTGAACACATTACCAACGTTGCCTAGCAACGGGTGCCAAGTGGCAGTTAGCATCTTTTTGTATGGCGTTACGGGGCAACCACAGGATAATTTAAACGAATAACGAAACCCTGTAACTCACCAGATGTCAAAAATTATATATTTACCCATCGTCCAAATTCCACTCAACTGATTCGTCCAACCGGATGCCGGCACCCACGCAAAAAATTCAACCAATATTAACTACAAATCAGTTAATCCGTTCAGACGAAATCATTTTTCTGTCAATCATGACTAACAACTTGGATTTACGAATCAATATGCCCGACGAGGAAGCGGCCGCGGCATCGAGAATGTCCACGGAAAGTAGGAATATATAATCAGATTTATAATTATAATAATATAGTAAAAATCATAATCATTTTTATCAACATAATAATGTGGCAAAATGATAATCATATTAATAAATATAATAGTATAGTAAAAACCAAAATCATTTTACCAAAATAATAATGTAGAAAGATGATAATCATTTCAATAAATGGAATAATAGAATAAAAACTATAATCATCTCATAAATGTGGGGGTTATATTCATTTCTATAGCTATAATAATATAATACAAATCATAATGATAATCACATGGAATAACATAGTAAAATTTTAACTATCTTATAAATGTAAGAATTATAATCGTTTTTATAAATGTAATGATATAGTAGAATTATAATCATAGTAATAAATGAAATAATAGAGAAAGATTTATAATCATTTTAACTTTAATAAATATAAGGATATAGTATAATTAAAATCAGTTCATAGTAATAAATGTAATGATCTAGTAAAATCATAGTCAACCCCTTTTATTTTCTTGCTGTAATATGGGTGGACTCTTACGTTAACATCTACGATTAACCGTTCCCTAACGTATAAAATCATTCCAATATCTAAATCACCCTACTCCAATCCCCTTGTATTAGCCCTAACCAAAGATTGTGGAGACTATTGAAAATCGACCATCTACTTGAGGTTTAGTATCAGTCACTAATGATTTTTATTTTCAGTAACTAGTCCGAGGGATCGCCTGCCAATTTCCCTCGCAGACCGATGGAGATGGGCCTGGGCCCAATATAGACAGGAGAAATGTCCCGAATTCGCCCCGTCGAAGTTTCTCGACAGAAACAATCAGGGGCAAGGAATGGCCGACCAATGAAGCCCGGCCGAAGAAATCTACCGACAGGCTCGACATCTGCTCGAAAGCCTGGAAGCACATCAGCGCCAAGTAGACCTACAGGTGATCCGAGCTCGTCAGTATCTGGCGAACGTTGAAGAAGATTTACTGGCGGGTCGGATCGCCGACAACTATTGGCACCCCCAACAAATCTCCCCGACCCAGGTCCCGCAAACCACTGCGACCCGAGCCCGCAATACAAAGAGACCGACCATGTCGATCTCGGGCTATACACCCGAGGAATGGGTAGCGAAGGGCTTCCCCTGAATGGACATGGACACAATTTTGATTAATGATGATTAGAACAAATTGTTTTTTTTATTTGATGTGGTTGAATTAATAATAATTAAAACTAAATTTTTATTTTTTTTGTTTTATTTTTGATTTAGTCAGAATTTTCATTACCATTAAACAATTTTCATTAGTTTGTTTGAAATAAAGCTAACATTGTGTGATTCCGCCCTATCAGTAAACCATCCCTTTTAATTATTTTTATTTTATTAGTCATGGAACCGGCCCAACTATTACAAAAGAAATTATCCCGCGCCCAGCAATCCAATAAATCTCTATACGAGCAGATAATTCAGCTTACCAAGGAGGTGCAGCAGGTGAAATCTACCTGGGTGGACCCGGCAAAACTCCAGTCCATCCACCAACGCCTCACCGCTGCTCAAAAGGGTTGGGCTGAGGAACGCCAACTAAATCTGAATCTCCGAACGCAAATAAGGAGGTTGGAAGTCGCCCTGGCCGCCAGTCGTGAAGGGGAAGCGGTGACTTACCCTCTTATCTTCGCACCATCTCAATTGGCGTACCGGAATTCAGTCAGCAATTCCACACTATTAGCGACTCCGTCGGCAACGCCGATAAACAATCACCGGCCGGGACGCAAAGAACGCACCCGACGCAGAGCTGCACGTCTGACAAGCCAATTGACCTAAAGTGTCCGGTATCGTTTTAGCACTGAATTAACTTACAGATATCGTCTATTTTAATCAGTTTTTCTTGCTTTATTGAATAAAATTGTAATTATTGTTAAACCAATTTAAAGTAGTATGTGACAAGATGCAAATAATATCGAATGGTTGTCGAAAAGTCATGAGTATTCGTACCGGGTCACCTGGACATCGTTCTATCTCTACCGGTCAACATGAGTCTGATCTTGAACCTTCTTACACAGGGGACATTATAAAGCGAGCATAGGTCTTCCATCGACAGCTCGTTGAACCCGAGGGTTGTCCGGGCAATTACAGTAATAGTAATAGTGCTCACTTTTTGCGGACAATCCCACCCACTCGAACACATTTACAACGTTGCCTAGCAACGGGTGCCGAGTGGTAGCTAGAAAATATTTATATGACGTTACTGGGGTAACAATAGGATGATTTAAACAAATAGCGAAACCAGTAACCCACCAATATATATATATATATATATATATATATATATATTTAATAAACATGTAAAATGATTGGGCGAAACAATCATAAGTGATTAAGATGTGGTTCTGAAGCTTAATAAAAAGGGAATGAAAAAGAAATGTCGAATAACGAGAAGGGAATAAGAGAAAATCAATAAAAACAGACAATTAAATAAAAGAAGGTCATTTATAATTAACAAGTACAAATTTAGGAAAACAAAAACAAAAGGAAAATTTGCATGTTATTTCGAAAGCTCTTTCAAGATAAGGGAAGAAATGTTGTTTTGGAATCCGAGAAAGGGCACCTCTAAAAATGATTTATCTGGACAGCTGTCAGTGATTATGGAGGCACAAAAGGAATTAGCGTTAAAAGATATCAACAATTTTATTTGACATCAGTAAGTGTTATTGAATGATGGAGTATAAAAAGGAAGCGCAATTGAAATCAAACACACAAAAAAATTAAGAAAAAACTTGCGAAAGGCCAAAACTACGAAAGACAAAAAAGAGAATAAAGAGAAATTTGAAACAGAAATTAAGCAAGGTCAAAGCAAAGCAAAGCAACTAAATCAGAGTTACCGATCTCAGAAACCCACCGCAGTAGTCAGGTGATTGTAAAGCTAATAGATCCGAAAAGTGCTATTCTTCCCGAAGGGTCGCAATAAGCACTAAGTGTGATTGATTAATAATTCGTTGCGTCATTTTAAAGTGGAGATAAAGTGTATTAATTGTTGGGCCAGCACACAAATAGCCTTGAGAATTGTTTAAATGCATCAGTAATACAGCACGAAAACCCAGCACCAAGATAACTTAAAATACAATATACAACACCAACTAAACACTTTAAAATCTGAGAGAATATAAATAAATATAAAATCAAAAACATAAAAGTAAAATAAAATAAATACAAAATGCATCAAGAACCGCACGAAATTTACATAAAAAATAACATAATAATGGTGGGTTACGGGGTTTCGTTATTTGTTTAGATTGTCTCGTGGTTGCTCCAGTAACGCCATACAAAATATTTCTAGCCACCACTCGGCACCCGTTGCTAGGCAACGTTGGAAATGTGTTCGAGTGGGGGGGGGGGATTGTCCGCAAAAAGTGAGCATTATTACTAATACTGTAATTGCTCGGACAACCCTCGGGTTCACGAGCTGTCGATAGAAGACCTATGCTCGCTTTGCTCTGTCCCTTGTGTACGAAAGTTCAAGATCGGATTTATGTTGACTGTTGGAGATGGAACGATGGTTGAGAATGTAGTACAAGTATTCGTAATGATGGCCTTATGCAAATCGTAACTTGGAATTAAATTAATAGTGAATGCAACTCATTTATTCAAAAAAAAATATAATGTTTATGAGCTAAGGTGAAGGACTTGGTGGTCGTGCTGCTCGGCGTCGGGCACGCTCCTTGCGTCTCGGCCGACGATTGTTTGATGGAGTGGCGGACTGGTTCGTGGATTGAGTTACATTGTTGTGGGGATCTCTAAATGGCATCTGGGACGGGGCGAAGACAAGCGGGTACGTTACCGCTTCCCCCTCACGACAGACTGCTAGGGCGACCTCCAATCCTCTGATTTGAGTGCGCAGGTTCTGATTAAGCTGTCGCTCTTCCGCTCAACCCTTTTGAGCTGCTGTGAGCCGGTGATAAAGAGTTTTCATCTTTTTCGGGTCTGACCAGGTTGCCTTGATTTGTTGCACTTCTCGGGTTATTTGGATTATCTGGGTGAGTAGATTTGCATTCGCGTCTCTAGCGCGATCCAATTCGATTTGGAGAAATTGAATAGTTGCCATTGCTATAAAATACCAAAAAAAATCTTTAAATTTCTTGGACTCAACTAAATGAATAACTCTAATTAATACAAACATAATCTTTCGCATAAATCCATTTTTCATAAAAATTAAGACGAACGACATTGAAATCCTTCAAAATTTAATCACATTCATAACAAATTATCGTGTATGTCCTTTGTCCGAGGAGTCAGGGTTCTTCGCAGAATTGTCTTTTTAAGCCCTTCCTCCGAGGAACCTGGAATGGCCGTCGGGTATCGCGGACCGGTCGCGGTGGGTGAGTCTCTACGCGGATGTCCTCTTCGACGTTCGCGAGGTACATCCTCGCTTTGACTACGTTCAGGTCCACTTGCTCCTGCACCCTTTCCCATTGGGCGAGGAGGTTCCGCGCGTGGTTGCGGATTTCTTCGGCAGGGTATTGTTGTTCGTTGGGCCAACAGGGGTCCTTTTCCAGGCCCAATTTCCGCCAAGTGGTGGGATACGGCCTATTCGGTTGGAGCTCCTCGACGATTGTGGTTGCCAGTTGTACTCCCTTCGGATGTCGTTCGTTGGCTACTTGGGTGGAGATCCAGTCGAGTGGCATGATTTCTTCTGAAATATCATTGTAGTTAGATAAGTGGGTATAAAAGAATGAAAAGTTAATCTATCTAAATTGTCCGCAAGATTTAATGTTCGACTACTTTGGGTTCGCGGGAAAATAAAGGGTCGATTGTGACTTCGTTATACGCGGGATATTGATTGCTTTGGGAATGTTATAATAAATTCATTTATGTAAAATAATTCTTAATGTAAAAGCTGCTGAGGGGAAAAACACTTATAACATCCGTGAAATGGGAATAGCGCTACTAGTCATTCAAGAAAGGAAATCATCGCAATCGCGGATCAAGATCTTTATCCAATAACAGTGATTTCTCTATGATAATTTATACCCTGAAATCCACGCGGTGCCTACTCGTTTTTACTTGCACTTTATTTTAATATTTGGCTAATAGGTTAAATAATAAATATGATGTTACAATTTGAATTATCCAAATCTAAATTTTATTAAATTCCGTTAAATCTTTAATGATTAACGCATATTTTAAACGACGTAGATATGACTGTTCGTCTATGAAATTTATGATGTAAATTTATTCCATTAGTTACCCTAGTTCATGATCCTCCTATGTTTCTTTTGTAATGGCTATAATACTTTTAAAATAAAACGGTACATCATTGCTACAACTAATCGATTTATGGTCATTTAAAGTTTTAATATCAGTTTGTTTATCATCTAAAGGCTTTATATTTAGTAGGATACAATTATTAATTAACTAATTTTTATTTATGGATTACTTTAAAAAAGGGTCATTAATTAAAAGGTCTATAACATTATGAAAATTAAATTAATTAAGGGGATTTATGCAATATTACCTTGTAAGCTCGAATCCTTTGATAAGTTCCTTATAGCCGTAAAATCCATGTAATGAGGATAAATTTTCTGTAAATCGATAATGACTTAATTAGATATTCGAGGTGTATATTCCCGTTCTAATATAATGTTGAATGAATTTGTTTATTTCAAGTCCAATCTATGCGATCCGAATGATTTCCGGTTCGTCGATTCTTAGGTTAGATCGTTTGATTGTCGTTTGTTAATAACTTATTTTCTAATTTTTGCGTTGGTCAATTTTATGAGATTTTCTACAATTAGAGATGAGCGCACAATATTAAATTCGGGTAAGTCCAAATTCCGTGTTTATATTACTTACAATTTATTTTAGCGAATTACGAGATCTGGCGTAGGTGAATTCGACGAAATTTTGGGTTTCTTACTATGTTGAATCGGTATTAGTTTTAGTGAGTTATTATTTTAATTATTTCATATAAATTTTTATCGACGTTTTTAGGAAAAGTACATTGAAAACTCTACTGAGGATTTTGGAGTAGGATCTTTCTCAAAACTTTTGCGATCGAACGCATTGGAATTTTATAACGTTTAAATTAGTGGATTTTTCAAGTAACAACTATTCCTCATCTATTACAAGGGTATTTGAAATGCGCTTTGGAGTTATTTTAATTTGGTGTTAGTGATAAGCTTGTTCTTGCCGTTTCTAAATTTTAGTAATATTAATGACCGTTTTTTGTTATTTTGCTTTATGTAATATCAATATACATTTATAGTCTCCTGTTTTGATTTTTTTTATTTATTGATCTTATAGGCAATAGTCGTATTAAATCTCGGTTTTAGGGTCATCTTTGGGGTTTTTATCAATAATTTATGCTATAGCGATTTTTTAATTAAACATTACAGTCAAATTGAATTTATTAAATACACGTATGCCACAAATTTTAATGTTTTTTCCTAATACCAAATCAATTTATTTATATCAACGATTTTAAGTTAATTCATTCCCGTACCCTTTTCCCTTTAATAAGCCTTAGACGCCTTTTATGTTTATATTACAGTTAATGAGTGCCCACTGGACTACTCGGTGTGATGATTTTGAGCCGTGTGTAATATAATTTAGGTCGAATTTACAGAAATAAGAAACGAGGAAGCAGCCAAAAGACCTCTTCCTTATTTCTCGTTTCTTCTATACGGGGTAATATTGACGTTACGACCCCTGCGTTCCACACGCTGGGTCTTCACGGGTACATATCATTGGCGATTTTCCACGTGCTTACACGAGTCTGTACTGTATAATGATTTTATTAACTTGCGATGTGTGTTGGCTGTGGGCCGGAAAAATTTCGACAGATTAATTTTATTAAATATATAAAACAATTTAAACATTATAAATATTTATTGAAATATATTAAAGTAAAATTCCAATAAAATTTTCATAAAAATACCTCTCCCCCAACGCCGACGTCCAAGCAGAGCTCTACCGAGGTTGCAAGGATGTGACGTGGAGAGAGAGTTCCAAATAAAACTACTTCTCACCTAAAAAATTCAAAGAATTGGCTTGAAAATAGATTTAAAATCACTAAGTGTCTAATTTTCAAAATTAGTTAAGTTTTATGTGAAAATGTATCGGTATTTATATCTATTTTCTGTCCCTAACCTCGCATGTTAATTTTGATGTAGTAAAACAAAATTCGACCTTGTTATTTTCTAGTGTATTCTATTCTTTATTTTTATTATTTTTTAATTTATTTTAATAATTTTTCATTTAGAATTTTTATTGAATTATTTCTAATTCAAATTTTTTGATTTAAGTTTCATTTTCATTAACTTTTATTGATTTATTAATTCTTGGTCGAATTTGTTGGGTTTTCATGTTATATTTGTATTTGTATCGTGCGGATCTTGTTGCATTTTGTTATTATTTTAATTTATTTTTATGTTTATCATTTTATATTTAATTCTCTTTTTTCTCATATTTGGTAGGGTTTAATTGGTGTTTTAATAGGTTTATTTTAAATTTGCTTGTTATGTTTGCATGTGTGTTACCGATCCATTTAAACATTTCTCAAGGCCGTTTGTGTTGTGGCCCAACAATAACAAGAAAATTCGACCGTAAAATGACCATTTATATAAAAGTAAAAATTAATGAATTAAATGAATAAAAATAAAATATTTTTTGGTTGAATAAATTTATTTAAAAAATGTTAAAAATAAATTACTAATTTAAATTAAGAAATAAATAAAAATTTAATTTAGATAACACAAATAATTTCAAAGTCGAATTTTGTTTAATCGCAATAAAACTAACACTCAAGGTTAAGGCCAAATTATAGGTATAAATACTGATGTTTTTTCCCAAATTTTCAACTACTACTTTGTAGTATTAATTTCAACCAAATTTAAGATGCACATTTTTTACAAATCTTACTTTGTTGTGTGATTTTTTAGATATTTTCAGATCATTAATCTACAGTTATCAATATTTTCAGGTTATTAATCTACAGTTATGTTTTGTAGCAATATTTTCAGGTTATTAATCTACAGTTATGTTATGTAGCAATATTTTCAGGTTATTAATTTACAGTTATGTTATTTTGGTTTATGTACATCGATGCCCGATTTAAAATTTGTTTATATGAATGCTAAATATACAGTTTATGCGTCGAGATTTTTGCCTAATTCATATGGTAATTTATTTTTTCTATTATTTTATTTTTAGTGGCCCACAGCCAAAACATAACGCAAGATAGAAAAATAAAACACACTATCGAACTGTGTAAGTGCGTGTAAAATCGCCAATAGTTCGTGCTTGTGAAGGCTCCGGCGTGCGGAACGCAGGAGCCGAAAGGTCAATATTATCCGTACATAGGGGAAGTTGGAGGGTAAATGAGTAGTTTATTGGCTACTCCTTCACCATCCGTTTCCTAAAAAATTGACATAAATTTTAACAACAATCGGCTCAAAATCTGTAACACCGAGTAGTCCAGTGGGCACTCATTAAATATAATATGAACATAAATAGATCTTAAAGACAAAATCAGGGAATGGGTAGCGGGGAAAATTGCGAAATCGTTGCAACAGTTAAAATGAACAGCCATCGGAAAAAGATTAATCCGAACGACCAAAATCATGAAAAATAATGTTTTTAACTAAGAATTAAATAAATTAATTTGAGTTGAGGCGGAAAATATGGGCGGGACGCTGCTCAAATTTTCCGAACTAATTCAAATACTTAACAAAAATAGTAACGTAAAAATGGAACTTGTAAAATAAGGGCGGAACACTGCTCAAATTTTCCGAGTCAATGAAAATACTTTGTCGAAAACGGTAGAATAGGGATGAACCGTAAAATAAGGGCGGAACGCTGCTAAAATTTTCGAATTTACAAAAATACTTTATCAAAAACCGAATGATACAGAAGGATTACAACTAAATTTTTATATAAAAAAAAAATTTCTTAAAGCTGAGGAATAAGGACGAATCCCTACACAAAAATTTGTTAATAATATTGATATAATTGTAATAATAATAATAACAATAATAATAATAATAATAATAATAATAATAATAATAATAATAATAATAATAATAATAATAATAATAATAATAATAATAATAATAATAATAATAATAATAATAATAATAATAATAATAATAATAATATTAATCATGGTATTTGTAGTAATGATGATAATAATTATGATAATAATAATAATAGTAATAATCATAGTAGTAATAACAATAAATATAATGGTAGTTATAGTAATAAAAATAATAATAAAGGTAATAGTAGTAACAATTAAGAAAGGTAATATATATAATAGTAACAATGATAATGCTAGTAATAATAATAGGGAACATTGTAGTTATAATAGGGATAAGAGTAAGAGAGCTAGTGTGTGAATATTTAACATAACTAAGGGTGTACAGGCCAAAGAATAATCTTCGACATGGACAACGATAAGAAGGACTATGGGAATGGACATAACAATTAATGATATGAGAGTATATGTTAACATTTGAAAGAGATAGGAGAATAATGGGACCTAAGAATCAAAAGCGAGCACAGGTCTTCTATCGACAGCTCGTTGGACCCAGAGATCGTTCGGTCAATTATAGCATTAGCAATAACGCTCACTTTTTGCGGACGATCTACCCACTCGAACACAGTTCCAACGTTGCTCAGCAACGGGTGTCGGGTGGTAAGGAAAGGAAATATTTGTATGGGGTTGTCTGGGTAACAACCATATAGTTTCAAAATATCAACACCCAGAAACCCACCATAATCAATAAAGTGTATATCGTTTGGAGTTCGTTACGGTTGTTTAAAGCACGCTTTGAGTCAGATCGACAATAATTTCTATTCGAATTCGCAGACACCCCAACATATATATATCAGGAACACATGTAGTCCGTTGCTAGTACGGACTAAGACAGAACGATAACCATTATAGAAGAAATCAGTTAAGAAAGAAGGTCGATTGAAAAGTTTAATAATGCCAATTTTCAATATATATCAATAAACCATCGATATCATTACTGATTCATAGTCAAATATTAAAAATTTAATGTCATTGAAAAATGAAAAGAAATTAGAGGTGAAAACCAAAATAAGTTTTTACATTATATATATATATATATATATATATATATATATATATATTGCAAAAATAATTGGGTTAAGCGGTATCCCGAATTTAAGAGGTTGCGTGTTTTTTTGCTTGTAAAAAAATAAGAGACCCTCCGAATATAAGAGGTAGTAAATATAAAAACCATATAAATAAAAACTATAAATATCCAAATATTATACATAAATAGATATCAATAAAGAATGTTTTAAATCAATCTTTCAAATTTTCAAAGGCTTTTAAATCAATATGATTCTGTTACTGTGTTTGATTAAAATCCCTATCTTTTTTAAACATTTGAAATATTATAATATTAAAATATATTATGATTTTTTAAGTAATCGGTAAAAGAAAAATAAGCGGTCCTCAAAATATAAGAGGTACCCCACTATTTCGTCTGAAAATAGTATTAGCAGCCACTTATACTAGGAAAAACACAGTATATATGCGTATGTATATGTATTTATATGAAGAGTTTAAGCACAACTTAAATATTCTTTCTTAATTATTAATTAACATTTTTATCGCAAAACTTTTATTAATGTAAATCAAAATGAATAAAACTACAGGGAATATGAAGTTTCTCATTTGAATGTTTTAGAATTATTAAGCTTCACTATTTCTTCCATTAAATTTATGCTTTGCTTTGCAGTTTCGAGTACATTTTTATATTCCTTAATGAAAGTATCACATAATAAGTAGTAGTTGTTTTGTCCGTCATCACATTTATTCAGATATAGTGTTACATTCGACTTAACTTCCTTTTTCCACAGGTGATCTTGTGTCAAAGTAAAAGAGTTTTTTATTAATGTGAAAAATGGGATTTTTTTACTTTGTTTCGTTAAGCTTGTAAAATAGATGTACTCCATATAACACATATTAACACATAAAACTTTCAGAGGAAACTGAATGCTTCCGATGTATTTGCAGAATGAGATTCCTAATAAATAAAAATTTTCTGAATAATATTTCATTTCAAATTCCATTGTTTTAATATTGCTTTTAGGTTGTATATTTAAACGAAGATTAAAATTTCTAGAGGAATAAAAGGATTCAATATTTTTATAAATTACATTATCAAATGGACATTTGCAAATTATTTGCAAATTGCTTTTAATTTTATTAACTGGCATAATTTTTGTGCGCCTTAATAAACATAATAAATGAAAAAAATGACTCTTGCAGGTTTCAGGGTGAAATAATAATTCGGTTTCAGAGATTTTTTTGCTGCAAATTCCGCATTTATATAGCAAAGATCTGGTGTTCAAATACATATTATTTGATAAAATATTTAATTTAGACAAATGTATTTATATTTTGCGAATATTATATAATAATTATGTAATATTCGTAATAGGAATTTTAAATACACCCATACCTCGCTATATGGCCGCTCTTTATACGGCTTTTCGATATAATGGCCTTCCTTAATTATGGAACTGTTTCGATTTATTCCTAAAATGTTTCATTATACGGCAACAACAAAAATATATTGCACCTACCAAATGACCTTGGTGTGGTTATATAGTTGTTGGGTAAAAACACAAATGGCCTTGAGAATTGTTTAAATGTGTTGGGGTATCACGAAAAAGCACAGTAAAATCGATAAAACACAAAAAATGATAAAAGTGCAATATTTATTAAAAAAATGTATAAAAATTCGAAAGTAATATTGATCGGGGGAAATTGGTATGGTTGAACGACAAATTGAGAGACGAGTCCAGAAATAATAATAAAAATTTAGTGAGGAGTCCCTAGAAAATGATATAAGATAAAAAAGGAAATTAATTAAGAAAAATTAATTACTAATGGGAAGCCCGAGGCAATGGGAAACCCGAGAGCTGAGGAAAACCCGAGAGATAATGAAAACCCGGCGCATAGACGGAATAATATAGTAGGATAAATTAGCCTAAACAACATCAAACGTTGTTGACAAATGTCGGTCTGGAAAGTAATTATTAATGATAATTTGATAATGCAGAACATATTGTTGACAATCGTCGGAAAACAGTCTGAGCAGGAGTATAAAAGAAAGAGGGAAAAACACGAAAGGACCATAATTCACCAGACAAGAAAAGAGAGCCAGTAGTCACCAGACAAGAAAAGAGAGACATCATCAACCAGGCAAGAAAGGACAATCATTATTAACTAGATACGAAAGACAATCGTTAGTAACCAAATACAAAAGAGCAGATATCATTAACTAAAGTGAATCGACGTAAACGAGCAGTAACTAGGTTAGTAGAGAAATCCAAATCCAAGTAAAAGTCAAGGTTATCTATCAGACAGGGTGGTTCTCCCTTGGACAACCTACCCTAAGATAATCCGAGCCAAACAGTGGTTAAAAGGTGCAAATCAAGTAGTGAAATTGTGATTACAAATATTGAACCAAACGGATTGATCTGTTATTGTGATAAAGTGCAAATAAAATTATTCTGTGTTGGGTTTGCTTATTTGATCGAAAAAGGGACACGAGGAGTCAGAGGGAGCCGACTTTCAATAATAATAACCCAAAAATGTATCAGTTATATAACACGGAAACCCAGCACAAAGATAACTTAAAATTCAACATACAACATCAACTAAACACCCTAAAATTTGAGAGAACATAAATAAATATAAAATAAAAAAATGGTCACTATCGAAGATGTGAGATGCTGAATAAATGTTTATAACGGAAAACTTGTGTTTCGAAACTTTTATCTAATTTTATGGAATGTAGCAGAATTATTTATCTATTTTCCGGCCCACAGCCAAAACATACAGCAAGTAACGAAATCGTACACATCTATCGATCTGAATAAGTGCGGTTTCTCTGCCTATAGCTCATGCCCGTGATGGTATAGTCGTGCATAACGATGGGGCCGAACGTCAAAATGTAAACACTATTGGATGCGTTACTTTTAGTATTAATAACGTCCATAATAAATATTTATAAAATTCAAAATTCAAAATATTTATTCGTAATATTTAAATACAATTGTTGAGGAATTATATTAAACTCAAAGTAATGTATGTAACATACTCTTATTTTTATAATTGTTAAAAATTGTTGTCGTTTAAAATTATACGTGGAAACACAAAAGAAAAAATGATAATAAAAAAATCAGTAAATAATTTATCCAACTATTTTTGTTATTAATTAATATTATCTTGTGAAAATTAAAAATGGTGCCAGAAGAAAAGAAAAAAAATTTACAAACGAAAAAATGAACAATTTGGATAAAGCTTTTCGATTTATGACTATAAGTGATCTAATTTCTTATTTGCAAAATGATTCTCTAAGATTGGGCAGGGGTAGTGAAAGAAAGTTAACTAAAGAAGTTCAAAGACTTTTATAAGATCAAAATTTAGAAGTGCAATATCAAACTGTTAAATGTTTATCGTATTTAGTTAGCAAAATCAAACAACCGAATTTTGCAAATGTAATTCGAGATTTAACTATAAATATGATTAATTTAAATAATGATAATATGTGAAGAATATATGCAATCGGTCTTAAAACAATTATTACTAATACACCATTATCGGGAAATGGTGTATATTTATATTAATAAAAGAAATACAAAAACCATTAATTGAATTAATGGATCAATCTGATGGTGGTGGATTACGAAAAATGGAACTTTTGACATTATGTGCAAGTCATTGTTAGATTAGGTATGTGATTATCTGCATATGATTTAAAATCTATATTCATTGCTTGTCAACAACTTTTAATTCAAGACTGTCAGTTGGAAAAAGAGCAATAGCCTGTTTTGGTTCTTTAATTAGTGTTACTGGATCGGATTTTTTCAGTGAATTTATATCTTTCATCATGGGAATATTGGATTATCTTAAAGAAAATAATCTGAAGCGAGAAGATTTGAAGTCTTTAATTCAATGTTTTGGCGTTCTCACAAAACAATTTGCTAGAACCGGGGGCTCATATACATCAAGTATATCTGGTTTTTCAGAATTTGATAAATCTGAACGAAGAAATACAAGATCTAGTTCTTCAGACCTTTGAAGCACTCATAATAAATGTAGTTCTGAAATGGGATTATATATATTAAAATTGTGGTCTTTATGCTGCTCAAATTAATTGTACACGATCCAAATTATCATTATGTCAATCAAATGTAAATAGATCAATTAACAACGACTCAAATCAACTGGTTTCAAGAAACTTAAGGTCCCCGACAACATCTGCCACAATTACTAAACTAGTTTCACTCCTGAGAAACATAATAAAATTCAGTTAAGTTCAGCAAACGGTTCACCAGTACATACTGCTGGAACCAAACATATCACATTTCGCATAGATGGCATATCTCACATGTTTGAATGGAAATTCCATTCAGCAAATGTCATCTATCCAATTCTAGGCTCCGATTTTTTTAGCAACATAGAATTTACTAGTTGATTGTAAAAACCGCAAAATTTTCAAACCATATTGTAAACCAAACAAAACCGAAACTGTTAAAACAATAACAGAAGATCATTCAAATGAAACTAAAATGAAATTGTCAAACACAATCTTACACCGACACGTGCAAGATCTGCAATAACAGTATAACAATACTAAAATAAAGACTAGCAACCCAGAAAATAATACTGGAGTTTATTGGCATTCAATAGTCACAACTCCAACGAGACCACTCCACAAAAAAGGTACGTTCACCCACAATTGAAAAACTGGAATTCGTTCGGAAAGAATTTGTAGAACTCAAAGAGAATGGTATTATCAGAAAGTCTAAATCACAATGGGCATCACCAATACAGCTGGTACTCAAAAAAAGAAGTTACCTACAGACTATGCGGAGATTTTAGAAGACGCAACAATATTACCATTCATGATTCATACTCAATGCCAATAATAATTGAATTTTTAAGCCGATTGACCTACAGAAGGCTTATCACCAAATCCCAATGAATCCCTAGAATGTCTGCAAAACAGCAGTAATTACACCAATAAGATGATATAAATATCTGTAAATGCCTTTCGGACTTAGAAATGCAGCCAAAACCTTCCAGAGACAAATCGACAACATACTTGGAAAATTCTATTTTGCTGTCGCCTATGTAGACGATATCTTAATAGGTTCCAAAAATGTCACTGAAAATGAAAAACATCTTACACTGGTCTTTCAGTCATAACATTTCAACAACATAAAATTTGAACTATAAAAAATGTTCGTTCTTTCAACACAAAGCACGTTTTCTAGGACTTGTCATTGCAAGCGATGGAATTCGACTTTTTCAAGAAATATTAAATTTCATCAAAAACTTCGAACTAACGAAAACAGTGACCCATCTCAGAAGCTTCTTAAGCACAATAAATTACTGTCACATATTTATACCTAAGATATCTGAAATTTTAGGACCAATGACAAACCTGTCAAATGGAAAAAAGAATTAAGCAGTTAAATGAACCAACGAAGCTTTATAATCATTTGATCGAGCTAAAGAGTCACTATTAAAAATGCAAACACTAGCATACATAAAACCAGACCTTCCAATCATTTTAACAACCAACGCATCGAACATTACAATCAAGCTGTTCTGCACTAAGTCAATCAAGGAATACCAGAACCATTGGAATTCCATTCACAAAAACTCAATGCGGCACAACAGAAAAAAATTTTATTTTGAAAAAACTTTAACAGGACAGGACCTTCATCAAATACAAGATCAAAGACATCTTTCGCATATTGGGTACACGAAAGAACCATCGCACAACCAAAAAATACACCTACATGATTGACAGAAAAACAAGATGGTTTGAGACAGTTCCAATTAAATATATTTCAGCCAACATTGTCGCCTTCACAGTGTTAAAAGATTAGATTGCTCATTACAGTGCACCAAAAACCATTCATCTGGGGATCCGCGAGCTAACTCAAAGGGCTCCGCAAATATCATAAACAAATTTGAAAAGAAAAAAATTTGAATCTGCTAATAATTAAATCAAAATTTAAAAAAATTATAAATCAATTATTATTAATTTATATATGAAATTAAATTGTTACTTAGAAAAGATCAAATTCATTAAAATCATAACTAACAAAATATGTAACGATTAATTCAATATAGTGCACTGCGCCTACTAGATAACAAAGTAAGTTGAATTATAGTTGTTACGAGGTCACTATTCGTTACATTGTAACGGTTACAATATAAAATCATAAATCTGTAACAGTTGTCTTGTGAATGCGAGTGTTATACACCAAATTATATATTTTCATTTTTTTTTAAACTGCTAAATTTACTAAATTTTAGAAAAAAAAATTTAACGTAAAAGGGGACAATATTTTGGTATTTTTTAGTCATTCTTATAATTTGATTTTTAGGAATTATTTTTATATATATTATTAGGAATGGATCGTTGGCTTGTTAAAAAGACGGCGAAAGATAATGGATCTCAGCTACCACCTGGACCGTCTGGATCGAACGATACTGAAAATAACACAACAGTGGAAACTATCATAAATCCAGAAAAAGAGGTATCTTCTGCCTCTATGAGTAAACTGCCTGCCACTAAGAAAAAAAAATATGACGAAAGCTATCTTTCTATTGGTTTTATAGATGCTAATAATGTGTCTCAATGTGTCCTATGCAGCAAAATTTTTCCAAATAGTGCTATGGTCGCCGCTAAAATGCGCCGTCATTTAGAAACCATACATCCAGAGTTAAAACATAAGCAAGTTGATTTTTTCATTCGTAAGCGTGATGAACTGATGAAGTCCCAAAGCCTAATTGATTCAATTTTCAAAACTAGAAATGAAAAGGCAACTGAAGCATCTTATATCGTTAGTTATCGTATTGCACTGGCGGGAGAAGCTCATACAATAGGTGAGACATTGATCAAACCCTGTGCAGTCGATATAGCTAAATGTATATTCGATGAAAAGTCGGCAAAAGAAATCACTGATGTGCCGCTATCCAATGACATGGTAGCTCGTCGAATTAAAGATTTGGCAGGTAACATAAAGTCTAAATTGATATTTCGCTTAAAAAATAGTAATTTTTCTCTGCAAATGGACGAAAGCACTGATGTAGCTGGACTTGCAATCTTGCTAGTTTTTGTCCGATATCAATATATAAATTTGTTTGAAGAAGATCTTCTTTTGTGTGAACCATTGCCAACTAATACAACTGGTGCCGAAATATTTAATGTTGTGAATGATTTTTTCAAGACAAATGGTTTAGATTGGAAAAACTGTGTTGATATTTGGACGGATAATGCAAAGGCAATGGTAGGAAAAACCGCTGGCGCTATCAGTAAAATCAAGAATTTAGTACCAAACTGCACCAATAGCCATTGCATTCTTCACCGCCAAGCACTCGCAGTAAAAAAAATGCCAATGTCTTTGAAAAATGTCCTTGATGAGTCTGTAAAGATCATAAATTTTATCAAATCGAGACCCTTGCAGACACGGCTTTTAAAGATTCTTTGCGAAGATATGGGTAGCATTCATAAAGCTTTATTGTACCATACTGAAGTTAGATGGTTGTCACGAGGGAAAGTTCTTATTCGACTATTCGAGCTCCGTTCTGAATTAAGCTCTTTTTTCATGGTAAACTGAATGGATTTACAAGAAAGACTGACAGATAAACTGTGGTTGTTTCAACTTGGATACATTGCCGATATTTTCTCAAAGCTAAACAAAGCGAATATGTAACTCCAAGGAAAACAAGTAACGGTGTTCACAGCCAATGATAAGATTCAAGCTTTTAAAAAAAATTGGAGTTTTGGATAATTTGCATTCGCGCCCGTGAGCTAGAAAGCTTCCCAATACTTAAAGAATTTTTCGATGAAATTAATGGGGACATTGAAGAAAGTGACTATTTTATGTTGTGTGATGAAATTCGTCAACATTTGGAAGATATTCTAAACTCAGTTCAACAGTATTTTCCAGATGAGCAGAATGAAAAGCTTAAAAAATTGACATGGATTCTAACCCCATTCATAGTTCAGAAAAGACCAGAAGAATTCACAGTTAAGGAGTACGAAGTTTTCATTGACATGATTTCAGATTTTTCACTACTGCCCATATATGAAAAAGTATCTTTGCCAGAGTTTTGGTACAATTTAAGAGAAGAATGTGCAGATTTCTCAAAGAAAGCTATTAAAATACTTCTGCCTTTCGCTAAAACTTATCTGTGCGAGTCCGGGTTTTCTTCGTATGCTGCAATAAAAACAAAATATCGCAACAGACCCGATACAGAAGCTGACATGAGGATTCAACTAACAACTATAAAGCCAGACATACAAGAATTGTGTAAAAATAGAAAGCAAGTCCACTCGTCCCACTAATTATATTTGTGTTTTTATAATTTATAAAATAAATAAGTTTTCTTGAAGTAAAAATAAAAAAATTCTTTTTATTTATGAATTTTTAACAACAATGTATAAAAAAATAAACTACTCTTCGGTGTCAGGCATCATCGATAGGCACATACACAAAATTAGTCGTTACTAAACCAGTGAGGTTCCGTGTAAATTATTATGGCTATAAAGGGCTCCATAGCTCAAAAAGTTTGAGAACCGCTGCACTAAATAAAAACTATAGGACAATTCAATTTAAATCTAGAAAGTTTTATATTAATAAATGTCTTAATTATTTATTTCTAATATTATAACCAAAACAATCAGATTACTCTAAACTTGATTTTGAAGATTTAGATGAAGGTGATGAGCTTGATTTACTAAATGCGGATAGAGAATCCCTTTCACGTGAGAACTGATCCAATTGGAAGGAGAACGAGTATATGATAAGAAGTCAGAGCCTGATCAGTTTTGTCGCGTCTGTGTGCGCAATATATGTTTTTTGTTAAGTTTTATAAGTGTGCGCACACAGACACGAGCTTCTTTAGATAATTGCTTCGATTTGGAATTTTAGAGTTTTTTGAGTTTTTTAGGTAGATTGTGATTTACTTTTTTTCAAGTTGTTTATTCGCATGAATTCGGAATTTTGTTAGACATTTGAATTTTTTGTTAAATATAAAAAAATTGGAATTCGTCTCTGAAATTATACTATATTCAAATGGAAAATAAAACAGGAAAATTTAATGTTCCAGCAACTGAAAGATTAATAAAGATGAACGTGAAGCTCTCGATAACAATCGTAATATTGATAAGAAACTTAAAGAAGATGATGTTCTAGCAGCAAAAGATGTTAAATTATTGCTTTAGGAGCTGATGAGTATAGTAAAAGTACTATTGTTATACAAATGAAAATCATTAACTAGGGTGGATTTACAAATGAGGATAATAAGCAGTATAAACCAGTTGCTTACAACAATACAACTCTATCGATGATAGCAATTTTACGAAATATGACAACATCAAATATTTCTTTCGGAGATCCTGATAGATCAGCAGATGCTAAAATAATTTTTGATGTTATTCAAGTTATTGAAGAGACTGAACCTTTTTTTCGAGAAGTTTCTAGAAGCTACTAAACGATTATGGGCGGATTCCGGTGTCCAAGATTGCTTCAACCGGTCAATTGAATACCAATTAAGCGATTCGGCTAAATATTTCCTTGATGATATAGATCGATTGGGCGCAAGCGATTACATGCTGACTAAGAAATCAAATGAGATCCTACAGTTAACATACAAAAACTTGCCGAATGCTGTTTCTTATTTTGAAAAAAGAATGTACATCCTTCAAGATGATCTCGACGTAGAACGCAGTGCTAAAGTTTCTAGAGGAATTAACTCAACCATTATTTGTGATAACGAACTGCAAAAAGAAGCAGGAAAAATAGCAAGACTAGCAACGTTGAACCAATGTTTTAAGCAATGTAAATTCCCTACAGTGGCAAGTTATGATGATATCACACCTTACTGATTCTCTATGTTTGTAATATAAGAACTTGTATTAAACCTTTTAATTTATGGTTTTTATGCAATAAATATGTTTTTCTCTGTTTTGGAATTTTAACTTCTGTATATTATTATGTACTTGTTATGTATTTTTATTTTATATGCATTTTGAAATGAAATAAAAGGAAAAATGCAATATAAACTAAAAACTACGTTGTTTTATAAAAAAATATTAGAACGAATCTTAATGAATTTGTATTGGTTTGTATCAAAATAACTGATTCGTTATATAGCATCTCGCTTTACGGCCAACTTTCCCGAAACGTAGCTAAGCCATAAAGCGAGGTATGGGTGTACAACTCAGTTATAGGTAGAGTATTTCCGAAAATTAAATTATTTATACCCTTTAATTTAATATTATTTATGTGAAAACCAAATCAGTTTCTTCAACCATGTCGGCAGTATGGAGTTATGCTTCAAAACGAAAAAATCCTCACACAAGAGTTAGATGCCAAATGTTAACGACGCAATAAAAACATCTAGTGCTCAGGAAATTCTACAACTACATTAAAGAAACACCTCAAGCTCCACGGCATTGATGTCAATAAACCTATTCAAGTTTCAACTTCTAATGAGAAACCAGAAAACGAAAAGAAAGCAAATACAATAACTCATTTTCTTAGCAGAAAATGTCTTAAACAAATCGTTGTTGATCTCGGTACAGATGCTATATCAATTAGAGCAATAACTAATAACAGTTATATAAGACAATCACTTTCTAGCGACGGATACAAGCTTCCTGCTATAGAGAGTGATGTAATGAAATTGGTACATGATGATTACGATGAAAAACCTATCAAAATGATTGCAAACATCAAAGTGAAAATGAAAAACAAAACAAAATTCAATGTCTGTTGATGAGTACACCATCTCAAGAGGCAAACTATTTTTCGATGTGAGATAATATTTTAAATTAAATGAATTTAAAAATAAACTATTTAATAGTATGTTGCGTGGAATTATTGTGGAATGTCGAAAAGTGTATATGTGGAAAAGTGTATATTGTGGAATGTCTGCCAAGTGTATATCAGAAAATATTCTTAAAAAGATTTTGTTTTATTTAATGTCGTTGTGTTAAAAAAAGAGTTTAGTTAACTGGAGTGTTTTAACAGGATAAAACAGGGCAAAGTCGAGAGGTTGAAGAAGTTGACAAAGCCTTAAGGGGAAGTTACAATATTATTAAACATCTCAATATTTAATAAGGATTTTATGTTGTTTTAATATTAAATAATCATTGAGAATTACGTGTTTTAAAACGGATGAGTTTAAACCAACAACTTTTTATTTTAGGTACAAATTATAGTACAAACTCAACCCATGTCGGGCTGCATTAACAATTTGAGGCTTGTGAAAGAACGGACAAAACATTACTAAATTTAAAACATTTATTACTGATAAAAATGCTTATATGCATAAGCAAATTAATACAAATATATATGCATGTATACAGCGGCTTCTGTATTTTGTTGTTTGGTGATAAATCTTTGCTTTTTGTTGTTGATCTTATAAATGAATGTTAAAGATTCTACAATTATTATAGACATAAATAAATGTATGTTTTTATCTATGCATATAGCAAAATGTTCTTTAAATTATATTGAAAATTTTTTCTGAATTTTAGTTTTTACCCAATATTTTAATGATCATTTTATTTGCTGGCTGGGACGCAAAAAACTTTGCTGGGCGGCTAGTTTAACATGCCTGATTTAGTATATATTAAAAATTTTTAAATGAACTTGGCCTTAAAACTTTTTTCTGAAGCTTACCCTTTCCCCTAGCGAAAATCCTGAGTACAGAATACATGTGAGTGTAGTAATTATTTTGTATGTCATAAATCCTGATTTTTGTGATTTAGTCTCTTAATATTATATATTTCAAACAATGAAAGATCAGGACGGTCATTCTTAATTGAAAAGTACAAAGTGAAGAAGGGAAGTCATTGTAATAATATATCTTTCAATTTATAAGCTAAAAACCAAAGTTCAAAGAACGATGTAATTTCGAAATTTCAATTTTCAATTATTTATGATTTTAATTATGAAAATTCAAATAGACTTTAAATAAAAGTAGTATATTTTTTCTATTAATTAAAACAATGTATACACCGTAAAACAATCTTATCGTATGACCTAATACTTCAACACACTAATATAATTATTTGGGCTAAAAATAAAATCCATTGAAAGTATTTTTTATAAAAAACAGATAAAAAATTTATTTACACACTTGAGTGCAAAGCTTCATTATGACGATTGCCTAATAGAATATTATTTTAAAATGAACAAAAAGACTGAAAGAAATTTCGATGAAATATCTTAAAATTGATCAATTTCACTATTTTTGTTAACATTTTTATTAAAATTTTTCAATAAATTGAATAACTTAATTGTTATTGTTTAACAAAATGTCGAAATATTTTGTTTATAAATTATTTTGTTTACAATATTTCATTCAGAAACACATTTCTGACAATTCATTTTTGCAACATAATTTCCGATCGTTTGGACCCGCAGGAACAACAGAATTTTGCATCAATTCCGGGAAACTTGTGACCACAATCATGGCAGAAATGATTTTGCGTAATGGAACTCGACTTTCTAAGATTTAAATTCTATCATAATCTTATTTAAAATGAATTAATTAGAATTTTAAGCATGTGATATTAATAAGACACCGATTGGAATATTCTCTCGATCTGAGTTCAATCAACAACAATAGAATCACAACAAAAAAAATATATATATATCTTTTATTTAATCATAAGTAAATATAATTCTTCCACTCAATTTCACAATTAATGAGATAAATTAATTATTTTTTGGTTGCAGCCCCTACGAGTAACCTCCTATCACTTTAAAATTATTTTATACGACTTGAAATTTTCCTTTGCCATTAATTACCACTTGAGAAAAATTATTTTAAAAAGTTTTATAATTTTTTCAGGTGATCTGCATTACATTGGAATACATTAACGGTGTTCGAATAAAAAAGTAAGTAAATTTGGCAAATCTATTAATTTAAATTGAATTTATATTTTAACTAGCTTACCCGTTGCGCGTTGCTGCGATTTCAAAAGAAAAGAAATTTAAGGACAAAAAATTAAAACGACACATTGAAATTTATCTATGTTAATACTATTTATTTATTCGAGTGCTTTAGAATATACAATATTTTTTGTTTTTCCTCGTTGTATATATGAATAAATCAGAAGGTTTTCCCACGCGTGAAGTGGCCACATACAGTTTTTGATTAGAATAGACGGATTTTCCAAATCTATTCCACGCATTTGCAGCTATTGTCCTTATGCTTTGTTAATGATCATTGCAAAAGGGAGTCGCACCGTAAACTTTAAATCATTAAATTCAAATGGCATATTTGTTTAGACTATTGGAATTCGTGGTAACAGTACATCTTCCCCTTTGAATTTGTCATTCGAAATTGTGTATTCAATGAAATTTTTCATAATTTCTTTTACCGAAAGTCTCGTACCGTTACAAAGTTGTGGTGAATTGATGTTTCAGAGAAGAATGATAGGTACTCCAATTTTCAATATTAAAATGTGCAGTGGAATACCTTGCAAATCCAGTAAATTCAAGAATTCCGTTGGGTAATTGAAAACTTCGTCTTGATTGATCACGGTGTCGATGGACTTATATGTTGTCGCTTCGCCTGTTATTCCATTTTGAATTTTAAATATTGTTGGTATCGACTAATATTGCAAGTGAACTGAACCACTGATGATTTTTGTAATTTCGCGTGATATTTGGGAAAAGTTGTTTTATCATCTAACAAAAGTTTGCTGGCAATATATGATACATTTTGTATGTCCGTTGATTGTCATCTTCCAATTTCTAATATCCAGCAATTATTTTGCGAAACGTTACACATTACACAATTTAAAATTTTTTCAATATAGTAAAATAAATATTTTTAATTTTTAACCGGTAAACAAATGCATAAAAAACAAATGAATAAATAAATATTTAATTTATTCGATTTTCAAAATTTAGTATATAATTACACACTACATTATTATAAAATTTTTCAATTTAGTAAAAATTTAAACAAATATTAAAATTTAAATAATTTAGCTTACTGCATTTCTTGCCAGTAGCATGTAACATAATATTTTATAATTTTGATCTGTAGCGATGTTTAAAAAATATTTATACCAAAAACCTTCGCCATGTCTTCTTAAAGTTTCTAGGCGATCGGATGAACAGGGAAGTAATGCTTACAGAAAATACATACGTGCATAACGCTAATTTAAACTTTTATTATTTAAAAGCAACAATATTAAAAGAACTTATTTTTAGTTAATAAGTAACATTTTAATATTCATCCCTCTCCCTCTCTTCGGTGATCTTCGAACGCTTTAGCAATTCGATCCTAGGCTTCACTGCATTTGAAAATTTTAGTTCAACTTGGCGAGGTGATATGAATCGTAGAATTTCAAAAGGTCCTTCATATTGGATCCCATTTTCTTTCGTTTATGTGGCTCTAATCTCTCCAACACTTTCTCTCCCATATCAAAAATGCTTGTTTCTCTTTTATCCTGATCTTTCTCTTTCATTGAGTTTGCTGCCTTCTCTATATTTATTTTAAATGACTTTAAAATTTCATCTTTTAATTCCTGAACATGTCCTGAATTTAAAATTAAATTTATTTTTCGGTCATAAACAATCTCAAAGCGAAAATCCAGAAGAGCTCTGTGTTGTTGCATTCAAACAAAACTTGATTCTAAGTAACATTACACACCAATTGTTTTCCTTATACCCTCCTTTTAATGATCTTGTAATCATATATATACTGTCATAATGGTTCTTTCAGCAAGCCCATTTGACTGATATTGATATGGTGAACTAAATTCTAGTCGCACTTTATATTTCTGCATCCATTCTCGTATCAATGACCCTTCAAAAATCTTCCGTCGGTGAGTTAATATACTATCTGGTTAGCCAAAACGATAAATCTAGTTATTCAAGACAACATTGAAAACAGTAATCTCATCTTGTTTTGTAGTCACTGTCAAACTTACAAGTTGGTAACCTATTAAAAGAGAATTCTGTTCTAAAGGCTGTTTTAATTTGAGATTCTTATGATAACTCAACTTGATAATAGACCTGTCCTAAATCAATTGATAAAAACTTTTTTTATCTTCCGAGGCAATCTAATAATAACTGCCTAGCTGGCATTGGAAATGAATGTGATTCTGTCACTGCATTAAGCCTTCTAAAATTTAGACACATACGAATAGAACCATCTTTCTTCCTAACTATGAATAATGGAGAATTTCATGGGGTTTGACACTTTCTGATAATTTTTGCCTTAAATAAGTTGCTCAATAATTCATCAATTTTGGTTTCTAAATTCATTGGTTGTCTACGAGGGTTCTACAAAATTGGTGACCCAACTGTCTTTATTTCATGTTTAATTATTTTCGTATGACCTAAATCAAATCTGGATGCCATAAAGATATTCAAAAATAATCTGACCAAAAGATGATTTCTTATCAAAATTCAAAATACGCAATGCAAATTTTTCTCTCTCTTCACCAGAATGCTGTACTTACAATAATAAGGAATCTATGTTGTGAATTTCTTTTAAAATTAATCAAAACTGCATTATTGTTTCTACACCTCCGATAAAATCTGGAGATATTTCTAACAACCACATTCAATTTTCTTATTTTATTTTTCCACTCAGCCTCTAAATTTATACTTCCTAGAGGTTTTTTAATTTCTTTTGAAAATACACCACACAATAAAACTTTGCTTGTCTTTAGTAATGGACATCCTATTAACTTCGAACAACGCTCACTCATTACACTAATCGATGCTCCAGTGTCCCACAACATCTCAATTTCTACTCTGTTAATTTTAATCTTAATCCAATTTCGGCCATCTTCCTTCATATACATCGCATCTTCTTCAACCACATTTTGTTTTTTATAATTGCTCATTGTCTCGACCCTACTGACGAAATGTATGCAACAGGGTATTCGTGATCTTCATCATGTATGCAAAAAACCCTTCTTTCATTCTTTCGTTCATTATTTCATAACAAATAGAAGCCTCTAAATAAATGATCTGACTTACTGCAAATAAGAATTAACTGTTCAGTGGGTATTGGAAACGTAAATGATCATTTTGGCCACAACAAAAACACTGCCTCGTTTTAGTCTCTAATGTTTAGGCTCTGGTAATCTACAGTATCGCTTATACAATTTTCTGGCAGTTGTTTTAAGATAAACATAAGGTTTATAACCTCTATCTACTCCATCACCAATAATTTCTGTTCTAGGATGTTCTACCATCGGTGTGCTTGCATGAAATTGTCTTTCCTTCTGCAATGGTTTGTTTTGATAAGAATTAAAATACCTGTTATTTTGCGTAAACACTTTCTTTGGCAAATTAACTAATCATTGTTGGCTTTTATTTTGAACAACATTGGAATATGTTCGTTGTTTCACAGCTTTAATTTCATTTACAATTTGCTTGATTCCGGATATATCTCATTATTGTTTCCTTGTAAGTGCAATTACAAATTCCCTTTTAGCGTGGTAGCCAGTAATAAGACTTTCAATCATATTGCTAATTTAAACTTTTATTATTTAAAAACAACAATATTAAAACAACTTATTATTAGTAAATAATTAACATTTTAATATTCATCACTTATATAGATAACATAAACTGAAAGAGATTAAAGAGAATTTCCAAATTTTTTGATAATATTTCGATTTCAAGATCAAATATTTAACTGTATCAAGGATTGACAACGTTGTCAAAAGAAAACAGTTTTTTCAAATGAATTTATTTAAGGAAATTGGTTTTCAGTAAGCATGAAAATAAATTATTGTAAAATTTTCAATAAATTTCCAATGTAAACATAATATTACACATCACGCAATGAGATAAAAAGTAGAACATCATAAACTTGCGCCATAACTAGCTTTTCAAGTGCCCAGTGCAAGATTTAAATTTTGGGCCCTAACCTGAAAATACAGTATAAAAATACACAGATGTAAAGTATTACTCAATCTCCATGAGTAATCATAGTTTGTTGACCTCTGACACAAAATTTATGACAGCAACATGTTCTATACTCATTAAATAATGGAAATTTTATGACAACTAATTAAAATATTAAAAACAATTTTAAAAATTACTAAATAATTATGAAAAAAACATTAAAAGTATTTAAAAGCTTTAGTTGCTTTTGACTTACGTCCTCGCTTTTTGGCTGATTGCTATGTATATAAATGCTTTTAGACATTGAGCTGATTTGAGATAAAGTTATATGTCAATCATGTTTGCAAATGTAATTCTCTAATTGCTCGATTCATGTGGGGTATTTCAACTACATTACCGTAAAATACTATTTTTTTGAGTGTTTAAGTGTTGGCATTTGATATTTGCTTATCTTGTTCATCTGATGAGCAATGATATTGAATTTTAGAAGGACCGCACCTTGTGGTACTCAATAAAATCCAATAGTTTCATAATTTCTATTTGCCTTCAAATTGATTGAACACATAAATTTAATCTTTGTAATGTCAAATATTTAATTATGTACATCTATAATTATTTATGTGATTTATTGCGTGATCATTCATGCGCGCAATTGTTAAAACTTTAAATATTTACATTTAGAATTATTTAATTAATTAATCGATTTCTGCAAATAAAAATATTTACTTTAGTAAATTGTCATCAGGTCGATTTAGAGAATCTTGTAGAGAAATTGTTGATTTGAATTTAGCAATATTATTCTGGTCGGAAATCGAAACGGATTTAATAGATTTGCACTGGTAAAGATTTAGAGGTTGAATATTTGAATGTTTCATTTCTTCAAAATTATTATTCGGTACTTTAGGGGAAATAAATGTATTGTCTCCTTGTGCCTGTTTAATTCATAAGAATTCATAATGAAATTAAAAGAAGCAATTTATTAACTAAATGTAAGGATTTCTCAATTAATACATACAATTATAATAAATAATAATAATTATCTTTTTTTTTAATAATAATAAACTTTTGTTATCGCGTTATTTTAAATTGTTGAAATAAAGCCTATAAATGGCGACCACACTAAAAATAATAATGCGTATCAAGATAACAAGAGATGAAATTCATAGTAGAAGCGTCGCAGAAAAAAGCACAAGACTTATTCAATTTTATATTCGAAAAAAATATGGAAGAAGCATTGAAAAAGCATCAAATTTGACATAGAATAATGGATTCGAATGAACAGTTTATGCATCATTAGTGGTTTCGATTTGTTGATATCTGATGAAGCTGTGGTTTTTTATGGTATGATTTCAAAACAGTTCAAGACAGGAAGTCAAGTTATTGTTTTTGAATACATTTACCATAAAGAAATCAATGGCAAATATGATTATGCATCTGATCTAGATTATTCAAAAATAAGATGAAAATTTTGCTACATTCGAAATTAAAGTCAGAAATTTTTTTAATGCAAAAATTAGCAGTGAAGAAATTGTAAAGGATATTATTTCTAAACAAACTAGAAGTTTTGTGCTTTAAAAAATATATTTTTTAAGTTCATCATGAAATTGGAGGGCATTCGAAATCGAGCCAAATCATATGAAAGTCAAAAATATTCGGAAAACTATTTGGATCATGCGAACTTTATGCTCTGAAAGAGCATAAAGTTCATATGTTCATATTAATAAAATCTCCGCCATTTTCAAATTTAAAAGATATAAATATATTTTTAGCGTACCTTAAATGGTAGAATCAAATTTTTTAGAATTTATAGAAAGTACAACACAAGAACGAATGTTTGATTTTTTGCTAGAATAAAAATTGATTAACGAAATGCAAAACTGTAAACATTGCGAGATCGAGATGAAGTGTTGTAAATTTCCGAAATCAGAATTAGAGAAAATTTGGCGATGTATGAATGTAAACTGTGTACATTATGAAACTTCTCTATCTGTTCTTCATTGTAGCTTCTTCCATAATAGTACGATTTCAATTAAAAAAACACTAAATATAGTTTATTATATTTTGAAAAAAAAACAAAAGGATATATTAGATAATGTTTGCGTTTAAATTAAATAAATTTGTAGTATAAAAAAGAAACTGTCAGTAAAGATTGAGGAATATTTTAGAAAGAACCCTATTCGATTGGGTGGTAATGAAAAATGTGTTCAAATCAATGAAACGAAACTGAACTATTTGAAGGCACATAATGGCAGATCTGCCATTGCTCCTACCTGGGCAATTACTATGGTTGATACTAGCACAACTCCTGCTCGTGGTTATGCTGAAATTGTTCCTAATAGAAGTTCAGAAACTATGATACTGATCATCGAGAAGGTAGTTAGAAGGGGCATCACGATCCAAACAGATGAATGGAAAGCCTACAATCATTTAAGCAACAATGATTGCTATGAACATAAAAAGATTACTCATAAATTTAATTTTGTAGATCCAGTTACGCAAAATTTTGAAATTTTTAATAATAAATTAAAATTAGACAAAAAGTGAAAAAGGAGTTAAAAGAGACGATAGGCCAAGATTTTTAACATTTTTTATATTTATAAATACTTATAAAGATAATTCCCTGAACAAAATATGCTTGAGATTTTAAAAATTAATTAAATTTTTGTGTTAACTTTTTTGTAATATATTTTTGGTTAAAGTCCATTGTTTTTATTAATCTTTCTAATATTATTATAAGAGTATAAAGTTCGCATGTTGAATTTTTAAGAACATAAAGTTCGTATGATCCAACTATATTTTAAGAAAAATTTATTGAAGCTGTTCCTGATCACCAACCAATACATTTGGAAAGTAAAATCTACGAATTGATCGTAAAATTAGTTGAAACTGGAATAATAAAAAGTCTGGGAATTCACTGTTGGTGATTGTTGAAAAGAAAGATACATCAATACAAATGTGTGTGGATTTCAGGCAGCTTAACCGGTTACAGAGAAATATACATTTAAAATGCTAAGCATGCATCATTTGCGCGATTACTTAGCTGATTCACAAGTATTTTTGGACATGCCTACAATTAGGCGGAATTAGTTTAAAAAAAGCAGGAAGTATATATCATTTAATACTAAACAAGGTCAGTTCTGTTTTAATCGAATTCCATTTGATTTAACAATGACATCAGCTACATTCTGAATGACGTTAATGCATATCTTGAAGATTTAAATTCAGATAAACGCAAAATTCATGAAAATAAACTTAAATTTATAAGTTCCGAATTAATTAAAACGGTATCTATCCGAACAAGAAAAGAAATATTGGCCTTAGATGAATATGTCATGAATTTCAAACAATATTTATCATAGCTAGAACATATAACAAGTCTTTTTTCATTAATACAACCAAGAAACCAATAAGTACTTAATTTCAAACTTGAATGGCAAATCTAGCTGAATATGATTTCGAATTCCAATATAGAAATGACAGCAAACATAATAATGCAAATGTGTCATCAAGAATTAGAGAATCGCTATGCTTACAATGTCAAACAAAGTATGATGATGCTATAATCTCTAAATCACGAATGAAATACATAAATTATATGACGAATATGTCTAACGGGAATCTTATAGAAAAAGTCAAGTTCAAACAAGAAAAGGTTTCGAATTTCGATGAAGTTAAAAATCTAATGAAAGGTGGTATTAAAAATTGTTGAGGTAGTACTAAAACTAGTTATGTGTAAAAAATAGAAAATTTAAAGATAATCGATAAATTTCTACTGTAGAAGATGGAAATTCCATCTTGGAATTATATTTTAGTACTAATCCCACTAGACTTCAATAAAGATTTTGATAAAAATTCACTAAAATTTGTCAACTTTAATAAAAGAAATGTTTAATTACGTTAAAGATCATTATTATTTGTCATATATGATTACAATAAGATTACCAGTGCTGGAAAAAATGCATTGTCTGCACGAAAAAAAACATAATTTCAAGAAATACTAATGAATTAATTATTTTGAGACAAAGAAAATGTTTCCTCTAACAAATTTTAGTAGATAATGCTAACATCGACGAAACAGAAGCTATAGTTGTTATCATTGACAGATTTAGCAAACTGATCAGCCTAGTTGCAGTCTCTAGAATGTATGATCAATGTATTTTTAAAAGTACTGTGTAATTGAATGTAAAGGTTTGGAAAACTAACCTGTTTTTTGATTAAATCTTGAAAGTGATTATGTAAAGATAAAGATGGCAGAATTAAACTAATAAGCAATAGATTCCTTCGCCTTATGAACATCAATTTAATAAACTGGCTGAACGTGTAATACAAATCATGAGATATACGAGTACAACAAAGAAAATGTCAAGAAAGAAATTGGTTTGAATTGCTAACACGGATTGAATTACATATTATTGCTACTCGGTAGAACTACATTAAATTTTCACCATTTGAAATAGTCTATGGAAAAAAGATGTTCAACAAACACATAATTTAGATTTGATTGATAACGCTAGAAAAAATTTAGAGAAAGGTTCTATAAAATTGAGTATGAAAGTGAAAAACGAAGGTCAAGACATTTTAAAAAGGGAGAATGGATTTTCGTTCGAATAGAAACATACTAAAGGCAAGAAATTTATATTCAGTATGAAGAGCCATTTCAAATAATCAAATTCATTTCTACCATCAGATTGAGCTCCAGTAATCTAGTGAGATAAAGCAGCACAGAATCGAGAGGCTGAAAACAGGACAGAGTTTTAGAGAATTATGGTGATTTATTATTAAATATTTCAAAATTTAATAATTATATGCTTAAATAATAATAAACTTTTCTTATCGCGTTATTTTAAATTGTTGAAATTAAAGCTATCATAATAATAATTGTTAAAAAAGGACATAAGTGCACAATATTAATTCTCAAGACAAATATCCAACACTCGCTTTTATAGCTGTTCGTTGGGTAACATCTACAAGTGAGTTTATTGATTTACTTATTATTGATATAGAATATATAAACAAACCAACATTCAAACATCATAACCAACCCCAAACTACGGAATAATATGTCAAACTACAATTTTGACATATTATTACATAATAGGTTAACTTAATTAATTATAAAATATTTTTTAATTACTTTTCCTTACAATAATAATAATAATTATAATGACTAATAATAATGATCATAATAAATATACCTGTTCCTTTGTTTTAGAAAGGCTACAATTCGATACATATCTATAAGAACTGGAGGAACTATGTTGAAGACTAGGACTTTCACCTTTGGAATCGATTTGCTGGAAAGAATAATTTTTAGTTTGATCAGAAACTTGTTGATTGTTAATCTTTATTGGTAGGCATTCTTTAATAATCGGTTGAGAATCAATTAAATGCACTCTTTTACTAATTTCTTGTTCTTGTTCTTTAACTTTATGTACTGTTTCTGGTTTAGTATGAGGTTTTATTCGAATCTGAACTTCATTTCTAACACGGTTTCCTGTTACGGGAATTGATGATTGTGTTTTAGCGATTAATTTCAGATTTTCAGTAGATGTTGAATTTATATTCTCGGTTTTTAAACTATTTAAACTCATGTCAGAATTCGACAGTTTGGAAAAGTGTTGAACTCGAACTCTATCAGGCTTATTTAAATGTCTTTCATTGGTAAATGATTTATCATTATCTACTCTTTTTCGTTCAGTAACTTTTTCTTCTTTTTTCTCATTTTCTCTCCTAGTATGATTTGAATGCTTTGATTTATGAGAAATTTTCGTTGACACTTCACTCAAATTGACTTCAGGTCTCAGCTCGGTTTTTCCCCGAGCTACACGAGAATTGCTTCTGTGTGAAGCAACTTCAGACTTCTCCAAAACGCTTGATGATCTACTATTAGTAACATTATTAGAAATCATATCACTGTTTTTATTTGTAGGTTTTTGTTTAGATTCTTTGATTCTAGTTACACCAAATGCTTTGTCGATGTCTGAGATTTTATTAATTTGTGAGTTTGATTTGCTCATTTCCTTAGACATTCTTTGATCTTTTACACTTGAACGATTGCAACTGAAAGGCTTATGATTATATATTTTAATTTCACTTGTGGAATTTTCTTTAGAAACATTTGCAACTTTATTGTTTGAAGATGGTCGCATTTGAGAAATGCAAGAAGTGCTCCTTCTAATACTTCTACGATTTGCATATGAATCTTCTCTAGAAATTTGAGGTTCAATATTGCGTTTTGCAAGATATTCAATTTCTGATACTGTCCCATTCATACTTTGTCTACTTGAAGCTCTAGACATTCCCATTGACATTGTACTTTTACGGCCTCCATAATACTGTTCAGACATAGTTGGAGTAGAAACTCTGTAATCAAATGTTGGAGTGTTATTTTGAGAAGTTCTGAAATCTTTAAAAGAATGTCGTGGGGTAACTCTCTCGTGTGGTCGATTAAGATTTTCCATTACAGAGGATGATAATTTTTCTACAAATCATTAAATTAAAACTGCAAAAATAACTACTATTAGCCAAGCACTTTAAAATTTTAAAATTAAAATAACTTTTAATCAAAAAATCTAGATTTTAAACCAGTATCCGTATCTATTACATGATTCTGCTCAAAACTTCAAATTATTAAATAAAATATTATTATTAAAATATTAAATAATATATTATAAAATATTATATTTTGCATTTGCGAAACCCTTGTTATTTCAGGAATTTTTTATAAAAATTTAATTTTATATGTAGCAATGTCTTTTTCTTTTATTGTGCTTATGCTGATTATTTATGAACTGATAATATTTGCAATTGTACCCATTATATCCATTCTTTGGTCGGCTATTCAATCTCATATAAGATCAGAACATAAGCACGAACAAAAAAATGTTTGGAAACTTTTAGAATAAGTCTTTTAAAATTGAATTTGTGATTATTTTGTTCAGAAATTATAATTATTTATTGTTTGGAATTGTTAATTTTTTCTTAATTTTTATATTATTTATTTATATTTATATTATTCTATGTTATATTTTAAGTTATCAATATACAATTTTTATCTTTACCAACCTAGGAGCGAGCCCTTTGTTAAAATTTTTATAGCTCACCACTGGTTATGGAAAAACATAAATTTCTAAAGTTGTCTTAAAATCGACATACCGTGCATATAATTAAAACGTCAACATAAAAACATATAATAATATCCGCCAAGAGAATATTATATAAAAATCTAAAATTTATGCAAAAATATGCATAAATTAGAAAATACATGCATGTTTAATAATAATAAAAAATTATAATAATGAATAGTAGCAGGATCAGAATTGTGGATTTGGATGCACAGACTCAATGAAAGTCATTTGCTCAGTGTATACTATATTCTTTCATAAACTGCATGTCACATTTTTAAGATACCTTTGAATTATTTTCATCCTTTGAATCATCTTTAGCTGCCTGATATACTTGTTTTATTTATTGTAATTTTTGATAAATTATGATCTACTTAATACAGTTCATTTTTCAAAGATATCATTAAAATTTACAATATAAGATTCTGAGAATCCTCAAATTTGCTGCAAATATTTATGACGCTTGTATAGATACAAATGAAGGAACCGCGTTGATGTCACTAAATAGCTTGTAATAATATACTTATAATTTCTAGCTTAATTTCTTTGGGTATTATACAGTGTGCATTTGGCATTATTCCTCAAACAATAAATAGTTTGAGAAATAAGTTCGTGTAAAAATATTTCCAAAAGTAAATATTACGCTTTGAAAAATTTACTAAATAAAAAATATAGTCATTCTTTCACCTTATTGGACCCATCATTCTTATTTACTTTACAAATTATGAGTAGATTGAAATAACTGACGCTGGTAAAAATCATAAAATGTTTCCATTTAAAATCTTTGCTACATAGCTTCCATAAAGAAATCGCAAGGCAAGATCAAATTTCCGCACTTCACGGTTTAATAAATAATATTTTTGATACAAAAAATTAAAATTATCTTTTCCGTTAATTTTAAAGTTTCTGTCAAATTTTTCCCATGTATCAAGACTTAACGCGACTTTGCTCTAAATATCAAGAACACTTACTTTGAATTTCATTTTTATCAATGAGACTGAGAGATGAATGTCGGGTGAGATTGAAACTGTTTGAAGATTCCACATTTCTACCATAATCAAAATCTGTTTGTCTCGATGATGGCCTAGAGTAGCTATTTGGTACATCTGAATTCGACATTGACAAGCAAGAATTCGGACGAGAATTCGGTTGATACTATACTCGTTAGGAAAAAAATTAAAAACCTTAGGCAAAAGAAATGATTTATATAAATATAAAGCTAATAGTAAAACAATAGGCATTTATCATATCTAGACATGAGCACGCGAACCCAGGCTGGCAGTGACAAAATTTTAGAGAAAATTTAAATCGGGAAAATATTAACTGATTTTTAGGAAATATTTTGGATTGCTAAATATTACCATTAATAAGTTGGTTTGAAATTCAAAAATCGTGAATTTATTTGCTCACTGCAGTACTGGGGCCTGCTAACATTTCTTTCTTTAACAAAATATGTTTGATTTCATTGTCTAATTTTAGGAACTAATAAGCCTCGTATATCAATTCTCTTCGTTAGCAAGAAGTCTATACGGAGAAACTCACACCAATATTTACAGAGTTACAGCTAAAATATCTGTTCCAACAGTAAATTATAAATTAATGGAATATTGAAACAAACCCAAATTCTTTAGTAAAAAATGCATTATAAAAATATAAAGGAATATAAAAAGTAAAAAGAGGAAATGTATTTTAATTAATTATGAAATAGAATGAAACATGATTGACATAGAAGCAGAAACTGCAGGTTTCTCTCAACATACATTGAAATATTAGCACACAAACCAAACACTAGCACGGATATGTCATTGTTGGCGCGAAAAATGGAAACTTGTACGAACTTGTTGAATCCCTAATGTTGTGAAAGATAGAAAGTGACCGTATATAAATGCGTACCTATAGCAGTGATCTTAAAAGTAGGTGGTGCAGTTATCAAGGGGTTGCAGCACCAGAAAGTTTGGGAATCGCTGTGATACAGCCTCTCAGTTAACGCTGAAGCTTTCTAGAGGAACGTCAAGGCAGCTCAATGATAAATGGCTACTTATAAAATAAATTAATAATCGATACCTTAAAATTAATAATTTTATTGATTTTGCAATTAAGAATTTATCAAAATTTATATTTTGCTTTATAAGTCATCTTAATACCTCCATGCAACAGATGAGTCTCAACAAGTATGTTTGATAACAATTACTTGATTTATGCAGTGCAGCAAGTTTCGATAGAAAGAAAGGTGGCTCAAACAGGAATACTGTTTTTGGCTTGCAAAGTGTGAAAATCAATAATGTTTAATAATTCCATATTTATATTTTAGATAACTTTTTCAAGTTGTTGTTGAACCTCCCGAGCACTTAATTGTTTTATTGCAACGGCAACAATTTGCTTCAATTCAATGTGTGATAGGATAGAAATTTTTCACTTTAAGATACCAAAATAGAACAAATATTTGATATTTTTTGTGCCTAAATTTTTTAAAGTTAAATACTGAATATCAACAAAAATAAACAAAGTTCCTTAAAACAGAGAAAATCGTTTTTCTTAACAGGCTCAACAAACGATATTCGGAATATCCCATTGCCAAATTGCTTTTGAAAAGTATAGAAATAGCATTTTATTTCTAAAAACATTATTCATATTTACTTACTCAAACATCACTTCATTTTTTCAAAATGTTCAGCTGTGAAAGAAACCTCGAAATAATTTTTATTCTCGGATCTAAAATTTGTAATGACATAAGGTAATTTATAATTGAGGTTTAGTTCTTCACTGATACCGCGCTGTTAGGCGATATTTAGCGTTAGCTTCCTCTTTTTCTCTTTATTTAATATTTACTTTCATTTTACTTTCGTATGGGAAAATTTCAAACAGGAGAGACACAAAGTCTTACGTCAAATTATTCACAAAAATATCTACTCTCCTGTCGAATCGTTTAATTGTTTTTATCTTTATTAGAACAACACACAGCATAATGTCTTGTTGGATTAATCTCTTTTCAGTTTCTGTAACTATTTCTAGACGATGTCTCCCGGTTGACCGTGAGAGATGCAGTTGATTACCTGGACGACCTCTCTGGGAAGAAACTTATGGCAAGAAATATAATCATCAATCACTATTAATCTAAATTGTAAGTAGGGTTTGCTTCCACTTTCTTTAGTATACGGAATAAAGGAATTCCACAATGCTTGTTCCAACAGATGGCACAGTATCAGGCTATCAGTTAAATTTTGGTCAGCCATATCCATTGTAGTCATTGGCTAGTTGTGGAATTTATTTTACATATTCTCATTTCGTAAAGATTGCATCATAAATAACGTCACCGAAATTTAGCCCATTTCTGACACCCTTAAAACACTATATTATAGACCTCTGAGAGAGAGAGAGGAAATTTAAGATCTCATATACAAATGTTTGTTTGCAACCTTATAAATAATATTTTAATTATAAGGTCTTTAGTCATCGTGGGAATTCAGTTTTAAAATTCCCCCATAGTTCCTTCGAGCATGAATATGACCTTTACAAGTGGCGCATACACGATCGAGTAAATATCGTTTTGATGCCTGTGATACTAAATCTCTAATTTTAAATTTGTCAGAATCAACCACTTTTTTAATCCAAAGTCTCTAGCAAATTTCATTGGTGAAAACGTTATTTCCTTCGAATTTCATTGATTCAATATCATTAATGATATTTCGACAAGAAGTGCAATTTAAGCCAGGTGATATTAAGTCTTTTTCCGAAACATTTCCTGTGCCTGAAAAATTGTTCGCTTGTTGATTAGACGAAGTTGGCGTGGGAGCTTGAAATTGTTGACGATTTGATCTTACTGCAAATTTATCAGTAGTTTATTTATGATATATTTATTTACAGAAAAGTTTTATATTTTAATTCTTTGTGTGAATTTTAACGATAAATGCTTTTATCTATTGTCATTTAAAAAAAAGAGTTTAAACGCTATATATTATGTATGAGAAATAATATTTAATATCAGCTATTTATAACACGAAATATTTTGTTAAATAAATTGTGGTATATTTAATAATTTATAACTCACATAAAGTCTAACAGCTAAGCGACGCTTTGCTTCCATAGTTTGATAACTTGGCCTCTCTTTATTATTTCTGATTGATTGTTCCTTGCAGCGAACAATATGGCGTTCAATAGCTTTCTCATGAAACTTCCTTTGACAATGTGGGCATTGCCTTAAATCTAAATAAAACACATTGTTTAAATTGTACTAAAACTAATTTTAACAAACCCGGCTCAACAATAGGTGGAGGAGGAGGAGGCAAAGGATTACCAGATGCTACCGCGTCAGCATAATCACGAGCCGCATGAACCGCTCGCATGAATTCTTCATGTCGTAATCGCCAGTTTAACCGTCTCTGGCGACGTTTTGCAAGCATCTGTTCAATTGTGAGAATTGGTTTATCTCCTTGATAACCATTTGTAATGAAGCCTTTATCTGTATTGTTTGACATTTTTGATTCTCGCTCTTTCAGTTTCAACCATGAATTGTAACATCCTCGTTTATGCTTACTCTAATTGAATAGTTTAGTGGTGATAAATTCACTTTGAGTATGCTAACCAATGATCCGGGAAGAAATGTTCTGTTGCAAAACTCACATGAAGTTAGTAAGGGAAATTCTATATAATAAAAAAGTATATTTTTAAATAGCCTGATTGGTAAATTTGAGATAAGTAAAATGTTTTTAAAAAATAAAATTTAATATTTAAATTTAAAAAATTTTATGTTATAAAATTTATAAATAGTAAATTTAGTGATTCAATACTTTCTAAAAACAATAAAATATTAAAATAATAATTGTTTAAATATGTTATATTATTTTTGGTTGGTTTCTTCCTGGTTATAACAGCGAATGCTGAAATATATCGTAAAAAATATCGTAAATTAAATCATTGCCATGTTTATTTAATTAATTATATAATAAAAAAGTAATACTTAACGCAGTGGTTCTTAATCGGTGTTCCAACACTACATTGGTACTTTTACGAAAAGATTTTCAGGGCGTGGGGACCTCTTCCCTCTCCGTAGCATCAACCGTAACGTTTAGTAAGGTATTGCGATTCGCGAAAGTTTTGCACTTTCGTTCTTCGGAACTTAGTTGAAATGACCCCGTGTGTTCCGCCAAAGATTTTGAGTTAACGTTTTCCCCATTACCAAAAGATTAAGAACCACTGACCTAACATTGAACACCAATATGTTTTTAACTTCTTCATGTTTCATCCACTAACCCTTACTACATCGATCAGAACAAATAATAATCTGAAAAAGCAATGTCTTTTGAATATGAAGGGTGGACTATTATTTTCCAACCCAATAAAAATAACATATCTTTAACAACTTGTTCGAGTGTGGCCATGATGGAAAATTACATTGCGGCGTTTATTGACAGCTACTGATTGTTTATGATTCAATGCATTGCTTCAATCGATTATTTGTTGTTTATATCGGTTACCATCAACAAAATACATTAAATAGCCTTCTATTCATGAATATTCCTATTTGCCAATGATGTTGATGGTTGAGCAGAATCTAACCACGGTTTTTTATGTTTTGGCTTATCGAAAAGATCCAATTTTCATCACGCCACAATCTTATATAAAATTGGCTTTTTGTACCAAGAAAACATTGAAATACGCTCGTTGAGGCGATTTTTGATGTCTTTTTCTTTCAATTACATGGCAATTATTGATCTTTATTTTGAATCTTTCCCATTTTATGTAAACCTTTCCTATAGACAGAATGAGTAACATTTAATGCTTCTTTCATTTTGCGTTTGAACATTATTTTCGTTTCAGAACTTTTTCTGTCGATTTAGGAGTTCTTTGTATTTGACATAAAAAGCAACACTTTTGATTTGTCTAAACCAAGGGTCGGCAACCTATGGAACGCGGTGGAGAGGTTAATTGCACTCTATACACCACTATAAAGTGTTCTGGATAATAGCGACTCTTATATTGCTAAAGGCGGTTCCACATATATTCTCTAATATTATTAGATAAAAATATATATTTATATTAGTATTGAAAACGTCAATATAATATCATAGGCATCTCTTGTGTTTCACATATGGCATTAAAAAACTGCAGATCACACATGTGTTAATTTGCGGTTTTCAACAACAGTGTAAATTTAGCCTTGTAATTTTCTTCGGAATTGAGCGGGTCATTTTAAAATTCGTTTCAGTCTGTTGTGATACCAGTTGAAACGTGTACTTTTTTAGTGTTGGTTTTTACCATTGATATATAAAACTAACCAGGTAGCCATTACTTATTTGTAAAAAAAATAAGGTGGCACCCTGAATTAATTGGCAGTGTAGCTTGACACACCACAGCTAAAAGGTTGCCGACCCCTGGTCTAAACCATTCCTTACAAGAACAATCCGATTTAGTACGATTAATAAAGATTTTCCCTAGAGTTCTGTGACCGTCAGCTGCTGTTTATATCAATTTAACATCCTTTGATAAACTAAATCAATTGTCTTTGCTACACTCCATTTTAAACGTGCGCAAAATGGTGTAAAATTTGAGTTACAATGTTGCCAGTTGAATATTTCATTTTAAATTTTGACTAGAGCCAGTAATATTTTGTGGGAAGTTTTCGAGTTTCAGACCTAATAATTTGTTTCTATACTTTTAATACCGATTTCACATTCAAAATCATGTTTATATTTTATCTATTAGCTACAATCGCGAGAAAGGCAATGTTTACTTCAAGATTGTGTTTTAAAATTGGACAGACATTTTATAGTTGCAATGAAAATTATGTAAATATATATGCCTGATATTTATTTTTCAAGAATTCGCCTTTAGTATCAGTTCAATTTCAAACTTAGTTATTTTAAAATCAGTTAAACCCATCATACTAGAGCCAAGCCTTATAACGAAGGTAATGACCAAATTTACCGACTTCATTTACCTTAATGATTTCAACACTACCTAGGAGTTCACATCAATTTTAATGTTTTGACTGAATTTATTATAAGTATTTTTTTATGTATGGAGATTGAGTGAGAATGCTAGCCAAAAAAATTAGTTGAAAATTAATTTTGTAATTACCTTAAAAATTAAGTTTAAATTTGTATATTCGAATTCTATATTAGAATAATTAAAAATTTTATAATGTGTTACAAATAAATATTCTAAAAAGTAAAATTTTGCTTATGAAAATTAATAAATTAAAATTAGTTGCTGTAATTAGAAGATAAAATTACTTAATCTAGAAGTAGGAATTTCTCACTCATGTATTGCAATAAAACCGATTAAATTAATTTTTAAAAAAACATTAAATAAAAGTTTGCCGATAAATAGATTTTATCAAAAGTCCATGTTAATGTGAAATCCGAAAAATTTTTGAAGTCTTTCTGACAAAACCAATAAAGGGAAATTTGAGAAAGAAAAATCTAGGAGATTATATAAGTTATCTAATGATGTGACAGTTATTAAATTCGGTGGTAGGAGTGGAAAGTCAAAGTTCAAATTAACCAAGACCTGCTGCAGATTTCGGTACGGTTTGAAACTTATAATTGTTCATGTAGACTTAAAAATGACATCAAGTGAAACTTGATGTAATTTTTTGGTTTGTAATAGAGCTCTTTGAATTCAACATATTTGCATCATTCGGGGAAATTTTTTTCAAATTTGAAACTCAACACCCACTGCCGAAAATGCTGCAGGTATCGGCTACCGATGTGAATGAATACTGGCTCATTCACTCGTTTCTGAAATGTTCCATATAAATGTTCATGTACGCCATGATGTGCCATCAATAAAGTTAAGCTAAATATTTATTAATTAAATTATACATAGTTAAAACGCTTACATTCGAGTTTCTATTACAGCTTAGTTAAACTTTATTGTTCTTTATTTCAAAAGTTTTAATGAATATTTTATTTTCAATAAACATATTATTAAAAACTATTATAAAATAATATTTTCTTAGCAATTTATTAATGGATTGCGAAAATTTTAATCAATAATTATTGCCACAATAAATAGAAATAACCTGATTCCTCATATCCAATAAACTCACGACTATTGCCATAGTAGCTTGGATCAAGGGATCTATTTTCACTATAATTCCCGTTAACTTGACTTTGGCATCTCAATTCCTCTAAATCCATTTTCCATTTAAACGGTGATTTGAAGAAAATTCATTAGATGGGTTTTATGATTTAATAAAACAAACGTATTTCCAACGCAATAACATTTAAAAACAAAAATTATTTAATTAAAAATTATAACTGATAAAAAATATATTTATATTGCTTATAATTTCTATTTCATATTTGTCAATTCAGCCTGAATATAAGATTATGGAAAATTTTAAACTGTACTATGCGAGTTATTCCTAGAAATACCCAATTGCTTTATAAAATATAAACATATGATTTTTTTATAATTGCTTTGTTACATTTTATTATTGTAGAGAACATTTGAGTAAATTAAATTCCGAATTTGTTTTAATAATATTTGTTATAATTATTTTTGAAATGGATGAAAATAATGTACTTTCGAGTATCCAAAGTTATATACAGCTCGACGAATCTGTTCGTGAAATTCTTTTAAAAATTATCTTGTAATATTTCTAATCACATAGGTTACCTCCACACAGTTAGTAAAAAATCTACATTTATCCCCAAAAGAAGCAGAAAAGTAATTTCAGTCATTGTTGTAAATGTTTTATTTAACATTAGATATTTAAAGAAATTTCAAGATCAAAATAAAGAATATCGTTCATTTTTTCTAGATTATTCTTCTGAAGATAAAATTGTATTTATATTTGAATTGAAATTAATAATTTCTTTTAATTAGAATCACACCTTAACTCTTTCTCAATCCTCAAAAAATGGCATCCTCATTTCACTGCAAAGAGTTGAATCAGATGTAAAAGTTTTCAAATATTTTTAAATTAATATTTTCTTTTTATTCAGGTATTAGACTTAGAGAAATTTTACAATACAAAAACTCATCAAGATAGCAAGTATTAATTTTTTTGTTTTGGTAAAAACAGTTAATTGTATATTATATATTGTTTTTTATTTAACCAGAAATCCACCTATAAGCTCCAGTGAAATACATTTGATACCAACGTTATCGAATAAAGAGATTAAAAAGGAAAATCCTGATAAATCTAATGAATTGAAAAGCTCTAGGTCAGAAATAAATATAAAATTTATTCCAGAAACAATAATATCGAATAAAAGGTCTGGATTAGTTGACAAATCAGCAAGTAAAATTAGAATAATAATAACGAGCACTATTTCACATAATTAAGTAGCTCATTCGACCACAAAAGAGT
Organism: Schmidtea mediterranea; assembly: GCA_022537955.1. Lineage (NCBI taxonomy): Eukaryota > Metazoa > Platyhelminthes > Tricladida > Dugesiidae > Schmidtea > Schmidtea mediterranea. Next base: position 216,202,055 of record CM039679.1, on the reverse strand, counting down.
CTAAGGAAAAGGGTAATTTTATATTAATGTTTGAGCTTAGTAATATTTAATTGTAATTCCTTTTAATCAATGCTTAATAATTTCTTCGCGCGTCAAACGCCTTTTATAAATAAAGTCTCACACTTTTAGCTCATTTTAGCACCCTCGCCATAAAAGTTATTCACCACAAATATTAAATCGACTCTAATTGTAGCATAAATAGACTACTGATAATTTGTAAATATATCTATCATTAAAATATTTTATATGATATTATTTATTCTTATTTCATAATTTCAAATATATCATAAATAAACTACTGATAAATTGCCAGTAGACTCTATAATCGAAATAAGAGATTATTTTTTCGATTTTAAATAGTCAAATTCGTGTATTACCAATTTTTTTTTATATCAAATTTTTACGAAGTATCGCAAAATGACCATCTAATACAATTTCCAAGTATATTGATGCATTATTATTGATACCACTTCGCAGTGTTAAAAAATACAATTGAAGCAAATAGACATTGGAAAACATTGCAAACCTATTGTCTTATGCTCTTGGAATATAATTGGAATATAATATTGATTTTACTAAGCCAATGGAATAAATAAGAGAATTATTGACTTTAAAGGACTTGACATTTTGAAATATAGAAAATTTAATCCGAGAAGAAAAATTAAATTACGAAATTTCCATAAAAAAATGCAAAGTTGGACAATATTTAAGAACCTCAATTTTAATGAAAAATAGGAATTACGAATGACTTCGAAGAAATTTTTGATATTTCCACATCAATATTTATTCCATGCAAACAAATTTTTCAGATTTCTTTATTTGTGTTTTTTGGTCGAATTTGTGCCAATAGTTCTGGCTCTATTAAATAAAATCATTACTAAATTCGAAGAATTAATGACACATTTCAAGGTGGACTAATATCAGTAATTCATACATGGTGAAGCTAGATGTCACAGGATATCTTCTAATACAAGATAATGCATCATTTCATGACAGAAAATAATATGATTGGACATTTGGCTCCTTATAGCGCATTTATTAACCCCATCGAGTGTTTCCAGTAAAATTAAAAAGTGAATAATGTTAAAAGTCTCACCGGCTCAATTATTCAGTACAAGGAGGTTCCTGTCATATTTTTATCATTGATCCAAGTATTGTATATCCTGTCTCTTCTGATCAGACGTTTGGCATCGAAAACCGTATTATTGGGGTTCACCGCAACTTGATTTCTCACAGCATCATTTCCAAGTCCCTCCGTATCCGCAAATGCAACAGAGCCTAAAATAGTTCCGTTTCATTGGACACTACATTACTTCAATATTTTCAAGTCGCAAACTGATAAATAGAAATAAGTAGTTCCTAAATCGATACTAACTGCTGATCCTTTAAATATTTTGGCTAAAGCGACAATGGAAATTAATTGATCGATTCGAAAAAATAAATTCCAATGTTTCAAAATTCTTTATTTTCTCCGAGTCCGTTAAATTCAAAATTTTCTTTGTTAAATTTCAATATTAAAACATACATATTAACAAAAACAAATCTAATTAATTCGTTAAAAAAACAATTAATTCCAATGTGACAAACGAAATTGACCTTGTTTCGATTTGCCAATAATTTAATGGGGCATTTCAAAAACCAGATTATGATGATTTAAAAAGTTTTTATCATATTTGTAGATTCTTTCCAAAATGTTTGAAAAAATAAATTATTTTATGAGCAATGTAAAAATTGTTATCGATTCCACAAAATTTCTTAAAATATTTTAAATTTCTTATCAAAATAAAAACTTGTCGTAAAATAGTTTTTATTTTAAAATAAATTACATTAAACATTAATAAGCATTAAATTATCATAAGTTCAATTGATAAGCCTTTATTCGATGTCATAAATGCCCTCTTAAATTTTGGTGTAAAAAGTTTTTAGGATATTTCCTGAGTTGTATATATAATCATGAATAAACTATTGTCAATGGTTTTTATAATTGCGATATATTTAATATTATAAATAAATACATCTTAAATAAACTACTGACAATTTGTCAATAGTTTTTAGTAATTGCAATATATTTAATATTGTAAATAAATACGTAAATTAACTACTGATAAATTGTCAATTGTTTTTTTACAATTGTAATATATTTACTATCATAAATAAATACAGCATAAATAAACTACTGATAAATTTAATAACTTTAATTTTCACAACTGATTTCTTTTCATTTTTCAATGCCATTTATTAAAAAAATTCGACTATGAATCAGTAAAGATATCGATGTTTTTTGATATTTACTAATTTTCGGCACAGCCTTTTCAAGTGATCATAATCATTATTTATTAATTTTATAAAATAAGAAATTAATTAATTTTATTGGCTGATTTTAATTATGAAATATATTCATATTAAATTTCCTCTTTCACATTTATCAGAGTGACAAACAGTAATTTGAAATAATAATGATAAGTTTTAAATTATGAATATGTTTTTGGGATGACGGATAGCTGAGTTTTGTAGTGTATTATTTGAAAGGCGTCAAAAATGGGTTAAAACTACATGATTTCATTTTTGGATTCCCATTATGTAACTATTGCAGATATTCATAAACGAAAAAAAGTAAAGGAAATTTCACAATCAATCATCCTTCAAAAAAATGAGTAAAATTTTCTTTAAAAATTTCAAAAATTATGAAGAACGAGTTATATGTTGATATAGTCAATGGATCCAAAATTTATGTACAAAATGCTACGAGCACGAATTTTTTGAATTGTTTTAAATTTTCCATGTACAAGATTTTTTACGAAATCACTTAAAGAAGGAGGTTCTATAATTCCTTTCTGATTTAAAAAAAACATTAGGTGAAACTATTACCGCGGGAAACTATTAAGGCTTTCTATATTTTCCTATCAATGTATTCTTTTGATAACCCATTTGTAATCTTGATTGCAACATTCTCTCTAAGAAATTTAAAGATTAGATTTTCCATTTTTTGATTTGGTTTTCTTATTTCTTGAACTTTGTCCACTTAAATTTTTTCCTTACACTTTCGATATTTTTTTTCATTCATATTTTGGTAAAACAAAGTTTTTATCTTTCTCAAAAGTTGATCGAGAATTATAATATAATTGATTACAATTACAAAATTCTGATTAAATGTTTTAGAATTAAATTAAAAAATCCCATAGAGTTGCTGCTTGTAAGGAATAAATTCAAGATATTCTCTACATTTATTTACATTTATTTAAAACTATCTACATTTATTTTAATGGTATATATTATATAAAAAAGTGATATTTTTATATACTGTATAAAATAAGATAATCAATTTTTTTGAAAATTTAAGTATTTAAATATTGATATTCTATAATCAATTCTATTATATTGCTTTTCAATTGATTTTGCAATTTCTAATTTAATCCTAATTACGTTGGATCAATATACTTACCTTAAAGTATGCGATGAGTCTCATTGAGTCATAACGGATTTAAGTAGATTTTCTGGTGTTAATCATATTTTCACATTTTAAATTCATGGTGACTGTAATATGTTTACAAAATATTTTTAACAAAAAATATAGAAATTTACGAAATCGAAATGTGTCTCCGAGACTCATCCTAACGTAATTAGGGTTAAAAATTCTATGTTTCATAATAAACAATTATCTGTTTTGAAATAAAAAGTTGTTAGGCCTTATTTTTCTATTCATTATCAAGCTCTTATTTTTTGAACTTTAACTTTCTTAGCACACTTTTTCAAACAGCAGACAAAAACAGAAGAGCTCATCATGCCGGGTAATTAATTATAAATAAAATCCTCTTTTATAATAACTCAGAACCGGTAGTATCTGCCAATAACTTTGATTCTGACTTTGATCTCTCTGATTCTGGTATTTGCATATTAATCAACTTTTGAATAGAATAATTAACAAATTTAGAGCTTATTGTTCCTAAGCAAACATCTCCTGTTAAGAGTAAGCACATAGCTACTAAAGCAGAAATGAAAACTGAGAATGATGTTAAATGCAAAAATACACTTAAAAAAGATAAATCCAAATCTCGACTATTTGAAAATTTTGAAAACGGTAAATCTTTCAGTGATTTCTGCTATATTATTGAAATTGCTTTCTAAGTGTCCCATAAAAGAGTTTTACCAAAACGTCGTAGGCTAGTAATTGAATCTGATGAAGAAGATAATGGTAATAAGTGTAAAGAATTGAACTTATCTGTTTCGATTTCAGATGAAAATGTCTTGGTAGAAGCATCATTTGAAGAAAAAAAGTCTTCATCTACTTTAAAATCACATCCATCAAAGAGATATAAATCATCGGATGACAAAAGGGAATCTATAGAATCTGACGAAGCTCCAATAAAGAAACAAATTATTGAAAATGTTTGTAAACCAGGATTTAAAAAAATCGAAAAAACATACAAAGATGAAGATGGATTTTTAGTGGTGGAAAAAGTTCTTGTTCCTATAAATGGTGAAAAAACTGACAGTCAAATTAGAGAAGATACTGAATCTATTCCTTCAACACAATCGATAAAAATCCAATCAATTCTTCCGGCACAATTATCTAAAATAGAAAAAGTATTTGGAGATTTTTTAATAACGATTTTTTAAGGTCAAAATTATAGAAAATCGGTAAAAAGTCAAAAAAAGTTGAATCTCAAGGGAAACAGACAAATATAATGAATTTCTTTCAGAAGAATACTTAAAACAAATTTGTTATAAATAAATATATGTTCTGTTGAATTTATTGTTTTAAATTGTTGATTATTGTGTGAATATTTATTGATTATTTCAATATAAAATATTTGAAAAGGGCCTTATCTTTTGATCCATTGATTCATAAGCATTGTATCAGTGATAAAATCTGGAGCTCCTATGTTTATGATTATAAAGCACCTTAAAACATATTTTTAGATTTTTTATTTACAAAAATAAAAATTTTGTTTTAAAATGGAAAAATCTAATTCAATAACAAAAAAAATGTAAATAATAGATAAATAAAGATAATAAGTAAAATAAAGCAAGAAGTAAAAAATAAACAGTTCATTGATAACATTATTTTGAATAACATAAAACACTAGATTCGAAACCTAAACCTGGAAATAATTTGTTTACGTTAGTCAGTGGTTTCTTACTATCATTTTAGATTTAAGCGATGCTCCTACGCTGACTACAGGCACTACACTAAGCGTTTCATCAACAATTTCATCATTAGCCGTTTCATCAACAATGTTTCTGTAGTTATTATTTATAATTTTTATCAGTATCCGATCTAAGGCGGGGCGATATTTAAAAGTAATTGCTCATCCAGGAAGCCTAGTGGCTTAATTACAAACAGCTGAATTTGTAATGTACTTGATCCTTATTGAAAAATTATTTAATAAATTGATATTTTCAAAAAACAGGTGTAAGTAAAGGATCATGAACACAATCTGTCATAATCTAACTTCAGAAATATATGAAAAGCAAAACTTTCTTAATTAAAAATTCTTGCTTATTCTTTCAAAGTACTACTCGATTACGTAATGTCTTTTGAAGGACACATTTTGGTGCCACCCTTCTTCTTACTTACTAAATAACAATAGATAATAATTATGGACTTATAAATTAAATAATTTATAAATAAAATTTCCATTTTAATCCAAAATCATGATATTTCTAAAATTCTGGATTTATTTTCGAGTACTAATTAAATTGTCGGTATTTTATTAATAAAATGGTCAGTATTTTAATTTTTTTTGGTCAAGAAATAATTAGTAAATAGTCGGTATTTTATTAATGTATTTATTACAAAATACAAATAAAAATAAGCAAAAAAGATGAAATTAATTATTTAAAACTTAATCAACTAACAGAGCCTTTATTGCTTTTTTGACATGCCTCTTTTACTAGTTTTTCTAATTGGTATTTATGGTGGGTTGGTTGTTTATGACCTTGACACCCATACATACAACATTCAACAGTACCCAATGGTTACTCGTTGCTCAGCAACGTTGGTAATGTAACCAATTGTCCGTTTACTTACTTCGTTTGGTCGACCCTGTTCGCGATAAGCTATCTGTGCCTGGGCGAAGACTAAGGGGTACGTCACTGCACTCCATTCTGGGCACGCAGATAACGCAACCTCTAAGCCCCGAATATGGGTTCGCTGGGCTTGGGTAAGAATCTTTTCCTCTTTCCTTCCCTATTGAGCTACGGTCAAGTGTTGGTATAGTTGTTTAGCTTGGGCCGGCTTAATCCAAGTGGCTTTGATTTCTTGGATCTCCCGAAATAATTGTAATAGTTGTCGGTGTAGATCAGTGTTCTCTCGCCGCATACTTCTTAATTCTTGGCCGAGCGTTCGGTTCACGTTTATATCTAAAATCCAAATAGATTTTATCAATTTATTTTACCATCAAAAATTGTCGTCCAGATTATTTTAGTGACAGATTAAACAATTTTTATGTATCTCAACTATATCCAAACTTTATTAGGTTATCACTTTACTTAGTGTGCATTCTATGTCTTTAGTTAGAATTTCCTATAACTCTTAAAAACTTATTGTATGTTTTATGAATCATCTCACACTTCTTGACCGTTATGTTGTTAATCTTATTCCAAATTTACTATAAAAATCTCATAATTAAAATATAAACTCAATACAACAAAATAAATTCGCAAAAATCATTCAACAAGTGACTTTAATTTGTACGATCAGAAAATCTGTTGTTGTTGTTGGCGGGATATCTTCTTTGGGGATGACGTCAAGCATAGGCGTGATCATTTCGTTGTCGATCGCCTAAACGATCCAATAATGCCGGCTGAATTAGTCGGTTCGGCAAAACCAAATGTGTTGGAGCTTCCATCTTGGCCAAAGCGGGATCGTCTAACTCCTAGGAGACTCCATAATCTGGAGCCAATCCGTCCGTGCTCGGTATCACTCTACTCAAGATATCCGCATTGATGCTAGCCAATTGTCGTCTAGGCAGGTTCCCCTGCTATCTGAATTTCCTTTCAAGGTTCTCCTGGCGATATAACGTAAATTCAGCTTTTTGTCGGATCTCTCGTGCCGGATTCCTGCCTGGCTCCAGCTTGATAGCTACGCTGGGTAGCTCTACATCGTCATCTAGACTCATCGGTCGGCGTGGCCAATTGTCGTTCCCATAAGTTGTCAACGAATATCCGCGGTCCCATTGTGCTTGGCGGAATCTTGCCGTAGACTGAGCTGGGATCGATCACCACTTGAGTTTCTTCTCATGCAATTATTAGCCATAGGTGATTGATTCGTTGTTGGATTCATAACTGAATTTCTTTTATTTAGGTCTGGGTTTATATAGTGATATTGTACAGACAAATCGCTGTTTGATTTACTCATTTTTCTCATTAATTATGTCGATTTTATTTAATGTTTACGTTAGCTGACATATTCTTAGTGGGTGATATGTGATATTCTAGTCGCATTAACTTCAACATTTTAATAGGTGGTCTATTGTTTATTAAATAATCTAAACACAGTAGCGTGGGTATTAGATACCACCTGTCGTGACCTCGTTCATTCACTATTGAATTAATTTTAGTTCAAATGCTTAAATCGTTGAGTGAAATTTTATTGTCGGTGAGAAAATATCGTCAGTTGGAATTATTCTCGTTATCATAACTTGGATTATTATCTGTCATGCGTTTAGTAGTCAATAACCTTCGATATTCATGATGATTTCGTCAATTGATCATTCGATTAGATTCATTCGTTTTCATGTAATCTGCGTTCAGAACTGGGTGTTTAGTTGACTGATTTGTGGAGATGTGGTCTCGGAACGGATGTCTGCATCGTGGATAATCCTATTTGATGTAATGAGTTTGTGGGGAAGCTATAGGGTTGGTCACTCTCTTGGTGTGGTCACTTTATTAATTTTTATGAAATCATCTCTTCTATTTAGACTATGTCTTATCGTATTATAGCTGGTGCAGAAATGATAAGTCACGATTCCAAAGATTTACCCAAACTATTTCGACTATATCCATTGGTGATAGTGTCCTTCATATTTTCTCCGTTCATCATGCCTTATTTTGTTTTTATTATCAACATTTTATGATTAATTATGATTAACGTTAAAGATAATTTTATTATGGTTGCTGCTTTCGCAATTATTCTTTTTGCTATCATTATAAATTTTTATGGGTAGTCAGAATTTGATCACTAAGTTCTTATGGTTATTGTTCTTTTATTGCCATACTTAATGTTGTGGGACGTTAGGGTTTGACTATCCAGTCCTTGCTATTATCGTTAGTATTAGGGTCTAATCTCAATTGTGGTATGAATTTGGATATTATTGGTTAGAAGTTTCATTTATTGTCTTTATACAACTTATGATATTGTTGAAATATATGATTTATAATCGAATCTATAACGCGAGGCATGGTATTATTGAGGTTACGAATTCAATCATCCATTTTCATAAATTTAGATGATCTTACGATCTCATAGTTAAAGGTGATAGAGTTATTCTTATTACCTTTCTCGATCGAAGTACTCGTTTCGTGATCATGTTTTATTGATTCATTTGTATTACTTATTGACACTTTACTTTGTTTGTCTGATTTTATAAGTGTTCATTGTGATGAGCTCCTACCGTTGCTCTGACTACTAAAACCTTACTATCTTTACTACTGAATCTTAATTTCGACATGTTCATTGATTTTTTATGGGTTTAGTCTTTTTATAATCGTTCCAATTTTCTTTAATTTAAGTTTAAAATTGATCTTAGCTGGGTTTAGCCCTAACAGATTTTTATCATCGTTCAAATTTTCCTTAATTGCGTTTAAAATTGATTTTTGTTGGATTTAGACTTGACAGAATTTTTATAATCATTCTGTTGGACGTATAGAAATTTTCAGCTTACTGTATCACTCATCCTATTGGTGTGACCTTCTCGTTTAACTACTAGGGATATCTTCCTGATACGCCGCACGATTTTAATAACCATTGCGTACCCATGACCGAAATCATGTTGGTACTGTACGCAATAGCCGAATGCCATTCGAGCAGGTGAGCGTCATTGCTAACACTACTCATCGAAGGACCTTCGCTTTCCCGGATTATTTGCTGCCGATGGAAGAACTTACGCTTTTTACTCCTTAACTTACTTCTAGCCCCTTGTATTTATGTTAATTACGTCGAGAAAATCGTGGAAAACATTTGTGCCCCGTCATCAGTTTACGAACTTTATCTATGGTATCCGTTATCTGGTGTCGACACTTCGCCTCTCCTAATCCCAAAATAATTAATTTAGACTCAACAGAAAGGAAAGAAAAAAAGTACAGGTAAGTTGTATTAAGCATGATACACATTGATGCCATATTTACAGAGGTTAGATAGTTCATACAGATAAACTTCAGAGCTGAGTGAACGCAGTCCGTTCCCAACTCAGTCCCCCTCGGCGTCGATGTCGGTGGGCAGGCACCTTCGCTTGGCCGGCCGGTAAGGTAAGGGATTTGCACTGTAGTTGCCCTCAATACGAGTGGAGGGTCCTGTGATTTCAGGCTGAGGAGTGCCACTAGGAACATCGCATGTGAGGACAGCGATGTCGTTGAGGTCCAAACCCAAATGGTCGAGAACTTGGGCGACCCGGGGAGGATCGGGATCCTCATCCACGAGACTTATGTGGATGGAACGAGCGGGCGACGCGAAGATGATATTGGGAGCGTAGAGTATATCTGGATCTAGCCCCGGAATCTCGAATTCCTGGTATGGGGGTGGTAGATCGTCGATCCGGCATGGGCCATCGAGTGGCTCCGTTTCTCGCAGCAGCTCCACTTCTCTACGACGACGGTCTCGACGTCGTCGATTACGGTTTGGCCGTCGATGGGCGGGATTTGCAGTCAGTTCTGCCACTGGAATTCGGGGCGATTCAACTGGTGGAGGAGCCGAGGCGGTTGGAATTAAGGGAAGTCCGGCCAACGGTAGATGATGTTCCGGGATTATGTTTAGTTGGCGAGCCCGGACGCTTCCGGGGACGTGAGTTTGGAGTTCCACGTCCGTGAAGGCCTGACGAAGGGCCGTGGCTTGTTCTTTGATCAGCAGCCGTTGGCTGCGCGACTCCGCGATCAGATCTTCCCTAGTGCGGGTTAGCCTTTCTATTTTCCGGTGTAGGCCTTGGGTGGCTTCCGGAGAGGACCAGGTACCCCTGATCCTTTCGTATTTGGTTCTTAAGGAATTATACTTCGCCTCCATTTCTTCGAGCCTTTGGCGAAGTGCAATGACCGACGGGGAAAGTCGGGGAATCCTTGAGAGGTTATTTACTTCTGAGTTGGAGTTAGTATTCATTCTAAAGAAAAGGAAAATTTTAAGAAATGGAGGTTACTGAGAGATGGGGGGGTAGATTGACGGAACAGTAGCAGGAGGGGGTTCAAATGCTTATTTGAATAATTGACTCCAAAATTTATTATTCCCCGTTATGGCTTACACCCGTGGAGATTTCCACTACCTATTAGATAGGGTTGCGATTAATTATCGTTAGATTGGGGTCTTTCACGAAAATTGTGGAGTGGTATTATACTGTAGTCCCGTACCTTGGCAAGTCAGAGTCATGGTAAATTATATTATTATCACTATCATGGATGTTACTAATGGGATTAAAATTCGTGAGTTTCGTTATAAGATCAGGCTGCCATTTTATAACACAACGCTATCAATATTTGATATTATCATTATTAATGGTTATTACGGAGTTTAGATTAACCCAATTTAGCCCTGTAATAAATTTCACTCATGTTCCCATTATTAATAACTTGCTGCCACATTAGAAATTAATATAGATCGCCAAAACGATATTTCTATTATTATGATTAATATTATAACAAGTAATGTTGATATTTTTACTAATTAATGAATTTTACCGAATTGAAATTAGTAAAACTCGCTGCATACTCGTCCCGTGGCCATTATGATATTTATTATTATTAATTACATCAATGTTTACTACCTTAATGATTATTATTAAGTTTTAATTAACTAAATTTGTTGAAATAATATTGATACTATTAGAACCTATCGTCCGTAAATCCGGATTATTGTTATGAATAGTCTATCATTAATATTCCTAGTGGTACTACCGATCCGTTTGAGAGAATTTGGAATCTTAAGTGATTCAAAAAAGAAAAATTGTTTAATATAAACTTTATACGGGTTAAGAAAGTTAACAAAAAGGTTTAAATTGATTCTAATAATTACACTTACAGATGTCAAATCCCGACGTGTATTAACACCTAAGATCCTTAGCGTTTTAGAGTTGTAGAATGATAAATCCACGATACTGGCTTGTGTACAATTTAATTGTGGTAGCGATTATCGATTTATGTTCACTATTTGCGTTAGATGTAGTGTACTGAAAAATATCTAATGATGATTGCAAGCGTAGGTGAGTGTGTAGTTATTGATTTTGTTGACTTTTGTGCCATATTGTTTAGTAGACCGTGTTATTCGCAGAAATCTTCAATTTACGGATCGAACAGGTGAACAGATTCTTACCACTATGGATACTATATCTGAAGAAAGATTCCGCCTGCCCTCTGGCTGCAATGGCCTATGTGCAAATTACCGATCTTCATATCGTTAACAATTGTACTTGGCAAATGTAATGCGTTCTGCCTATCTCTCATCACAATACCTATCAATTTCTCGTGAACTTCAGGCAAATCGGGGAAAATGTGTAGCGTAGACTCATCGTCTTCTCGGAGTATACTTATGGAGTCGGGCGTCAGAAACATGGATCTATATTTCTTATCGGCCATACTAACTCTTCATGATTTTCATGCTGGACTGGAAAAATGATTTTTCGGGTCGATCCGTATTGTGGCGCTTATTCTATTTGGTGTAATAATATTTTCAAAACGAATAAAAGTTATGTGACTTTCGTTTTTTAATTTTTAACTTTATTTTCGAGCGATAATTCCATTAGTCAGTTGTCAGTATCTATGCCTCTTCTGCTACCCGTTCTCTGTTTATTAATTAGTTCGAGATTTCTAAAAATTGTTTCTTAGATCAACCTATGATCGTACTTAACATCCCCTTAACTGAAATGACGCTCTTCCCTTGATTTTATTTCTACTCGCTCCGGCCACTTTTCAGAAGTCGCTTTGAGTTATACAACGGCGCCCTGCGTGGAGGTCCTGTGCGTATTGCCAGACCCTACTGCGGACTGCCGAGGCGTCCACGAGGCATGACCCGCGATCTCAACTAGAGGTTTTCACCCACCAGCCGGCACGAGATCCGTCCCATGAACTTCTATTTATATACATACTATATGATATTTAAGGGACTCGAACATAAATAAATATATGAAGCATATAAAGATGATTAATCAATAAAAACGTAGAACATTATGAGCATTGAATTGTTTAATTAAGTAAAAATTTTACATTAACAAGAAAAAAATTATAAACTAAAACTAATACAAATCCTTACGTTTGATATCGCAGTGATAGTTTGATTTTCAAAATTTTGCATAAGTTAAAAATAATGAATTTCGTCACTGTATATATACTATTTTTATGCGTGTGTGCGACCAATGGGCGATTTTTCGCCATTTTTAGGGCTTTTTAATTATTTTAATAATTTTAAACTGTTTTTATTATTTTTTTATGTATTTTTCTTTATTTTTTGATATACTATTTATATTATATTTGGATTTCATTTTTATTACCATTTTCTTATAATATTATTTTTCAGCCCTTTTATTTTTTTTCTGGTCGCTACTTCTGCCTATGTTTTTTCTAAACCTTATTTTGCAAGGTTTTGGCAGTTTATTTTACTTTTGATATGTTTCTTTCTGCAGCTGTAGGCTTTTTTAATGATTTTAATTAATTATTTGTTTTATTTAATTTTGTTATATTTTTATTTTGTTTTAATTAATATGTTTTTCATTAATTTTTGATATCTTCTTGCGGTGCGTGCTTATTTTCAGTGACTCGTTCCATTACCTTTATCTCAGTATCTAATTTTTATTTTTTGTTTAAATTGTGGCTCTGAGCCCAACAATTTGACTTTTCTTTAATTTAAGTTTAAAAGCATTATTGATTTTAACTAGTTGCATCGATTCCCCTTCCCTTTCCCTCTGAATTGACCTTAAGGATAGTATGTTGATATAAGATTTTATGAGTGTCCACTGGACTACTCAGTGTAAGAAGTTTAGCCTCTATGTTGTATACATTTTAGGTAGAATTTTCGGGGGATGGGGGAAAGAGAGCTAGCCAAAAGACCAGTTCCCGATCTTCCAACTAACCCTATAGGATCAAATAATTTTACGTTCGAGCCCGTCGTTACGCACGACTGGCCTTCACGAGCACAAGCTTTAGGCGGAGAAACCGCACTTACACCGCTCCATAGTTATGTTGTAATTTAATAACTTGTAGTTTGTTTTGGCTGTGGGCCGGAAAAATTTCGACAAAAATTCATTAACATAATTCATAAGTTATAATTTGTCCCATAACATTTTCTACATGATATTTCATTAAAACATATAAAATTCATTTCCCGCAAATACGCTCAAGTAGGGCTTACTTAGAAGAATGCTTGAGTTCGTACTACGAAGAAATTATCACCAACAGTTGCTCCTTAAAAGTGTTTCAAATCGCTGATTTCGACCGAATTGGGGTTCTCAGATTTTTCTGACAAATAACAATTTAGGTTTTTGCGAGAAAAAGTGATTGCTCACTAAGTGATTAAAATCTTATGAAAATGAATCGATATTTATACCTATTTTGTGACCCTAATCTTGCGTGCTTTTTTGGTACATTACAACAAAATTTGACCTTGACTTTACTTGTAATATCTAATTCTAATTTTTCCATTTTCTTACATTAAATAGGTAATTTATTCTTATTATTTTTTGATTGAATATTTCCAATCAAAAATATTTTATTTTTTAACCAGTTTTATTTGTTAAAATGCTGGTTTTATAAATTAGTCTATTTTCGGTCAAATTTTCATGTTATCTTGTTATTTATATGCTAATTTCGTGCGAATCTTGATGCATATCTGTTATTATTTTATTTTACTTTTATGTTTTTTAAATTTATATTAATTACATTTTCCTCATATTTTAGGGTTGTTTACTTGATGTTAATAGGTCTGATTTTTAATTTGAGTTGCTGTGTTTGCGTTTTATTTCCGATTCATTTAAACAAAACCTTGTGTTGGCCCAACACTTATTTGGCGAAAGGCGGTGGTTTGACATATTTAAGAAGGATTGATAATTATAAATTATCAATAATTTAATATACTAACCATTTAAATATAATACTGACCAAATGGCAACTGAACATAATATACTGACCATTTTATTAACTGACAAATTAAATGCAAAATCTTGTTTTCTTTAGTTGCCGTTTAGAATATTACTTCTGAATATAAAGCTCTGTGTCAGTTTATATTTTTGTTGTTATGGATAAAGCATTTATTTATACTTTAACGCGCAGATAGTCGGGTAGCGGCGCAAGTCTCACCCTGGAAGTTTTATCAAAGCCATTTAGTAGGTAGTTAGGGGCACACTGGAACATAAAAAAAAACATAGGGGGGGTTTAATTACAGATTAAATTTCGGATTATCTTGATTACATAATGATGTAATCAACTTAATTAATTTTGTGTGTATTTTTTTTCGAAATTTTTTTCGAGTTTTTGGCGCGATTTTTTTTTAAATTCAAATTTATTTTCGAATTTATTTTCAATATTTAAAATAAAATTTTTTAAGTATTTCTAATTAAATTTTTTAAGTATTTCTAATTAAAAATTTTTTCAGTTTAATTTTATCAATGTAGTTTTTATATAAGATTTTTAAAATATGATTTTTATATATATAAATTATATATGATTTTAAGTAGAATTTTCAGTATAATTTTATCGATGAATTTTTATATACGAATTTTAAAGATGAAATTTTTTCAGTATAATTTTTAATTTAAAATATCATTTTTCAAAGTAATAAATTTTTAACATAATTAAAAATTGAAAATTTTTTATACAAGGTTTGTTTTCAGTATAATTTTATCGATGAAATTTTTTATCAATTAATTTTTAAGATAAAATTTTTTAGTATAATTTTTAATTTAAAATATAATTTTTCAAAGTAATAAATTTTTAACATCATTAAGTATTGAAAATTTTTTATACAAGGTTTGTTTTCAGTATAATTTTATTGATGAAATTTTATATATGATTTTTTTAAGATAAAATTTTAAGTGTATTTTAAGATGATAATGTGTATTTTAAAATTTAATTTTTTAAGAATTACATATTTTTAATGTAATCTTACAATCAATTTTTTAGTTTGATTTTGAATTAATTTTTAATAAAATTTTTAACAAAATAATTATTAAATTTTAAAGATAAAATTTTTAGGATAATTTTTACAATGAAATTTTTATACATTTTGATTACGATCAAAGAAATTTAGCGTTATCAAAATAATAATAATAATAATAATAATAATAATAACAATAATAATAATAATAATAATAATAATAATAATAATAATAATAATAATAATAATAATAATAATAATAATAATAATAATAATAATAATAATAATAATAATAATATTAATTCCACCAACTAAAATATTTATAAAAAACTATAAAAACTATAAACATATAAAATAAACTCGTAAAAGATCGAAATCTTTTTAAAAAAACTATAAACACATAAAATAAACTCGTAAAAGATCGAAATCTTTATAAAAAAACTATAAACACATAAAATAAACTCGTAAAAGATCGAAATCTTTATAAAAAACTATAAACACATAAAATAAACCCATAAAGTGTGTAATAAAAATTAATCAAAAAATAAAAAAAAACAAATTTATACTATAATGTTTATTTAATAAAAATCTTCATCTTCTTCATCATCGTCAGAGAACTGCACATCATCTATATCTATTAGTTCTTCCTCGAAGTTATGTTGCTGAATTTCATCTGTTATATTTTCGTCACATGATTCTATTTCTCCAATAAGTTCATCAACAGCGACAATTTCTTCATCAACGTCAATTTCTCGAGGTATATTTATATGCCCGTATGCTAAACTTTTATTTTTACCCACCCAAACCCTTTTATCATCTCTATTTGTTAGTGCAACTTTACTATTTTTAAAACTAAAAAGTTGATGATTTTTTGTTCCTATTCGAAATTGTGGTACCGAAAAGACTGAGTTTTTCTCATAACACTCTTTATAAGATTTATGAGTTAGATCGGTATCCTTTAACGATATACCCTTAGCTTTTAAACAAGAAGATTTACCTAACAAACTGTAACATTTTGGTCTAAGGAAAACCCATTCGTCATAACCTTCTCCCTTACTTTCATCCTTAAATTTTCCAATGACCGAATCAAGTTTGTTAGAATAAAGCGGATGAGTAGAAGGATAATTAGATGTATCCAAAATATTATCCTTAACCATTTCAGACAAAAGAATATCTAGTTTACAATTTTTAATCTCCAAGAAGAAAGAGTCTGTATCTCCAGCAACTATATTAATCTCGCAATTAAATTGTTGACGATATTTTTCCAAGTCCTTATACTGAAGCTCATACATTCTAAGTTTCGACAAGTCAAGCACTGATTGTCCCATATAACTTTGTCGATCTAAACATATCGAATCAGGATTTAACAATGCAGCTATAAGATCATTGTCAATTTTTATTGATTTTTTAAATGTAGGTTTCGAAGTATAAGTTACAAGTTTTTTATCTGATGTGCAAAGACGTAAATTCATTCTCTTTTTCAGATTTTCAACAGTTTTTCCATATAAACTGTTATTTAACAACTTATAATAATTTTTATCTAATGTATTTGTACTTTTAGCTCGAAGTTCAGTGTTTATATCGATGTACTTTTTAAAAATATTAGACTGTTTGAATCTTACTCCTCGATTAACATGTGTCACTTTAGCACCCAGAGACATGTATAATTTTAATAATCGCCAATGAATTACATAGTTATATTTAGGATAATGAGTCAGCAACAATTTTTCAACCTTTGAACCCTCAGGTTTCATTTTCTCAGCGGCAATTGGAAAATCATCTAACTTTTCATGAAGCTCAGAAGGAATCTCAAGATCAACTTCAAGGGTATACCCATTTGACAGAGATTCAAGATTCAAAGTCACACAATCAGATAATATTGTATCAAATCCATCAAATATCCAATTAAATTCACCACAAGGTAATGGTTGACTTAAAGCCCAACCATATAAATTATTAATATCAATATATAGTAAATCTGTGTTTTCGTCGGTTTTAACATAGTGCTTATTAACAAAAGTAAGACCACCTCTAATACCTCCCTCATAAATGCTAAACATTTCATTTTCAGTAATTAATTCTATAGGTTCATCCAATGACATTAAAGCAGAAGACCAAGACATTCCAGGAATTCCAAAATAATTTAAAGGTTCTAATCTATTGTGTGCTATCGATTTCGCTCGAAATTGTTGAAAAATGTCTGCCAAAAGAAAACAATCTAGTTTCAGGTAAAATTTCATATAATCAAGTAAAGTCCTACAATTAGTTTCATCCCAAATAAGCAGAGCTTTTTCATGTTCAGCCTCAGTGACACCTTTCCAAATCGGTGGTAACTCATAAGTATCGTGAAGAACATCTAAACTAGTAGCGAAATTGTACGGAAAGATTCCCTTTTCATCTACTATAGTCCCTGTAAAAGCTGATCGAGTCAAAGGTAAAGTTGTCAGAGTTTTAACTGCTTTTGCTAAAGAATCATTTACAAATTGATACGAATCAATAAATCTCACACTTATTTTTCCCAAGTGAGCAATTAATGAAATAAATTTTTCAGATGTTATTGGAATACATCCTAAAGCCCAATTTTTAAATTTACTCAATCCATATTTTAATATATGATGCATATCATATCCCTTTAAGTTATGGAAAACAATTGGTAAAACTTTATTTATTTTTCTATCAATATTACATTCATTGCAAGCAGCACCCAAGTATTCCCCAGTAAAATGATCATGATCTCTCACCGGACCCACAATATCTTTCAAACAAAGATAACATTTTATACATGTATCAAATTGAATCTGTTGTATGTTGGTTAATTCCTTAATTGTTTGATTTCCCATTTTATAATAATATGGTAATACAGTATATTTTGCTATTTTTTCAACTGTTTTTAAAAATTGTTCAACACAATCTTCACCTATAAATTCTTTGTATATTGTACTCCCATCAAAATTATTTATTAACAAAAGTCCTGCCGAAATGGGTAAATGTATTTGATGGTGTACGTCGTCCTTTGGCAATACAGATTCGAAATCAGCATATATAACATATGGTGGGGTTACAGTTTTGGACCAATCTGTGAATTTAATAAACTTATTTTCAGGGAAAATATATAAAGTTGTCCCTAACTGATTTCTCATACATAATATCTCATGCTTGTCCAATGCTTTCTTATATCTAAATCCATTGAGACATCTATGACACCATAATGATCAAATTCTTTCTGTTGTTTTATCTTTACAATTCAATAACCTATTTAGAGATGTAATTCCAACATAATGATATTGTTTTCCATTATTTAATAACAATAAATTAATAATTGTTCCTTCAGTAATTTTGGACCTATGAATTATGTTTATAAATGGGTGTTTTAAAACAAAGTCATCATGTTCGGGTTTAACTGTTTCATCATAACTAAATATATTAATTATTAACCCTTCGTTATTTGACTCAAATTTTCGAATACCATTTAATTTCATGGGCATATCATTTGGGTCATAATTTAATTCATTTAAATATTATTTCTATGCTGCCTAACAATCTCATCTTTTTTACGTATTGATAATATACTGTAGATAAAACATAAATTATCACTATTTTTTACATTTAGTATACACTTTTTGTTAGCCAATTGTTTTGGTGTTCTAATATAACTTCTACCACTTAACCTACTGATATTACTTATTTTTGTTACTATAAAGTAAATTTCAGTTATTTTTCTAATAACCCAACTACTCCCTAACTCTGTTATTGAAGATATCTTTTCATTGATCTTTTGTATACTGTCGTCAAAGAATAATTGGGTAAGTGGTCTTGCACTGTTGCTTATATTATTTAATTTTATTTCTCCATCTTTCTCAAATTCAATTTCTATTCCAAATTGAATTTTTACATAACTAAGTTCATGTATTATCTCTCTTAATTTGTTTATTATCTCTATGGGAAAAACAATTTCTTTAATGTTCAAGTTGGTCGTATCTATACTAATTATTTTATGTGTACTTCGTAAGTCACTTTGGATTATAGGCAAATTTCCTCCTATTTGTATATTGTTATTTTGCCGAATTTGTACCTCTTCCATCTCTCCATCCCATGAATCCATCGATCCGATATCTTCAATCTCTTCAACTGCTCTAAGCCATGAATCAATCGATACATTATCTTCGTCCGCTTCGTCCGCTTCAATATCTTCGTCCGCTTCAACAACTTCGTCCGCTTCCATTGTTTCATTCACCAATCCAATATCTTCATTTAGATATTCCAAAATATTATTAATAGAATCTGATGTATGTTCGCTTATATGATTATTTAATGGGGTAATTAGGGTGCTGCTTAATTTATTTGTTACGGGTCTTTTAAATAGTTTAATTTTTTTATCATTAAACTGTCGCAAAGGATTTTTATGGTGGTATAAAAGTCTAAATAGGGAATGGGTTGGGAAGTTATGCATACGGGACATATAAAATAAATTGAATTATGGTATTTTTTACCATAGTATTCTTCCATTGTTTTGTGACATTTTATTCTATTATGCACAGTTAATTGGCAATAATTTGGATATAATTTACCTAGTAATAAAATAAAAATTAATTAAATTATTAAAATAAATGTGCATGTATGCAACCAATAAAAATCATTTATTTGATATAAATAAAAATATTTTTAATGAAAAAGCAACAATGTCAAAAGTATATGAAATACTCCTAGAAGAAAACAGTACAGCTGTTATTGGGATGACATTTAAGCCTCCTGTTCAATACCTTCAATACAGTATGAACTATTTAAATTTTCCTATTACATATACGTTCAAAGTAATGTTTATTTTAATTTAATTTGATTAATTATTTTTTAGGAATCAGTTGATTTAAAAGCTTATGATTACAATATTATGATTGGAAATATTGAAGAGGAAGATCGAAAAAATATTTCAGATATACTACATTTGTTGAATAACGAAATGGTTTTTAATGAAAAATTTTCATTTATTAATTGTGAAAGTCAATTGAAGGATCGAGTACAAGATTATAAAATATATAAAATACGGATAATTATTAAAGGAGTCAAGATTAACAATTCTACTATCAAACCTATTTGGAAAATTCTAAATGTTGTTGAATAAATTTTTTATCTTTTGTAAAGTTTTGTTTATTTTTATAATTTGTAATTAATAGTAAACACGTTATTTAAAAAAAGTTTACCTCTAGTATTTTGATAAAAAATTTTTGAGCGGGGATAATTGTTGACAAATTATATTCAAAAACTTGTTCTCTTATAAAATATAGTGGTCAGTTTTAAAATAAAAAATCAAGGGGTCTGCCCTTATTTTCAATCAATAATAATAAAAGGGCATCAATCCTTCATTATTGCTAAAAAATATATGTATTAAAATTCAAAAAAAAAAAATCAAGGGTCTGCCCTTATTTTCAATAATAATAATAAAGGGTCGTCAGTCCTTCATTATTACAAAAATACGTTTTTAAAAAAAAAATCAAGGGGTCTGCCCTTATTTTCAATAATAAAGGGTCGTCAGTCCTTCATTATTACAAAAATTCATGTTTTTAAAAAAAAAAATCAAGGGTTATGACGAATGGGTTTTCCTTAGACCAAAATGTTACAGTTTGTTAGGTAAATCTTCTTGTTTAAAAGCTAAGGGTATATCGTTAAAGGATACCGATCTAACTCATAAATCTTATAAAGAGTGTTATGAGAAAAACTCAGTCTTTTCGGTACCACAATTTCGAATAGGAACAAAAAATCATCAACTTTTTAGTTTTAAAAATAGTAAAGTTGCACTAACAAATAGAGATGATAAAAGGGTTTGGGTGGGTAAAAATAAAAGTTTAGCATACGGGCATATAAATATACCTCGAGAAATTGACGTTGATGAAGAAATTGTCACTGTTGATGAACTTATTGGAGAAATAGAATCATGTGACGAAAATATAACAGATGAAATTCAGCAACATAACTTCGAGGAAGAACTAATAGATATAGATGATGTGCAGTTCTCTGACGATGATGAAGAAGATGAAGATTTTTATTAAATAAACATTATAGTATAAATTTGTTTTTTTTTATTTTTTGATTAATTTTTATTACACACTTTATGGGTTTATTTTATGTGTTTATAGTTTTTTATAAAGATTTCTATCTTTTACGAGTTTATTTTATGTGTTTATAGTTTTTTTATAAAGATTTCGATCTTTTACGAGTTTATTTTATGTGTTTATAGTTTTTTTATAAAGATTTCGATCTTTTACGAGTTTATTTTATATGTTTATAGTTTTTATAGTTTTTTATAAATATTTTAGTTGGTGGAATTAATATTATTATTATTATTATTTTTATTATTTTTATTATTATTATTATTATTATTATTATTATTATTATTATTATTATTATTATTATTATTATTATTATTATTATTATTATTATTATTATTGTTATTATTATTATTATTATTATTTTGATAACGCTAAATTTCTTTGATCGTAATCAAAATGTATAAAAATTTCATTGTAAAAATTATCCTAAAAATTTTATCTTTAAAATTTAATAATTATTTTGTTAAAAATTTTATTAAAAATTAATTCAAAATCAAACTAAAAAATTGATTGTAAGATTACATTAAAAATATGTAATTCTTAAAAAATTAAATTTTAAAATACACATTATCATCTTAAAATACACTTAAAATTTTATCTTAAAAAAATCATATATAAAATTTCATCAATAAAATTATACTGAAAACAAACCTTGTATAAAAAATTTTCAATACTTAATGATGTTAAAAATTTATTACTTTGAAAAATTATATTTTAAATTAAAAATTATACTAAAAATTTTATCTTAAAAATTAATTGATAAAAAATTTCATCGATAAAATTATACTGAAAACAAACCTTGTATAAAAAATTTTCAATTTTTAATTATGTTAAAAATTTATTACTTTGAAAAATGATATTTTAAATTAAAAATTATACTGAAAAAATTTCATCTTTAAAATTCGTATATAAAAATTCATCGATAAAATTATACTGAAAATTCTACTTAAAATCATATATAATTTATATATATAAAAATCATATTTTAAAAATCTTATATAAAAACTACATTGATAAAATTAAACTGAAAAAAATTTTAATTAGAAATACTTAAAAAATTTTATTTTAAATATTGAAAATAAATTCGAAAATAAATTTGAATTTAAAAAAAAAATCGCGCCAAAAACTCGAAAAAAATTTCGAAAAAAAATACACACAAAAATTTCGAAAAAAAAAAATTAATTAAAATACACACAAAATTAATTAAGTTGATTACATCATTATGTAATCAAGATAATCCGAAATTTAATCTGTAATTAAACCCCCTCCCCCCTATGTTTTTTTTATGTTCCAGTGTGCTCCTAACTACCTACTCCATTTTTTTCTGTGAATTTCCTAGAATCCTTTTTAATATTTGATATTTTTATATACATTTGGTTTTGCGTATTAGCTGTGATATATCAAGGATTGATAAAAAAGCTACATGTGTTTTAACAGAATATGCAAGGAACATTCATCGACATTCTATATATATTTTGCAAAATTAGTGATCTAATAATTCGAATGTCATTCGAATTTCATATGTTTTTGAAGGTTATTTTTTAACTTTGACTATTTTTAAATTTATAAATCAGCTTTTAAAATATTTTATTTTTAATGTTTAATTTATTGTATTTAGTGTAAGGTTTTATTACATTTATTTATTATTTTATCAATTAATTTTATTTAACTAAATGGCGAGTTAAAGATCTTAAAGGTTAAAGATTAACAACGAAAATGTCAACATCCGTAACTCTTTAATTTATTTTCTGACTGATACGGTAAACATGGTACTTATTTTATACAATATAATAAATTTATTACGTTTACAATAAAACTATCAAATAAATTGAATGTATAATTTTTATATATTTTAAATGATTTTCAGACAAAAAAGAAAAAATCAAAAAACATTTCGTTTAGAAATACATGATCATTTCTTAATTATTTACATGTGTTGTTTTTATAATTTTCTCATCCAATTCATCTAAGTAATTATTAATTTATTAAAATTATTAAAATTAATTAAGAAAGTCAATTAATTTAAAAAAATTTTGGTAATTTTAAGGAAGGATGATAAATGAATTTTATCAAATGAAATTAACATATTGCATAATAACATGTCAAAATTGAAGTTTCAAAATCAGAGAACATATAGTATGTTTGATGGTTGTATTTGAATGTTGGTATGTTTTCGTATCTGCAGGTATTTTGTTTCAATAATTAGTATACCGATAAGCTCCCATTTTAGATATTATAGTGTGTTTGGGATTTGTCGTCAATACAAAGTATTGCACAACTATGTCTCTTTTTAAACACGGTGACGACGTCAAAACTCCTGAATTTTATCAAACCGCCAAGTCAATTGAGAATGAAAGAAGATTTGGAATTATTCATTCCTTAAATAAAATGATTCTTTGAAATTACTCAACAACCTGTGGAATATCAAAAAACGTTAGTCAAAGTCTATTTGCCTATGTACTTGATTCCAAAATATGAAGAGATTTAGTCAGACTATATTGGTTACGAAGATCGTTTTCGTAAAGCATTTGTGCCAAAAAATAACTTAGCCGTCAATTTGTATGTCACCTTACAAGAAAAAAAGAAATTTTGGTGTAATGGATGAGAATTATTTTGTTTTAATTAAATTTTCCTCATTTCAGCTGATCTCTTTCTGCTTGTAACACTTATTTGCCTTAGGGTCTACACTGTCTCACCCAGACGCCCCACAACTTTAATCTATACCCTTGAACAAGCCCATGTTCATAATGTATATAGCAGCTGAAAATTCATGAGCAGGTGAGCTCTATCTCTAGAACTACTCCTCATGGTATTTTCACTTTCGGGTTCCTGACTACCGTTTGAAGGTGTTACGTCTCTTTCTTTCTATACCCTTGTCCCTACTCCTCTATTTATACAATTCCTATATCAATTTGTCATCGTTACCATTTATTTATTAAGGTATCTTTCAAAAATTTGTGCAGCGTTCCCCCCTTATTTTATGGAAAATTCCTTATTTTTTAAAAATATTAACCTAAGATAAATTGAAATGAATGCATTATTATAATGTACTTACTTTAATCCGACAACTCAAATTTGCATTCCTATTGTCGCCACAGTTACCACCGTTCGTACATCTCTATGTTATCATTTCACAGATCTATGCAAAAATGTATCATTTTATCTTAATTTCCACCGTGATGATTATTAAACAATGTACGTGATATACTTTATACTTTAGTTAAGCTAATATACTTTAGTTAAGTTAATATAATAATCGGAAGGATTTAAAAAAAAATTCAATTTCCTTACTTCAACACATAATAATGTTGTCTCCTTAACTCTGATAATATTCTCGCATTTTACCCTCTTACCCACTTTCATGAACGCTTCGGTGACAGACAACGACGTCCTACTTTCGAGATCAGTGCAACGCTGACCTATCCCAGCAGACATCCAGGAGTGGAGACGATAAATCGACACATACCACATCCCTCAAATTTAACTGAAAGAATCGAATATCGATTCCCCATCTTCACGATTTAACATATATTAAATAAATATAAATAAGTTAGGGGACCTGCCGAGCAATGTCAAAAGACATCGCGGCTATACAGAATAAGTTAAAGTCGAATTAACATCGAATTACTAAAATTTATTTATACACGATAACAATACTTACAATCCACAAGTTTTTTATCCGTCAAGCATTCAAATTAAAAAAAATTGGCACAAATTAGCATAAGTTCAAAAATGTCTAAAAAATTGTTCAAACCATTGTATAAACAATTGTCTAAAATTATGAAAATGACTGCTGCATAAATAGTGTTTTCATGCCTGAGTGCGACCAATCAAAGAATTTTAGCCTTTTCGGCTATTTTTCGGGGTTTTTATTGCTTTTATTTTTAATATTTTTATTTTTCTCTATATTTTGATATTATTTTCTTAATTTTTCGTAAGTGTTTATTTTTTATTATTTCACTATTCTCTTTGATTTTTTCTCTTTTTACCCTTTGATATTTAAATTTTTCGTCGTAGCTTTCGCCTAAGTATTTTATTAGCATTCTTTTGCAAGGTTTTGGTGGTTTTATGTATTTCATTATTTTTCCGTCTGCAGCTGTAGGCTCTTTATAAATTTATTATTATTTGTTTTAATTAAGTTTTGTTACATTTTATTTTGTTTTAATTAAGGTTTTTATTTTATTTTAAGTAACTTTTTGCGGTGCTTGGATATATGTGACAGCAGACATATTGATAATTTCCAAACGACATTTATTATTTTGTTTTAATTTACACAATTTTTACATTTTTGCTTAAATTAGCTCAACAGAAATGACGGGTGCACTGAATATTTTCGAAAGATTGAAAAATTTGTTGACAATATTCTATAGTACAAATTAGCAAACCCTTCATTAATAATATTTCTAATACAACATGCAATTAACGATTTAGAAACAAAGAAAGAATTAAAATTCAGAAAAGTAAAGTAAATGTAAAAAGCTAAAGGTTCATCATAAAAAATGGATTAGATGCAGAAAGAATTATCCCGTGAACAATCATTGGCTTCGATAAATGAAAAGAAGTAACATGGAGAGATGGTTAGAAATTCTTGATGAGATTCTAAAACTTAGATAATTTTTTAATACACCAGATTACACCCCTAATTCAAGATATAACTATGCAAGAAGTGAATACAGATAGTTTCGAGTCCAAAAATGTTAGGTGTGTTGGGAATAAATTCACATTTTAACTGAATGTTCAAATGTAGCCAATGTTTGAGAAATGACCATTTCAAAAATCAATATATAAAATCATCTGATATAAAGTTAGATGATAAAATATACAATAGGAAAAGCTTAAATGTATCAAACAATCGATAAGTTTTTTAGGATTGTGAAATTATTATAAGGAGTTTGTCAAAGATTATGCGAAACATACAAGTCCACTAAAAAGTTAATTCGGATCAATGAAAGATAAGCTGATATGGAAAGAAGAATATAAGACAAGTTTCAAAGCCTTCAAAAATATGTTGGGGGTTGTCGGTGAATTCGAATAGGAATTATTGTCAATCTGACTCCAAGCGTGCATTTGAACAACAGTAACGAACTCCAAACAATATAAACTTTATTGATTAATACACTTTATCTCCACTTTAAAATGATACAACGAATTATCGATCAATCACAATTTGGTGCTTATTACGACCCTTCGGGAAGAATAGCAATTTTCGGATCAATTGGATTTTTCAATCACTTGACTACTGTGGTGGGTTTCTGAGATCGGTAACTCTGATTTAGTTGCTTTGCTTAGTTTTGACCTTGCTTAATTTCTGTTTCAAATTTCTCTTTAGTTTCTTCTTGTATTTCTTTGTCCTTTGCGATTTTTTGTTTTTTTGTGTTATTGATTTCAATTGCGCTTCCTTTTTATACTCCATCATCCAATAATACTTACTGATGTCAAATAGAATTTCTGATATCTTTTAACACTAATTCCTTTTGGGCCTCCATAATCACTGACAGCTGTCCAGATAACTAATTTTTTAAAGATGCCCTTTCCCAGATTTCCAAACAATATTTCTTCCCTTATCTTGGAAGGGCTTTCGAGATAACGTGCAAATTTTTCTTTTGTTTTTCTTTCTAAAATTTGCACTTGTTAATTATAAATGACCTTCTTTAATTTAATTGTCTGTTTTTATTGATTTTCTCTTATTCCTTTCTCGTTGTTCAACATTTCTTTTTCATTCCCTTTTTATTAAGCTCCAGAACCACATCTTAATCACTTCTCATTGTTTCCCCTAATCATTTTACATGTTTATTAATTATTTTATTCTATTATTTAGGTATCCTCAACAAATATGTCAATGTAAAATTCGATAATGGAATTTCCGAATTTACTAAAAGTCTTTGTTTTAGATACCGATGCTAGTTTTATAACTATTGGAGTAATAATATCATAGCTTAATGATGCAGAACAGGAACTGGTGATTCCATACGAATCAAAGAATTAATGCCAATTTATCACTGCACTCAGTACTTTAAGCACTATTTATATGGGAAATGATTTACATTAAGAGCTAACCTTAAAGTAATAAAATTTATGATTAAGATGTTGAGGTTGTTAAATTTAAAATTATTTTATATGGTTAAAATTGGCATATAATTGAAAAGGAATATAAAATTCAAGATCATAAGAAAGCAACAAATTATCAAATTAAAATTTGAAAAAAGATCAGATGCAAAGGAGATGGTGGGGAATATCATTTTAAAAATGGATTTATCAAAATGTGTTAAGAAAGTAAACAGAAAGAAATGTAAACAAAGTGAATTTTGGAAAACAATTATCATGACAGCATGAATAATGGAGAAACGGAAAAAGATTATTACAAGGAAGACGCACTGTGGGACAATTAATTATTTCGTTCGTCGAAGAAAAGATGATAAAAGCTGCGAGGCAAATATTTTTAAATGAGACGATTTAGTTCAAACGCCATTAATTAATGCGATTATTCCAACTATATAAAGGAACTCCGACTCAGAAGCTATCTACATTTTGCATCGGACTGGGACGAAGAAACTGATAGTAGAATTGAAGAATTAAATTAATTATTAGAAGTAGAGTAGTAGAAGAATTAAAGGAGCTCAGTAGGTCAAATATGAATCGAATCGTAGATCAAATTGGTCGCATGTGATTATTGTTATAAAGTGCATAGAACCGAATAACCACAGCGAGACTTACCTGATAATCAGAATAGACAGTTTCATTGAGATATTTGGAGCATTGTGATTCACAGATTGTGTAATAAAGTTTTGAATACAAATATACGTTGGGTAGGATTTGTTTAATTGTTCTTATAGAAAACGTGGAGTCAGAAGTATTATTTAACTTATTACAAACCCAACAAAAGCAAAGAAACCGATTACTGTTCAATTCCATGGTAAATTTAAGTGAATTGGATATAAAGTTTGCATTCAGAAAACATTGGTTAAAAATCCTTTACTAGATTTGCTAAAATAAAAATTAGTTCGATTTTATTTATTATTGTTATTTTGCTATTTGTTTATTATGTAATTAAAGACAGTTTGAAGAAGAGATTTCTAAAAGTCATTGAAATCGAAATTAGAAATAATTATATTGAAATAAGATTGAGATTTGTTTTGTTGAACCAATAATACATTGTGTAAGATGCAATGGGTAAAATTTGATTGACCCATCAACACATAAGAAAACAAACTCATATAAAGAGATTGGAGATAAGAAATGAAAGAACATACAGAATACAAAATACAATACAAAATGAAGTATAATAGTGCAATCGACTAAACGTAACATGAAAACACAAACACTCCTTTCTAACAGTTCGTTGAGAATACAAAATATTATTCTCTATCAAACAAAATTTCCAAAATAATTTTCCATCAAATCTATTCTTATATACATAGAATATTCCGTGGAATCCCTTAGAAGTTCAAAGAAGCCTAAGGGCTACATGAAAGCCAGATCAATGAGCACTTTCAAAAATAATTTACAAATACATAATATAAAGAATTATTTAAAAAGAAAATTTCGTAATTAGATTAAAAATAGAAAAATGTATTTTTTTAATTCATCAAAACAAATAAGTGTTGGATTATTATTTTATAAGTGTATTTATTTCTGACTCCATGTGCTTTTCTTATTAATAAAATAACCAAAACCTAACACAGAATAAGTTTATTGAATTCTAACACAAACTCACAAACTGTCACTTGATTTGCATTTTTTCTCAGAAATTAATTTATTTAACGTGAAGGAAGGTAATCGCACTGTCTGCTACGTTAAGCTGATTCAAATTTATACTTGAACTTCATTTCCTTTACCTCACTGACTTCCGCTCGCTTTTCGTCAATAATTCTTTTGATACATTTTTTCGACCAACTGGCAATTCCTATCGTTTTCAGCTCTCTTTTTCTGGCGTTTTTGAAAACAATTTGATCGTTATCCACCAATTACTTTTAAAACTCGGCATTAAATTCTATCTCTGTAATTTACATAATCCGCCGTAAGCACAAACGTATAGAAGGAAAGAACTTTAAGTACATAGGATCTGCTATTGTATTTGTCATCAAGTCTATCTTTAAATTTATCGTGAATAATATCACTATTAAATTTAGTCGATTAGATTTAGACACTCCAAGACCCTTTATAATCGACACTCCATAAACATTTGGTTTCAAATGAACCGTTATTTGTTCACAGACTTTGTCAAGGAATTGATGAGGTAACAGAAACACTAGAATATCAGCGTTTTTAATGACATCAATTAGATCGGGTACAGCAACAAGATTTTGAGGCAATTTGATATCGGGTAAATACTTAAGGTTCATATGATCTTGATTTATAATCTCAGTTAACTTTCGTTCATTTATATTCTCTTCATATACCCACATTTTCCCCTCGTTATCATAATCTTTTAAATTGGCTATGTTATATCCAACAATTCTACCAATCGTTTAGCACCAGTTTCCGGATCAAACAATGCTGACATATCTTTTCAAAGCTATGATAAAAGAAATAAAATTTTTAAAAATCAAATAGAATTAAATTCCAAAACGTAAAGTTTATTTAAATTCCAAAGAACGACCAAACAAAAACCAAATTTGACAAAATGCAATTAATTTCCAAAGCAAATTTCGAATCATTGAAAATTTCTCATTTAACCAATTCAGTAAAACTCGATAACTCTAAATCTGGCAAAAATCTATTGTCTCACTTCTGTGTGCGCACACAAGTTTCCTTTCAAAGACGCACACAAAATAATAATGCGTACACGGACGTGAACAATAAAACCAAGATTGACCCCCGGGTTAATTATTTTTTAAACATCCAATTTGCTCGATCGGCTCTTGTAGTAATTTACTGAATCAAATTAATTGTTCGATTTACTCTCTGTACATTTAAGCTCTCTACGTATATCGGGTTTTTACACGACTCGGGTTTCCCATTTGATAAGGATTTCAATTTATTAATTAACTTTAATTACTTTGTTTTTTGCTTATAATTTTCACTAGGGACCATTCACTAAATTTTTATTGTTATATTTGGGTTTGTCTTTTTATTTGGTGTTCAACCATTCCCATTTTTCCTAAACAATATTGATTTTCATATTTTTGTAAATTTTAATTAATTTTTGCACTTGTATTACTTTGTTGTTCTGCTTTATTGTTCCTTATTTTGTTTCAACCCTAACAATAGCATGAAAATAGGATATAAGTTACTGTAAGGTGGAGAAATTTATTTGCTCTTTCGAAAGTCAAATTTCTCAACTAATTGTTCGTTATAACTGCAAAAGCTAAATGTAATTTCTTGTCTCAAACTGCAATTACATTAATTTGTATTTTTTTAATGAAAAATAATATTTTTTTGAAGATTCCAGTTGATTTTATGATCAAATTCTTCACAAACATTATCATTGACGCCCCTACGGGAAATAACACGGAAGAAGTATCTACTTTTAAAATGTGGGTTGGCAAAATTGCCTGGGGGTTTAGATTTTTTATGAAATGTTGAAATTATTCCAACATAGAGATTTCTATAGATCACCTGAAGCAAAAAAAGAAAGTAATAATTGAACTAAATTTGAGATATATTTGAATATATGAAATGAAATCAAAAAAATATTCAAAATTTCATATTATAAGATTGTATAAAGTTTAAACTTAAATTTATTTTAATAAAAATGATGGTAAAAATTTGTAAAAAATATCGATGTTTTTTTAGATAGTAGTATAATCTAATATATTTAGTAAGAAGTTGTAAAGGGGTACCAAAAAGTGAGTTACGTAAGACACATTTCCTTACTCCTTCAATATTTGGTCTTCCAGACTCCTTTTTAATGTTCTTCAATAAATAACACAACCGATCAAATAATATAATATGAAAGTATTAATACTATATCACAATACCATCGTGTAAGTTGATGTCTATTTTCTGGCCTGAAATCATATAAACCTATCTCATAAGTTCCCCCACCCCCCCCACAAAATACACGTTTACTAATTCAGTGGCGAAAAGACGATCGTGGTATCCACACATCGCTTAAAGATGGCTATCGTTTTCGAAGTCTTACATTTTTTATCGTTTCTTTAGCCCTTAAAGTAGTGAAAAATACTTCTATAAAAGTCGGAGTGTAAGTCGAAATAAGATTTTTAAGTTAAAAATTTGACTTATACATCGGTATACACCAGTGGTTCCCAAACTTATTTGGTTTACCGCCCCCTTTTCAGAAAAAAATATTACTCAGCGCCCCATTGAAATCAATTTTTAAATAATATTTTAATAGCAATTAAACAGACAGATATATGTATTAATGTTTCAACCTCTTTCGTAAAATATAGTAAAGAAAGGTATATATAATAAACATTGAAGTTTGAAATTGTGAAACTATTTATTGAACTCAGAATAAAAAGGTAATACAAAAAAAGTTAAATCATTCAAAATCATCTTAATGAGAAGGATGAACCTGGTATACTGCAACAAATTTAATAATTCTCGGCTCTTTTTTGTCAGCTGTAATCTTACCTCACCGCGTTTAACTATTTACATCGGTTTCTTTTGTTTTTGTTAATAAATTGGTTACCGCACTCAATCAACGTACTATCGAATACGATGAAGGAAATCAATTAAGAACTTTTGAATTACAGCCCATATTTAAGAATAAGATGTAGGGATCTATTTTTGTAGGCAGAATTGTTGGTAGTTGCTTTTGAATTTAAATTCATCCTTTGTAGTTATTTCCATTAGTTCTTCATGTAACTGTGAAGATTTTTCTGTGTTTGTATTTGAAAAAGGATCCAAAATACAATCAGGTATGTTCATTTTCAAAATATCAAATCGTTTATTAAAATCTGAATGGATAACATCCAAGTGATCACAATAAAAAATTTTGTCTTCATCTTTTTTCTGCTGATGATAAATTTAAGAACTAGCTAACCCAAATGCATCTGTGCCCCAATTCCCGACCACTTTGGGAATCACTTTATCAGCTTCAACCTTTTTGATATAAGACATTTTAGGTATAAATTATTTAACTGATAATTTGAATTTAATAAAAATAGATACATTTACTGTTCCAATAATCAGCTAATTTTTAAATTGTTTAGTTTCAATTTGAAGTTGAAAAGTTACAGTTTTATTTATTGAAATTATTTTATTAAAATGTAATTAAAACAAAGAAATTCAAACTAAGCGATTATTTATTATAAATTTAATTTAAATAGGTTTTGTTTTATTTAAGTAATAAAAATTTAAGATTCACATCAAAAAAGCACTGAATTATGAACGTAAAAAAGATTTTCTTTTTCATTTTTTGACAGTTTAAAATATTAAATAAATATAAAATTTTTAAAGGATGGATTTTCTTTTCTCTTTATTCTAATAAAAACAGTACACAAAAAATCAAATATCAAACATTAAAAGGTAATTCAATGTTATCTGTGCTTTGAACAAGATGGAAATTTGTTATTTTTTATACATTCGTGAAATTCCAATCAAAAATTTCTGTCTAAATCTTTTAAATAAAACAAAATGCATTAATGGAGTAATAATAGTAAGTAAGGAATAAAAATCATTGTTATGATATGGCAAACACGTCAAAATGTCTAGGGGTACGCTGAATAGCATGAGAAAAAATCGAGTCACATCTATCATTAAAACAACAACATAAAATACAGTCGAGAAAAATGTGGTGATTGAGAATTTATAAAATAGCAAATTCCGTTTTTTGACAATTGACTTATCACTGGAAATCATTTTATTTTTGGAATTTTTCAGAAGATTTCTTGCAGAAAATATACTAAACGTCAACAGACTGATAAGGGGGATGCCGGAATAAAACGTATTGTAAAATATCGTGCTAGGAACCGTAGCTTGATAAGAACAAGTGTAATTTCCGGTGTCGTTTGTCATGGAAATAATCGCTACGTCAAAGAATAAATAGAACGATCCGACTAAAATCGAAAAAGCTTTCACGAAAATCAGCAAGTAAATTGTCAGCTTTCTAGTGAGACTTTTGTATTTAAATGGGAAAACAATGCAAACAAATTGATCAAATGCCAACATCATCATTTGATAAACATTCATCGTTATTAAACACCAATAAGGGGCCGTCAAATCCCAGAAAAAACAATAGAATCTTGCGTAATCTTCGTTGTTTGTTACTAATAAAGGGACTTCTTTAAAAAATGACATAAAATACAAAACAAGAATCATCAGACTCACAATAGTTCTACTTTTTATCATTATCATTGCATTTCCGGAAGTGATTTTATTATTCATGAGAAACTTAAGAAATCCCAAATTAATAATTATATAGCAAACAATTACTGAGCTTCTAAATCCAAATGATAACACAGTGTCGTGACATTCATCGTTTAAAACAAATTTCATTATAAAATTTTGTTTATATAATGTACAAAAATTAATTCAATTTCTATGAATTTTATAAATTTATATTTTGATTTTGAATGCTTCTTATTGGATAATATCAGTTGGACGTGGGTTTTAAGCTAATTAAGATGAAATGAAAGTTGTGGATAAATTAGTAAGCTAATTTAAACAAAATACCAATTTGTAAAAAGGTAAAGAATTACAATTACCATTAAAGTTATTTATAACCATTTTTAGTTCTCTTATAACTATCATCACTGAATTCAAAAAACCATTTCTTATTTTACTTTTTCTTTCCTTCTGTCTTTGCTATTTTTTCATACCTTCAAACCATAAACTGAAATTAGCTGTTTTTTAAAATTTGTCTTTCAAATTTCGTTTTCTTCATTTTTTGTTTTCTTTAATTCTTTAGGCCTAAAATTTTATTTACTGTGACTTTTTATATCTTCCGTATTTTTGGTCTTTATTTTCTTTTTATCACCTTGTTAAGCCAATTAAATTTTTATTCCTTCGCCTTAATAGTGGTGTTCGCTGAGAAAAATATTTCCCCCAAAATTTATTTTTTAACCTCTATATTCTTTTTTCTCTATCTCTTTCCGTTTGCCTTTTTCTTTTTGATTTGCTCTTTTTTATATTTTTCTGTAATTTTTAAAAAGTTTTATCTTGTCAACTTTCTTCAAATTTTCTTAAGGATTTTTCTTCTTTTGTTTCAGAATGTTTTTTAAAGCTTTATCGTTTTTCTGACATTTCTTTAATTTTGTTTAAATAAATAATTTCTTCATTTAGCATTTTATTTCAGTGACTAGATCTCCTGATTTTTTCGTTTTCCTTCACATTTTTATTTTTATAATTGTCTTGACTTTTCCTATTCTCTTGTATCTTGTTCTTTATTAAATAATGATTGATAATATAATGAAATTTAAATACAATATACAAACAAAGACTAAAAAATGTAGAGAAAATAATCATCCAATTATTATAGGAATCTTGATACTATTAACAGTTACTAAATAGTGCAAATGCTATATTAGGCTATCACACTTCAGGCGACCGAAAGATTATTAAACACTGCACATTTTGTTCTAATAAAATAGGGCTAAAGTTAGTCCAAGTTGGCTTTAGAGAATGCTACCAATCACCCTGCTTTTTTGAGTTCCTAGGGAACTCAGCCTTTTATGATAACCAACTTATTCATCTCTTTGAAGTATTAAAAGAGGATATGATGCATCTTCTTTCCCCCATCCTTTTCATTCTAGTGATCAAATAAGAATTAATCTTAGTTATTTAAATCCCATTAAAGTCACGGCACTCACAAGAAGTTATGTACTCATTAGTCTCTGGTGCCATTAACATTAATCAAAAAGAGTTTGACGATGAATTATAAATTACCGATATTAATGAATAAAAACCAAAAATAATGCATATTGTTTAATTTTAATAAGTAAAATTATAATAGTCGGTAGCTCTGACTCCACGCTCTATAAAGTAAAAATCCAATACTTCCAAAGTATATGCAGGGAGTAAACAATAGGGACTCATTGAGTGGTTATAATGCATATTGTTTCTTGCTGTAATAATTTGGTTGTGTAATCTATAGCTGTTTATCACAAATTACACAACCAAATTATTACAGCAAGAAACAATATGCATTATAACCACTCAATGAGTCCCTATTGTTTACTCCCTGCACTTTGCCACACTAATCACCTTCAATAATCTGACCTGCTTTGACTCTAACTATTCTACGAATTCAACTTAAATTTTCCGATGCCATACTTTAACAAATTTTATTTATCCCAAATCATATTATTGAGTTCTATGTCCATACCTGAGTCCAAAATCACGATGGTTTCTAATTTTGACTCGCCTTATACAGTGGTAAATTTCATTTGATTAATGACCTTCAAACAAAATCCTCTCTGTTTGACAATCCCATATCTGTGACTTTCTTTCATGATCTCGTCGTATAACAATATAATTATTTTTCCTACCATGCGTTTTTCTTATAATAATCTTATTCTACATTTTTTTATCAATCATGCTGTAGTGATAGTGACTTATCGAATTCATTTTTGTTTGCATTCTTTTGTTATTTAACGAATTCATGATTTCTTTAATTAATTAATTAACAATTTCCTGTTTTTTATACATTCCATTACTTAAATCATTATCACCACGACCTTCACCACTGTCTAAACTGTATGTTACTCATTTTATTAAATATGATAATTGGCTGATTTTCTGCAATTTCGCCTTTTTTACACCGTTTAATTCTGAATGTGACTTGTGTTACCTACTTCCAACCTTTCAATAAATTTTAGAATTATGTTGAAATATTCACAAAATTAATAACTAATTTGTGGCGTCTTAATTTCTTGAGACTCGTTTTACATGCAAAATTAATTTATTTCTCACTGCTTTTCAATTAAATAAAAGCGAATTCTAAGCATGGCCCTCTTAAGAAATTAGGCGCCAGTGGGCTACTAAAAATGATGCGCCCCTCTTCGTAAGAAAATTCACAGAATACCAAACGGCATGGGGTGTCCGGCAAAGTTATACAAAAATGTCAAAACTAAAAACAATATTTATTAGTCTATTAGTTTTAATATTGTTAAAAATATCATTATGAATTAATTTTTAGCTAACATGTATTTTAAGAAATTGTCTTAATTTAAAAATACGTGAAAACTAATAAAATAAAAATGAATTTTTATAAAACTAATAACTAAATAACTAATAATAACAAAAAACATATACATCGCAAATAAAATTTCCGCCCCAAAAACTTGCACTCTGGGGCTATAGCCCAATTAGCTCCGTGATTATGGCGGCCCTGATTCTAAGCCGTTAAGCCAATCATTCCGCCATTTCTATTATTTTATAACTAATTTTTTATTTATATATTTATTAAAATTCAAAATTAAAAACAATTTTCAAGAAATTTAGTAATTGCTTGTTTAGACAGACAATTTTGGTAAAAATTATTTAATGAAAATTTATTTACAATAAATTAAAACATAATTAAATGAATCGTTTATTTTTTAGATAATTTTCTGGAACTTTCTAAGCTATCATAATAAACAGTGGCAAAACATGAAATAAAATAAAATGAATATTTTGAATTTTATTATTGATTTAAATTATTTTTTATTATTTTTAAAATTTTATAGAAAAAATAGCAAAATTTACCGATGATTTGGAACTGGCCAGGGGCATTCATTTCTCAGAAAGCTTCATCTGAGGCTTTTATTTGAAAAAATTCTTCCGAATTTTTGATGTTGGTATTGAGTATGTTGTGAAAGATGGGGCTACAAAACCATAACAGTCCTTGGAATAGTTTTGATGTTCAAGCAAATGTTCTGGTAATATTTGAATTGAATGATTTGATTT
The DNA here is from genome assembly GCA_022537955.1 of Schmidtea mediterranea. Classification (NCBI taxonomy): domain Eukaryota; kingdom Metazoa; phylum Platyhelminthes; order Tricladida; family Dugesiidae; genus Schmidtea; species Schmidtea mediterranea. Next base: position 216,164,876 of record CM039679.1, on the reverse strand, counting down.
TTAATCAACCATCCGAAGTTTCCTCCCTTCAATTTATCATAAAGACTATTGAACCCAAAAACCTTTACTAAATCGAAAATTACCAAAAATACCACCCCAGAGACTTAAAAAACTTCAAAATAACTAAAATCCTGTACGAGTTCCGAAATTTCACATCCACATCTAGCTAAATTTCTGATTATAGCCATGATTCACAGACTAAAAATAAATACTCTAGTGAAAGAATCGAAAATAAAAATGTTACTTACTGTGAAAAAATTCATGGTAATTTCCCAAATCGACTTAGAGATAAGTCCTTCGAACTATCACCTTGAGGAACGGAATACTTTTTTAGAGGGAAATTGATGGAATTGAACCCCAGTAAGATTGCCATACTTGCCGCTCGTCTAGATAGTTTGAAAATTCTGTTTAAAGCTAACAAACATTATTAAATATAAAATAAAATATCTCAATTCCTCTGTGAAAATTGGATTAATTTTTTATCTCGCTTAATATTTTGTTATCACTTAGAATCTAGGTCCTAGATTAATAACTCATGATAACTCAACGGGAGTAGTGACATATGAGGACTATGCCCCGTGGATATTTGGCTTTAAAAAATCCCGAGACCCCCCTAAAAAAATTTTTTTATGGGGGAGGGGGGGGTTAATTTTTTAAAAATTATTTGTTTTAATGAATGAAATTTTTTTTTAATTATTTGTTTTAATGAATGAAATTTTTATTTTTTTTTTAAATAAATTTTTGTTCAAATGTTTAAATTTAAAATTTTTAAAAATTTTTTAATTCATGATAAAAAAGATCAAGTATTTTTTATCGATTTAAAAGCTTAAAAATAAAAATTGGCTTAAATCGCCTATGATTTGTCGTACTGAGTAGTATTTTTTAATAAAATTGGCTCAAAATTGATTAAAGAACATAAAAATGTCGAATAAAAAGCCTAAGTATTTTTTCATACTTAAAATCCCATAAAAATAAAATTGGCTCAAATCGCCTGTCGACTACAAATCATGAATGTTTTATTTTTTATTTACTTTAATTATTTGTTTAAGTAAATAATATTATTTATTTATATTTTAATTATATTTTAATTTACTTTAATTGTTTGTTTAAGTAAATAATATTATTTATTTATATTTTAATTATATTATTATTAAATTTAATTATTTGTTTAAGTCAATAATATTATTTTTTATATTTTAGTTATTATTAAATTTTATTGTTTGTTTTAATCAAGTCAATTATTTATTTTTAAATTATAATTTTAAATTAAAGTGTTTGTTTCAATGAAGTGAATTAAATAATAATTTTTTATTTTCATTTAATTATTTATTTTATATTATTATTATTATTATTTTATATTAATATTATTTTTATTTTATTATTATTAACATTTTATTTTTATTTTTTATTGTAAGTCTAAGAATAAAAAATCATCGATAAATTTTGAATTGTAAAAAATAACTTTTAATCCCTACAAATATTTTTATTGACAATAAAGATTAAAAAAGATTAATTTTTATTTCAAATCAAAAATATCAGAGTAGTATGTTTTACGCATTTCGGCCAACAATATATGGATTGTTTGGTCACGTTTGAAATCGTGGCAACATGGACATCCATTTAAACATGTTACTCTCATACTATCTTTACAAACAATGCAATTTGCAACACATCGGTCACCAGATCCCTGAACGTTGTCATAGTGAATCTCGAGAAGTTCTTCAATGTTACCCCTGTGAAATGGTAAATTTTTGTTGCGAGAAACTCTGGTGCGCAATAATCCAACGTATTTTTAATTCTTGGATAAAGTTCCTGGATTTTCTTTAAAATTACTTCAAAGAGATAAACTAAATAATAAAATAAAATACATATTTAATTATACATGATTTACCTTTTGACATTTTTTAATACTTAATAAAAAATTATACTAACTTAAAAACATAAAAATTATAAACATCAACAAAAATATACAAAAACAAAGAATATTTTCAAATAATTTATTCATTCAAAATTCTTCATAATCGTCATATTCTTCATTAAACTCGGAAAATTCTTCTGGACTGTTACCTAAAACCACATCACCTCCTCTATAATGACCATATGCTACACTTATATTTTTCCCACCCAAACCCTTTTATCATCCTTATTTGTTAATGCAGTTTTACTGCTTTTAATTGTAAATAATTGATGTTTTTTACTAGTAATACGAGTTTGTGGTACCGAAAAAATCAAGTTTTTGTTATAGCAATCTAGGTATGACTTATGTTTTAAGTCAGTACCCTTCAATGTTATACCCTTAGCTTTGATACTTTCAACTTCAGACAAGAGGCTATAACATTTTGGACGAAGAAACACCCACTCCTTGTATTTAAGTCCTTTATTCTCGTCTTTGAACTTTCCAATGACAGAATCAAGGTTTCTACTATACAAGGGATGTTTTGGGTCATAATTGGAAGTATCGAGGAGATTATCACGAACCATAGCAGATAAAAGAATGTCTAACTTACAATTCTTAATTTCTAGAAAAAAGGAATCGGTGTCCCCAGCAACTATATTAATTTCACAAGTGAATTCGTTTCTATATTTTTCTAACTCTAAATATTGTAATTGATACATCCTAAGTTTAGATAAATCGAGTACAGTTTGTCCAATGTAACTCGGTCGATCTAAACATACCGATTCCTTATTTAATAACACAGAGACCAAATCATTGTCGATTTTAAATGATTTCCGAAAAGTTGGTTTTGTAGCAATAATTAATTAATTTGTTTGCAGAATTACATAATCTTAAATTAATTCGTTTTTTAAGATTTTCAACGGTTTTTCCGTAGAGACTATTATTTAAAAGTTTATAATAGTTTTTATCTAAGTCATTGGTTGATTGCGCTCTAAGTTGTGTGTTAGTGTCTATATACTTTTTAAATATTGAATTTTGATTATATTTAATTGCTCTATGTACATGTGTAATTTTAATTTGTAAAGAAATAAAAAGCTGCAAAAGTCTCCAATGAAGAACATAATTCTTCTTTGGATAATGCGTTAGCATTAACTTATCAACCTTAGAACCCGGAGCGCACATCTTTTCAGCAGCTACTGGAAAATCATTAAGTTTATCATGAAGAAATGTTGGGATTTCTAAATCTACTTCAAATGTGACAGCAAATGACAGTGATTCAAGATCCTTATTCAAAAAACTAATTAAATTATTTAATTGATTAGTATCAGTAACCCATTCAAAATTTCCATATGGTAATGGTTGACTTAAAGCCCAACCGTAGAGATTATTGATGTCAATGTAAAGCAGTTCGGTGTTGTCCTCAGATACTACGTGATGTTTATTAACAAATGTTAATCCACCACGGATTCCCCCTTTGAAAAAATTATACATCTCCATATCAGTTAGAAGTTCAATTGGTTCGTCAAGAGTCATAAGAGCCGATGCCCAAGACATACCGGGAATTCCATAAAAGTTAAGTGGTTCCAATCGGTTATGAGCTAATGATTTTGAACGAAATTGTTGGAAAAAGTCAACCAAAAGAAAAACATCTAGTTTGAGGTAAACCATCATATAATCTAGTAAAGAGTTACAATTGGTTTCTTCCCAAATAGATTGAGCCTTACTATATTCGGCTTCAGTTACATCTTCCCAAATCGGTGGAAGTTCATATGTAGTTTCTAAAACTTCTTGAGAAGTTGCAAAGTTATAAGGGAAAATGCCTTTAGTATCGATAATACTAACTACAAATTCCGAACGAGTTAAAGGAAGAGTGGTCAATGTTTTAACTGCGTTACTTAATGAACTATTAATAAATTGACAAGAATCAATGAATTTTACAGTTAATCCACTGATTCTTGCCGACAAAGAAAGAAACTTTTCACTTGTTACAGGAATACAACTTATTTTCCACGTGTTAAAATCACTCATACCATACTTGAGGATATGGTGAGGATCATAACCTCTCAAATTATGAAAAACCACTGGAAATTCAAACCTTATTTGTCGAGAAATATTACATTTGGAACAAGCTGCTCCCAGATATTTTCCAGTAAAGTGATCATGGTCCTTAACCGGTACTGATAAAATCTTATCACATAAATAACAACAAGTTGCTGAAGAAAACGACAGAATGTCTGAGTCTGTTAATATTATTTTTTTTTTATAATTATTTTGATAAAAGGGTAAAACAGTATTGATTGAAATATTATTTATTTCTTGTAGAAAATTAACTACACAATCATCACCCAGGAAACTCTTATATGATTTTTCACCTGTAAAATTGTTAATTAAAAGTAAACCGGCTGAAATCGGCATATGTATTTGAAAATGTATGTCATCTGAAGATAAGATAGCTTCAAAATCAGCGTAAAGGACGAAAGGAGGAGTAACAGTTTAGCCCAATTCTTAAATTCCAAGTTTTTATTTAAAGGTAAAGTATAAAGAGTTGTGCCTAATTGATTTTTATCACACAACTCTTTATGTTTATTTAATGAAATTATATTGCGAAAACCATTTAGACATCGATGGCACCATATACTTTGAACTCTAGTATCAGTAAAAGAATGATTCCTATAATTTAAAAGCCTATCTAATTTAGTAACAGCGATATAATGATAGGAATCAAGGCTTTCTAATAAAATTAAATTAATAGGTTGTCCCCCAACCACTTTAGAACGATGAATTATTTCGACATAAGGGTGTTTGAAAACTTCAGGGTTAGAAAAATCATTAATTAAATTATTTTCATCATACGTAAGAACATTAATTGAAAGATTTGGATTTTTAGCTTCAAATTTTGGAATGTCACAAAGTTTCATAGGTAAATCCGAAGGTGAAAAGTCAAGCTCAGATGTGTTGTAGCTAAATGTTTTATTTCTATGATGGTTACCTATATTTTCATGATTTAAAATAGCTAAAATACTGTAAATGAAGCATAAATTATCGGAATTAGCAACATTTACAGTACAATGTTTATTTAGTAATGATAATGGTGTTGGAATAAATCCATGACCACTCAACCGATTTATTTGTGAAAACTTGGTAAGAACAAAATGAATTTCTTTTATTTTATTTATAACCCAGTTACTGCCTTTATCATTAATTAATGTTATTTTTTCGTCAAGAAGAGTAGCACCTTCATCTAAAAATGAATCATTCATTATTCTGGCAGAGTTTGAAATAATGAAAGATTGAAATTCTCCATCTTTTTCAAACTCTACATCAGTACAAAATTGAATCTTAACAGATCCCATTTGATTGATAACATTATTTAATTTATTAATTAACTGTGTGGGTACTGTAATTAACTTTAAATTTAAATTCGAAACATCCATTCTAACAATGGCATGCGATGGATTTAAATCAAAATTAACAATAGGTGCTATCGAACCACCATATTGATTAACAATAACAGAAAGAATATCAACAGGAAAAACATCATCTGAATCAGAAATGATTATTACATCATCAACCATTTTTGATTCATCAGAGTCAGAAAGTATAATAGTATCTATAATTTTAGGAACTTTCGAAGAGCGTGGATTATTATTATTATTTGTTTTTCTTTTCTTTTTTGTAATATTATTATTAGTATTATATTATTATTATTATTATTATTATTATTATTATTATTATTATTATTATTATTATTATTATTATTATTAATATTATTATTATTACTATCACTCAATGGTAATTTAAAAATATATTTTCGCTTACAGTGAAACTGTGTTAAATGTTTTTTATGGTTTAAATAAAACTCTCTAAAATTTATTTTATGGGTGGTTTTACACGTGGGGCAAATAAAATAGGTGATGTGATTATAGGTATGAGAATAATAATTCTCCATAATCGTATCACAATTTCCATCGTGTCGTGGAGAATTGCAAAAATTTGGGTAAAGGTTACCTGTTATAATAAAAGAAAAATTTAAATATATAAGTATAAAATCATTAAAATAAATTATTAAAAATCATTAAAATAAACCATTAATATATAAACTTTAAATAGATTTTACACACACAATAAATAAATGAATTTGATTGGTTAACTTTATTTTGAAAATCTTATATAAGTAGATTAAAATAGTTTAAAATCATAAAATGAATAAAAGTAAATGTTTTTAATATTATTTAATTATTCATTAATTGTTTTTATAGAAACCTCTGTTAGAAAAGAAGCTGTCAAGTTAATTCTTGAGGAAAAATCCGTAAATGCTATCAGTTTAAGCAGAAATTCACCAGTAATGTATTTACAATATTCAATGGAATATTTAAAATTTCCAATCATCTATTCATTTAGAGTAAGTATTTTCATTAAAATTAATATTATTAATAAATTTTAATAGGAACCAACAACATTGAAACAAAGCCTATATAATATGAAAGTTGGTGAAATTGGAGAAATTGATCGAAAAAATATAACAGAGTTATTACGAGCCATCAACAAAGATATTAGTTTTAATGAACAATTCACTTTTATGAATTGTGAAAAAGAATGTAATTATGAAAATAAAAAAGAAAATGAACATTTTATGATTAAAATAAGAATTCAAGGATATAAAGAAGGAAACCAGACTATTTGACCAATTTGGAAAATTATTGAAGCCAAATGTATTTAAATAAAATTTATTTAACTATATTCGTCATAGTTTCTTATCATATTATTTTGATTATATTATGCTTAAATTAATAAAATGTTGATATTAATTTATTTCAAATATAATTAATTATCATTTTATAATTATGATATGATAGTAAAAATTTAATAGTACTTACATTTTACTGTTTTAATTTTGCGACTCGGAGTTTTAATATTTTGACCATTTTTGTTGATAATTTTTATTAAAGATTTTAAATCTTTAATTATATTATTGATGGATTCCATTTTCTAAAAATAAAAATAATTAAAAATATGATAAAAAACTTACTAAAGTTTGGTATTTGATAAAAGTGAATTTTTTATAAAATGCATTCAGTTATATATTAACAAACATGTAAGTAGTTACATGATCGACCAATTAAAATTTAGTTTATAAAACACACTTAATTACATAACATCAAAATCATTTAAATACATATAATCCTCTGAACTTAATCCTTTAAAAGTAATACGTATTACATAATTCATCTTTAATTACATTTATAATTAAAAAACAATTTTGAAAAGAAACTTTATTCAATAAATTCATTTATTTTTCATTGTTTTTAACCAAGCTAAGCAATGCTGTCCGCATGTTTTTGTCATCGGATTTTGATAACGAATTCGATTGTATTCAATTGGCATTAACATTGATTCTAGTTTATTAATTAATATTGGGGGATAATAGAAACCCATTGGATCAAATACATTTATTTTATTTGCTTTCACATAAATTGCAAGCCAATGTTCGCCACTGAGATTAGATGATTGAGTATTTACAATCAAACCTTTGTTAACATCGATATATGGAATTTTATCTTGAGGGAAAACTCCAAGAAAATCTTTTCCCAATAATTTTCTACCAATAGAATCAATCTGAATAGAAATAATAATAATTAAAAAATATATAATTAATAATATTTCTTACTTCATACTTGTCAATTAAAAAATCTCAATCTGGTTTATAGTTCAAACTAATACTGTTCGATTGGAAGTAATTTGAATTTCCTTTTCAAAAACTCCATATACAATTACAGTAACAGATTCAGTTAGGGGTGATCCAAACTTTATATCTAATCTTAAATTTCCACTTTGTGGTAACGGACTTTGATTAAGATCGAAATCTGGTGCCAATACGAATGTAAAGAATGGATACTTATTTCTAAAATCTGACATACTGATACCCCAATTTAAATTTTTATTAAGATATCCCATATTCCTAACAATACTTTGCATATAACTTGTACTATAATTATCATTTTCAAAATCTTGACTATATTTTTCACGATAATCACTTTCTTTACTTAAAGTTATTGACTTAACGTTAAAGTGATCAAACATAGTAAATGTATCTAAAAACGAACCACTAAATCTTTTATTTCCTTGGAAAATTAGGTAAAATTAGGTAATCGTCTATCACCAAATATTTGTTCCTTATAAAAAGAAAAATATCCAATAGGTAAAGAAAATTCAACAACTTCTTTTCTTCGCATTGGATAAATTGCATTTCTTGTAGCAAGACCTATTTGATGACCCGCTAAAACAGAAGGTTCAACACGAACTCTTCTAACCATTAATTTTGCATCTAGCAATACTATTTTAGGTACAAATTTAGTACATGTCAGACTTTTTTCTGGATTTGTTCTTGTTAATTTAATTTGGACACTAACACCTGGTAACAAATATTTCGGTTGATCAAAGAAATCAAATTGGAGTGGTGAACATAATGAAAATGCTTTTGATTTTGCAATCCATGTTTTTTGCATAAGATCATGTTCAGTGTAACCCATCCCCCCTAAAGATGTATGTTTAGTATCTTGATTATAATTTATAATAGTTTCAATTAGGGCTTTGTGTGCAAAACTATCATTTGCTCCTTCAATTTTAGTAGAATTAAAAACTAATTCAGCGTCTTTAAAAAGAGTTTGAAAAAAGAAATTGTTTGCTGTTACATCAGCTTCTTGTGTAATATTTTCACCTAAGCTATTAACAACTTTCAACTGAATATATAACAAAGTATCGTTCAAATCTAAATATTCTGTTTGTGATCCGTTAATGTAAAATTGAATTGAAGAGGTACCAACATCAGTTATTGAATTCATTGGGAAAATATCTTCAAATGAACCATGTTCAATCACGGCTTGAGGGGATGGTCTATCAAAAAGACATAATTCAGATTTTGCAATAATCATTTTTCAAATATAGTTCCGAATCCTCTCATTCTTTTGTTTATATGTTTCTTAAAAATCTTTCTACGTTTAAATGTCCCTCCTTTTTGTTCATTTTCATGATTAAATACATCACTTACTTTATTAATAACACTAGGTAAAGTTTGCATAACACTAGGTAAAGATTCTTTAATTTCAGATATTGCATTTGATTTTAAAGCAGGTAAAAAATCAGAATTATTATTTATTACGTCATTTGCCGTTTTCATACCGAAATTGCCTATACGTCTAAGAATAGGTAATGCAAATCTACCTATTGTTTTCAACCAACCGGTTCCATATTGTTTACCTATAAAATATGGTAATTCTCCACCAGATTGACTACTACTATAAAAATTTACAATGTCAGGATTACTCATTTATTTTACGAAATGTAATGTAAGAAAAGTTTTATCTTCTTTACCAAATATATATTTTCCACTATCGTCACGAATATTGATTTCTATATTGTTTATATATGTTGACGATACAGACAAATACATTGGGTTTTTCTCTATAATTTGAACTAAATCATCCTTTTTATGTTTTTCAACCCATTCACATTTCAATAGAGGTATCAAAACATCACCAACAAGAATAGGTTCAATGATATTTGTATAGATCATCATTTGTTGATTACTTTGCAAAATTTCTGGTAAACCTAATCCAACAATAACTTTTTCTGAATATGATTCTTCACTTAATCCCAAACTTTGAGCCAAGAATTTACTAATGTTAACTTTACTGACATCATCTTCCAATTCAATTTGACTAATCTTCCTTGTTCAATTTCGCAAGATTTAAATTGATGCGGATAAAAAGTCATTAATTAATCATTTATTTGTGATAAATTAGTAATGATTAAATTTTCTTCAAATTTATCTGTATACTCGACATCGTAAAAAATAATTTATAGTTAATCGAATTGTATCAAAATTTATTTTACGATTATTTGAAGGAATTTTAATTTGATTCAAGTTTTCAATAAAATTTATTTCTTTTTTATTAAATCCTAATTTTTGAGCTTCTGCAATACTATCAAATGAAATTTTAAATGGAAAATATTTACAATTAATATTTAAAGTATTTCCATCAATGTATACTAGATAAAATATAGAGTCGTGACTAATTGTATATTCATTCTTTGCATCGTTATAGTAAAAATATTCATAACTTGTATGTAATGTACTCTTACTATATTTAATATTTGAGTTGTTATAAAATAGAAAATTATTGTATACAAAAGTGAAATCGGTCAGAGCAACTTGCCATTCACCTTCCAAGTAAATTGGATTTTGAAATTCAACATTAAATTTATCAGCTTTATTATTTGGATGAGTAAGAAGACAACTATTACTCGGTAGATTTATGTAAAATTCTTTATTCATTTATTTTTCTAAAATGTATTGATAAATGTGTTTTGGTATCTTTACTAAATTTAATTAATTTTCCACTATCATCGCGAATATTAATTTCAATGTTGTTTATAGTTAAGGGTTGAAATTGGTAAATACATTGGATTCTTCATTTCTAATTGTACAATTTCCCCTTGTTCATAGTTTTTAACCAAAATAGATTTTAATAGAGGAACTCTAACATCTCCAACAGTTATTGGTTCAATAATATTCGAATAAATGAACATTTGTTGATGATGATGTAATAATCTTGGAACTTTATTACCAACGATGTCTTTATCACTAAAAGTTTGTTTATTTAATCCGAAGGTTTTTATTAAATTGTTGTCAAAATATATTTTTGAAATGTTATCTGCAAGTTTTATTTTAACCAATTCATTGTTTTCAATTTTTAGTTCTTTAAACGGAGACGGAATAAATGACATTAAATGTCCTTGTAATTCAGATAATGTGTTTATGAGTAAATTATCTTCAAAATATTTTTCAAATATTGTTTTTTCTTCATAACTTATAATTATCTCGAATTGTTCCATAACACCATCATCTGTAAACTTTGGTAATTTTAATCGACAATGATCATCTTCATTAATGACGGATATAGATTTTAATCCAAAACTAAACGCATGTTAAATGTCAGGGAATGTTACTTTAAATGGAACATGTGGACAGACAATAACCAAGTTCTCATATTTTTCAATAAAAACATCGACATCAGGGGTATGTTTAGAATTTACTAATTAATAAGTTTCATTTTGATTATTTATTTTCAAATATTTTACTTCAGTACCACTCTTCATCGTTTCATAACTTAGGTAAGAATTACTATAAAACAGAAATGTTTTATACAAAAAAGTAAAATCAATCAAAGCAACGTCCCACTCACCATCCAAGTAAATAGGATTTTGAAATTCGACATTAAAATTACTAGCTTCATTATTAGGAAAAATAAGAGGACAACTATTACTAGGTAAAATCATATAAAACTGGTTTTCTTTCATAATATTTATTTAATTAATTGATTTTCAGATATCCAAGTTGGAGTTTCATATCCATGCCATTTAACATAATATTGTTTATATTTACCAACATTCTTGGTTTTTATTATCTTTTGAATTCTGAATACAGTAGGGGCTTCTATAACTTGGAGTTCCTGTTCGTAGAATTTTCCACTAACTTGATTGTTTTCATCATCTTTGATAAAGTACATTACAGGATTCTGATTCATATCAATTTCTGAGATTTGAAATACTTCATCGCTCCAATTGTTGTCGAAATTCTTGATAAATGGAGAAGCACTGATTTTACTTATTCTAACGTGATTACCCACTTTATATTTAGGCTTTTTAATGATAGAAATAGATTGTTGTGATATCCAATTATCCATATTATTCGTTGAATAAACATCAATTGGTCGCATTTCATTTAAACCCTTATGTGGCGAATAATTGTAGCTATAAATTGCTTTCTGTAAAACATTTATCCAGGTTTTATTTCCTTTATATACGAAATATTTTTTCAAGCGATCTCTTAGAGTTCGATTAAATCTTTCCACGTGGGCAGCTTTAAATTGAGAAAATACAGAGTAATGATTTATTCCTTTGATAATTTCTCTAACTTTACTATTATAAAATTCTTTACCTAAAGAATAAATTTAATTTAATTTATTTATTTAATTACATACCCAAATCAGTTTGTAAATTACGAGGCTTGCCATCAATAAATAATTCCTTGATTGCTTTAGCCATTTCATATGCCGATTTGGTTTTTGTTGGAATAGCACGAGCGAATCGACTAAATATATCAACACATGTCAAAATATATTTGTATCCCTTAATAATTTTAGAGAATGGTATCATTTCCATCAAATCCATTTGCCATAAATCATCAACTCCCATTGTTTTATAACTACGGGTTTTGAATTTCTTCAACATTGATTTTTAAACTGTACGCCATTTGCCCAGATAACCAATTCTGAGTTTCTTTCTTTGAATTAACTACTTCCTTTGCCAGTTTCATTACACCACCAAAACCAGCGGGATGTTTTGAGTCTGTCCATACTTTTTCGAGCTTTTTCACCGTGTTTCGATTTTTGGTTAATGTTTCCTTCATTATTACAACAAGTTGTCAAAATATTGAAATCTAAATTATGTTTATCCGGTAATGAATTCTTGGTACCCATTAAGAAGTTAATGATGAAATTGCGCTTATTGCAGATAATATTATTGGAATTAATGCCCCAAAAAATCCACCATTTTGTTTATATATTATTTTTCGCATAAGACGACGATTCTTAGTGTTTACTAAAGATAAAAGTGATCTTTTATGTTTTTGTAATACAAGTTTTTTAACTTTAGTAATGTTTACATTACCACGAACTACATTAACAATAACTTCAACTAGATCATCTATAACAAATGAAGGAAAGTTCTGTAAAATATTCATTCTTTTATTATTAGGAGCCTTCATCAAGGCATTAAAGTATGGTAGACTACGTTAAACTTTGATATTAAATACATTTTTCATCTAGTTGTTTTGTTTATATTTTACGTACAATTTTTGATTGCTGTGTTCCCCGTAAGGATCAGCAGCAGACACCACAACGCTCCGTTTTAATCGGACAGCACTCCCACCAATCTCCCCTCTGGTACGTGCAAGTTCAGGCCTTTTTGAGCATCATTATGCGATGCTTCACAGGCATACGTCTGCTAGACGGTGTAGTATTGGCGAGTTACTACATCTTTGTCTATCTGGGTAGTAGCTCAAAAACATCTTTGTGCCTTGAGTCTACTAGTATGTTTGGACCTGCTTAGTTTTAGGGGTCAATGTATCAACAAGCATCAGATGCCACTGATAACATTTGGATCCATCGTAGCAAATATACTGGCAAAAGCGTGGGGTACCCGAGAGGAATTACGACCACTGCAAAAAAAAAAAAATAATAATAATAATAATAATAATAATAATAATAATAATAATAAGGTGTAATAATAGCAATAATCCTCCCAGGTAGTACCAGCTTCAAAGAGTGTAATACTCCACCAGTAAGGGTGTGCTAATAAGCAGTCTCTGCCACTAGCAACACATTATTGTGTTTGTTTGGGCCTATTTGTAATATGGTCTATGTAAATTGTATAACTTGAGGTGACTGCGGTTGTAGTGCATAATTTAGCTAACTTCTTTTGTTCGATTTTGTTTAATCCTATTTGGTCTAGTGCTTTATCATTTCCCTTGTCCCATGAACCGAGAGTTCCAACCACCAAGGCAGACAACGTGGTTTTGCAGGCATTGGTTTCGCCGGTTTCAATGGCCAGCTCACGGTATTTCTTATAGTTGTCATCCCTTGCCGCGTTGAAACTCTCCTCCCGATCATAAGATACTTTGATGTCAAGTATGTGTAATTTTTTGTTACGTTTAGATTTTATTATAAGGTCAGGTCGGAGTTGAGTATCAATTCCTAGCGGTGTGCGTTCAACGTCAACACAGAAACCCTTTGATATAAGGTAGTCGCTTGCTGTTTTCAACACATTGTTGTGTTGGTTGCGTCTTGCATTTTGTGTTTGTGTGCAATGATTAAATATGTGTGCTTGCGTTTCAGATTCTTTTAGGCATAGTCGACACATTATGTTCATTTTGTTGTTGTTCCTATTTGTGTTGAAGTTGAGGCTTATCATATTGTTTCGTGCCTTAATAAGGAAGAAGTATTGATTATCTTTAAGGGCTCTATGCTTAGTGAGGAAGGCTGATTGTCTGTTACTACCAATTGTTTTGGAAATGTGTCCTTGGCAAGTCATAGTGAACCACTGGTCAGCGTACCATTCACTAGTCATGTCATTGAATTTTGAGGAGGTTTTTTTAGGTTATCAAGTTTGATGGTGGCGGTGTAGTTTTTTCCCTTGATTTTGAATTGGAAGTAGTCATTATCAAGTATAAGTTTTGCAACAATTCCAAATTTTTTGTTAAGTCGGTTTGCAGACGAACGGAATTTGGTGAAGATTGTGTTAGGGCCGCCTTTGTCCCTTTTATTTCAGAGTGCAGCCATTTCATATGGTGATTTGCTGGTATGGGAATCTTATTTTTGTGTGTTCTACAAGTTCCGCTATTATGAAGTTACGCATTTTGCTGTCCTTGGAGTTGAGGAGTTTTATAAGGTGTGTGACGCTCTGAATAATATATTCGTCGATGATGGGTGTAATACGAGACCTCCCAGTTTAGAGTGGGCATAAAGGAAGTTATTGTTCATGTTCTGGTGGATGTCTCCAAGCATGTTTTTGATTACTCGTTTTATTTTCTGGTCAAATCCGAGTTGTTTTTCTCGGTGTTGTACAGTTCAATTGCGGTTGGTGTCAAGGGTCATGTGGTTAATGTTGCAATTTATGAAAGGAAAGATCAACCTAGAGTGTATAAAAGTTTTGTATGCTTGAAGTTTCTGTGCTGGGTGTAGGTCAGAGGACATAATTTTTTTGGTGTCATCGAGGGCTGCATTTAGGATAGTGTATATGTCATGTTTGTCTTTTTGACCGAAGTCAACGCCAAGATATTTATATAAGTGGTTCTCGTCAATTATGGGAATTTGTTCATCGTAAAGTGTAATTGGTGGGTCGTTGTGATTTCTTTTCAATTAAAAGTATCGGCATTTGCTGGGTCGGAATCTGAGTGTTGCGGAATCAATATATTTTGTTATGTCCTTAATCATTTTTCTCATTTTTTCTCTGGTGTCGGATATGAGAACAAGGTCGTCAGCATATGCCATAATACTAATGTTGTGGTTGTGAATGGTGAGGGGATATTCTTTTAGGATATTCTGTAAGATAAAGTTAATTGAAAGACTGAAGAGTGTCATGGACATAGGACAACCCTGTTTTACTCCATTATTGACCTTAATCGTCTTAGTGTGCTTCCTTTCGCATTCGTATACTGTGTAACAGTCATTGTACATATCTTTGATAAGGTTAATTGTTTTGTTTTTCAGTTTCAGCCTCGACTAGGTATGCCAAATCAGATCATGGGGGACGCTTCCAAAGGCATCAGCTAAGTCTAACCATACAATGTTGATGTCCTTCCCATTTCTAACCGCCCATTCCCATGCCAGACTGATAACTGTGTTGTGTTCAGCGCACCCATCAGGGATGCCAACCGCCTTCTGGTTACCGCACAGCAATTTTCTTTTTTCTATCCAGGACAAGAGCCTGTTGTTCATGATAGTGGCGAAGAAACGATAAGCTGTGTCGAATATGGCAAGTGGCCTCCATGAGGATACTTCATGCGGTGAATGCTCTTTGCCTGGTTTTATTATTAATTTTGATCGGAATGTTTTCCATTTATTTGGGCTTTTATTGGTGCGAAGGATATTATTAAAAAGTGCAGCGAGGAATTCAAAGTCTGGGTCAAGTCGGTGCCAGTCAGAGAAGGTTATTTTGTCACTGCCGGGGGCAGAGTGTGTATCAAGGGAGCTATATGCGACTACAAGGTCTTCAGATGTTATTGGCGAATCAGATAAAAATTCAGGGTCGGGGATGTAAGTATCAAGATGTGTAATTATGTTGATGTGTTTAACTGTCGATTCAAAGTAGGTTATAAGGTTTTCATCTGTCGGTGTTGTTGATATGTTTGTGATAGGGTAGAGTATTTTATCAATGGAAGCCTTAGCCTTACGATCAAAACACTGCCGCAGCTCGAAAATCATTCGCTTGTGATCCTTTTGGATGAGGAAATTCGGAACTAAGTGCATGGGTTTATATTTCTGTGGGCAGATGGCGTCATGAATCCTATATATTTCTGCGAGGCTAGTGTCATGTTCTATGTGGTTTGTGTTTAATTGTATAATTATGTCTCTTATGAATGTTTTGTATTTATTCAAGTCATTGGGGTTTTTCTTATTGTTAATAACTTTGGTAATTAATTTGTACAGTTGGTCGCGTAATTCTGGTATAATTGGCAGAGTAATGGGTGAGTTAGTGGCAAGGCATCTGGCGAAGTGGCATATATAGAGGCCGGAATAAATAATCAGTTCACATTTGGGGTATGGGACTTCATTTAATGTGACTGAGTTCTTCTCTATAATATTTTGGAGGTGGGTTAAGGTATTGAGAATGGATGTGGCAAGTGTCTTATGTTTAAGTGTTTTGTTTTCAAAGGTAGGGTCAATTATTGTGGCTGATTTTTGGGTTTTATTTATATAGAAAAGTGCCCAGTGATTTTTATCAAGATAGAGGGGCCAGATTATGTCATTCCATGTAGGGTATTGGTGGAATGGGAAGGCAGCAAAAAATGTGGTGAAGTTTCTATTAGTGTGTGCAGTGCCAATAAAGCTATCTATGTATATGGTTGTGGGTGTTTTGGCAAAGGTCAGCATGAAGACGGATATTTGGTGCTGGGATAGTCAATCTGACCCGATGTCAGAAGTGGACACGAGGATGTGTGTTGGTGGGTCGTTTTCTATAGTGGTCACTGTCGGTGTTGGTGAGTGTGTGGCGTGATGGGTTAAAGCATTATTTAGATCGGTTGTTATGCTACAGTGGCATTTGACATTGTTTGTGTCATTAAACGCTTTATTTTTGTGTTTCACTAAAATGTGTTTGAAGATCTCAGCGATGGATGTGTTAATCGTTAGGTGAGTCTCGCATGGGTTCTTTTTTGCGATATATGTGCATAGCAGAGTACCTTCCTGGTTGAGTATAAGGGTCAATATGCGCTTCTTGTCGTTGTAATCCTCTCTGGTGCCTCGGATTGGTTTTTCTGGGTGTTTCTCAGTGAGATGCGTCTCAATTTGGGTTAGTGCGATCACAAATGGTTTTTATTTGTTACGTTCACACAGCAGGCATAAGAAGGTGTCATTTTTCCTAATAGTCCTGTTGTGTTCGCTTTGGAGATGGTCAAGTTGTTTCATATTTGCATTTGGGGACTGTGCATTTAACATAGCCTTCTGCGCCAAGACGAAAGATGGGGGACGATTTTCTTAGAGGTATTGGCGATCTGTCAGTTATGGTTTCGTTTGTTTGGATTATGTTATTGATAGGGTTTGATGGGGTTTTGGTTTGTATTGTGTCAGAGGTTGGTGTGATGGGCTGTGATGTCATGGCGTTGTTAGGGTTTGCCACCTCATATTTATTTGTGGCTTCGATGGCATGGATTAAATTGAAGTGATCGCGGAGGTCATGGCGGTTGTAGGGTTTTTGGGTAATGTCAAGTGATTCGGAGTGCATATATTGCTCCGGGTTGGTGAGTGTGTCACCATCTTTTGGGAGTGGGTCAGTGATTTGTGCTGGGGAGAAAAGAGATTGTGATGATGGGTGAAGGTTGATGATATCTTGTATTTGTAAAGTTTTTTGTTGGTTGTATTTATAGGTTTTCTTTGGAGAAGGGGATGATCCAAGGGATTCACTGAGGATGTCAGTTTGGGTTTTGTATGGTGAGAAAAGTGTTATCGAGAATGTGTCAGATTTGTCAAGGTCAACATCATCAGCAATCAACACAGTGTCGTTGAGAGGGGGTGGGGCTTTGACTTCAGTGGCGTGACTTTTGATATTTGTTTCTATAGTGTCATTTAGGGGGTCATTTATAAAAATAGAGTTGGTGGGGGTGTGTGGTTCAGGTTGGTGAAACTGCGGAGGTGTGTTGTTGTCTGTTATCGGTGGGGTGGGAGTGTTTTGCGACAGTTTGACATCATCAATGTCAATTAAATAGTACTTTTGGGTGGGAGGGGGTTGTTTTTAGCTTTTGTTAAAGTGCCATCATTTGTTGAGTTAGCGTCTGGATGCTTTGGTTGATTTGAGTTTCTTTTTGGGTTAAGAGTGTATTAATTTGGGAAATAATGTGTTTATCTCTCTTATTATAGGTTATTGATATTTCTTTTGTAGTGTTTAGGCTGGGTGTTGTAGATGTTGGTGTTAGAGTGTTATAGTGTTGTGTATTGTTAATGGTTGGGTGTATGTTTTGAGTTTTTGGGGTAGTTTCTGTGATATTTCTATGATGTTGTTTAATTATCAGAAGTAGTGATTGATCGTTAAATGGTGTTTTGATTGTAGAGAATGGGTTTTTCTGTTGATCATTGATAATTTTTATTGTTGGTATAAATTTGAATAGTTTTATATTTTGGTTATTATTATCTTAAGTTTAAATTGTGATGTTATTTGAATAAATTTGATTTGATACAAGTTTCATTGGATAAAACGTAAAATAAATTTAATTAGATTCAAATTGTGAGATTATTTTAATTAATTTTAATTATTTAAAATTTCATTGTATAATAATTTAAATAAACTAAATTAATTTTTAATTGTGATGTTATTTAAATAAATTTGATTTTTTTCAAATTTCATTGGTTAATAATTAAAATAAATTATCTTCAGTTTAAATAGTGATATAATTTACTTTTAATTGATTTATTTCAAATTTCGTTGGATAATAAATAAAATAAATTAAATAGGCTTCAAATTATTAGGTTATTTAAATTATTTATAATTATCACAAATTTCATTGGATTAAAATAATAATAAATTATCTTAAATTTAAATTGTGATGTTATTTTAATTTATTTGATTTATTTCTAATTTCATTGGATAATAATTGAAATAAACTAAATTACGTTTAAATTGTGATGTTATTTAAAAATATTTGATTTGTTTCAAGTTTCATTGGATAATACGTAAAATAAATTTAATAAGATTCAAATTGTTAGATTATTTTAATTATTTTTAATTATTTCAAATTTCATTGGAAAATAATTTATATAAACTAAATTAATTTTTAATTGTGATGTTATTAAATAAATTTGATTTATTTCAAATTTCATTGGATAAAAATAATAATAAATTATCTTAAATTTAAATTGTGATGTTATTTTAATTTATTTGATTTATTTCAAATTTCATTGGATAATAATTTAAATAAACTAAATTAGGTTTAAATTGTGATGTTATTTAAATAAATTTGATTTTTTTCAAATTTTATTAGATAATAATTAAAATAAATTATCTTTAGTTTAAATAGTGATATAATTTCATTTAAATTGATTTATTTTCAAATTTTGTTGGATAATATTTAAAATAAATTAAACTAGCTTCAAATTGTTAAGTTATTTAAATGAATTATAATGATTTCAAATTTCATTGGATAATAATTAAATTAATCTTAAATTATGTTCAAATTGTTAGTTTATTTAAATTATTTTGAATTATTTCAAAATTCATTGGATAATTATTTAAATAAACAAAATTAATTTTAATTTTTGTGATGATATTTAAATAAATTTGATTAATTTCAAATTTCAATATAATATAATAATATTAAATTATCTTGAATTTAAATTGTGATGTTATTTTAATTAATTTGATTTATTTCAAATTCCATTGAATAATAATTTATATAAACTAAATTTAGTTTAAATTGTGATGTTTTTTAATAAATTTGAGTATTTTCAAGTTTCATTGGATAATGATTAAAATGAATTAAATTAGATTCAAATTGTTAGTTTATTTAAGTTAATTTTAATAATTTTAAATTTCATTGGATAATTATTTAAATCAACTAAATTTAGATTAAAGTGTAATGTTATTTAAATAAATTTGATTTTTTTCAAATTTCATTGGATAATAATTAAAATAAATTATCTTTAGTTTAAATAGAGATATAATTTTATTTAAATTGATTTATTTCAAATTTTGTTAAATTTTAATTAAAATAAATAATTTTAGGTTCAAATTGTTAGGTTATTTAAGTTTTTTTTAATTATTTCGATATTCATTGGATAATAATTAAATTAATAAAAAATTAAGTTCAAATTGTAAGTTTATATAAATTAATTTTAATTATTTCAAATTTCATTGGATAATAATTTAAATAAACTAAATTTAGTTTAAATTGTGATGTTATTTGAATAAATTTGATTTGTTTCAAGTTTCATTGGATAAAAATTAAAACAAATTAAATTAAATTCAAAATTTTAGATTATTTAAATTTATATTTATTATTTTAAATTTCATTGGATAATTATTTAAATAAACTAAATTTAGTTTAAATTGTGATGTTATTTGAATAAATTTGATTTGTTTAAAGTTTCATTGGATAATAATTAAAATAAATTAAATTAGATTCAAATTGTTAGATTATTTAAATTAATTTAAATTATTTCAAATTTCATTGGATAATATTTAATATAAACTAAATTAATTTTTAATTGTGATGTTATTTAAATAAATTTGATTTTTTTCAAGTTTCATTGGATAATGATTAAAATGAATTAAATTAGATTCAAATTGTTAGTTTATTTAGGTTAATTTTAATAATTTCAAATTTCATTGGAAAATAATTTATATAAACTAAATTAATTTTTAATTGTTATGTTATTTAAATAAATTTTATTTATTTCAAATTTCATTGGAAAATAATTTATATAAACTAATTTAATTTTTAATTGTGATGTTATTTAAATAAATTTTATTTATTTCAAATTTCATTGGATAATAATTAAAATAAATTAATTTAGATTCAAATTGTTAGGTTATTTAAATTAATTTTAATTATTCCAAATTTCATTGGATAATAATTTAAATAAACTAAATTAATTTTAATAATTTCAAATTTCATTGCATAATAATTTAAATAAAATAAATTAATTTTTAATTATGAAGTTATTTAAATAAATTTGATTTTTTTCAAATTTCATTAGATAATAATTAAAATAAATTATCTTTAGTTTAAATAGTGATATTATTTTATTAAAATTGATTTATTTCAAATTTGGTTGGATAATAATTAAATTAATATTAAATTAGGTTCAAATTGTTAGTTTATTTAAATATTTTTAAATTATTTCAAATTTCATTGGATAATAATTTAAATAAACTAAATTAGGTTTATATTGTGATGTTATATAAATAAATTTGATTTGTTAAAAGTTTTATTGAATAATAATTAATATAAATATTCTTTAGTTTAAATAGTGATATAATTTTATTTAAATTGATTTATTTCAAATTTTGTAGGATAATAATTTAAATAAACTAAATTTAGTTTAAATTGTGATGTTATTTGAATAAATTTGATTTGTTTCAAGTTTCATTGGATAAAAATTAAAACAAATTAAATTAGATTCAAAATTTTAGATTATTTAAATTTATATTTATTATTTTAAATTTCATTGGATAATTATTTAAATCAACTAAATTTAGATTAAAGTGTAATGTTATTTAAATAAATTTGATTTTTTTCAAATTTCATTGGATAATAATTAAAATAAATTATCTTTAGTTTAAATAGAGATATAATTTTATTTAAATTGATTTATTTCAAATTTTGTTAGATTTTAATTAAAATAAATAATTTTAGGTTCAAATTGTTAGGTTAATTAAGTTTTTTTTAATTATTTCAATATTCATTGGATAATAATTAAATTAATAAAAAATTAAGTTCAAATTGTAAGTTTATATAAATTAATTTTAATTATTTCAAATTTCATTGGATAATAATTTAAATAAACTAAATTTAGTTTAAATTGTGATGTTATTTGAATAAATTTGATTTGTTTAAAGTTTCATTGGATAATAATTAAAATAAATTAAATTAGATTCAAATTGTTAGATTATTTTAATTAATTTTAATTATTTCAAATTTCATTGGATAATAATTTATATAAACTAAATTAATTTTTAATTGTGATGTTATTTAAATAAATTTGATTTATTCAAATTTCATTGGATAAAAATAATAATAAATTATCTTAAGTTTAAATTGTGATGTTATTTTAATTTATTTGATTTATTTCAAATTTCATTGGATAATAATTTAAATAAACTAAATTAGGTTTAAATTGTGATGTTATTTAAATAAATTTGATTTTTTTCAAATTTTATTAGATAATAATTAAAATAAATTATCTTTAGTTTAAATAGTGATATAATTTTATTTAAATTGATTTATTTCAAATTTTGTTGGATAATATTTAAAATAAATAGTAATTAGCTTCAAAATTGTTAAGTTATTTTAAATGATTAAAATGATTTCAAATTTCATTTGGATAATAAATTATTAATCTTAAATTATGTTCAAATTGTAGTTTAAATTTTAAATTATTTGAAATTATTTCAAATTCATTTGGATAATTATTTAAATAAACAAAATTATTTTAAATTTTGTGATGATAATTTATAAATTTGATTAATTTCAAATTTCATCATAATATAATAATATAATTATCTTGAATTTAAATTGTGTGTTATTTTAAATTAATTTGATTTATTTCAAATTCATTGAATAATAAATTTATATAAACTGAATTTAGTTTTAAATGTGTGATGTTTTTTAATAAATTGAGTATTTCAAGTTTCATTGGATAATGATTAATAAGAATTAAATAGATTCAAATTGTTAAGTTTATTTAAGTTAATTTAATAATTTAAATTTCATTGATAATTATTTAAATCAACTAAATTGATAAAGTGTAATGTTATTTAAATAAAATTGATTTTTTTCAAATTTCATTGGATAATAATTAAAATAAAGTTATCTTAGTTTTAAATAGAGATATAATTTTATTAAATGATTTATTTCAAATTTTGTTAAATTTTAATTAAAATAAATATATTTAGGTTCAAATTTGTTAGGTTATTTAGTTTTTTTAATTATTTCGATATTCATTGATAATAATTAAATTAATAACAATTAAGTTCAATTGTAAGTTTATATAAATTAATTTAATTATTTCAAATTTCATTGGATAATAATTTAAATAAACTATTTTAGTTAAAATTGATGTTATTTGAATAAATTTGATTTGTTTTTCAAAGTTTCAATTGGATAAAAATTAACAAATTAAATTAAAATTCAAAATTTAGATATTTAAATTTATATTATTATTTTTTATTCATTGGATAATTATTTAAATAAACTAAATTAGTTTAAAATTGTGATGTTATTTGAATAGAGATTGTTTAAAGTTCATGATATATAATTAAAATAAATTAAATTAGATTCAAAATTGTTAGATTATTTAAATAAATTTAAATTATTCCAATTTAATTGGATAATATTAATAAAACTAAATAATTTTTTTAATTGTGATTATTAATAAATTTGATTTTTCAAAGTTTCCATTGGATAATGATAAAAATGGAATAAAATTAGAATTCAAAATGTTAGTTTATTTAGGTTAATATTTATATTTTCAAATTCATTGGAAAAATAATTTATATAAACTAAATTAATTTTAATTGTTATAGTTTATTTAAATAAATTTTTATTTATTTCAATTTAATTGGAAAATAATTTATAATACAACTATTTAATTTAATTGTGATGTTATTTAATAAATTTTAATTATTCAAATTTCATTGATAATAATTAAAAAAATTAATTAGATTCAAATTGTTAGTTATTAAATAATTTTAATTATTCCAAATTTCATTGGATAATAATTAAATAAACTAAATAATTATAATTTCAAATTCATTTACAAAAGCCATTAAAATAAATAAAAAAATTAATTTTAATATGAAGTATTTAATAAATTTTGATTTTTTCCATTTCATTAGATAAAAATTAAAAAATTATCTTTAGTTAAATAGTGATATTATTTTATTAAAATTGATTTTTCAAATTGTTGGGATATATTAAATTAATATTAAATTAGGTTTCATTTTAGTTTATTTAAATATTTTTTAAATTATTTCAAATATTCATTGGATAATAATTTAAATAAACTAAAATAGGTTTAATATTGTGATGTTATATAAATAAATTTGATTTGTTAAAAGTTTATGAAATAATAATTATAAAATATTCTTTAGTTTAAATAGTGATATAATTTATTTAAATGATTTATTTCAAATTTGTAGGAAATAATTTAAATAAAACTAATTAGTTTAAATTGTGATGTTATTGAATAATTGATTGTTCAAGTTCATTGGAAATAAAAAATTAAACAAATAAATTGATTTCAAATTTTAGATTATTAATTTATATTTATTATTTAAATTTCATTGGATAATATTTAAATCAACTAAATTTAGATTAAAGTGTATATGTATTTAAATAAATTTGATTTTTTTCAATTCATTGGATAATAATTAAAATAAATATCTTTTAGTTAAATAGAGATATAAATTTATTTAAATTGATTTATTTCAAATTTTGTTAGATTTAATTAAAATAAAATAATTTTAGGTTCAAATTGTTAGTTAATTAAGTTTTTAATTTATTCAATATTCCATTGATAATAATTAAAATTAATAAAAATTAAGTTCAAATTGTAAAGTTACTATAATTAATTTTAATTATTTCAAAATTCATGGATAAAATTTAATAAACTAATTAGTTTAAATTGTGATTATTTGAATAAATTTATTGTTTAAAGTTTCACCATTGGATAATAATAAAATAAATTAACTAGATTCAAATTGTTAGATTATTTAATTAATTTAAATTATTTCAAATTTCATTGGATAATATATTTAATATAAACAAATTAATTTTTAATTGTGATTTATTTAATAAATATTGATTTTTTCAAATTTCCTTGATAATTATAAATAAAACTAATCTTAAGTTAAATTGTGATGTATTAAATTTTATTTGATTTATTTCAAATTCATTGGATAATAATTTATATAAACTAAATTTAGTTTAAATTGTGATGTTTTTTGAATAAATTTGATTTGTTAAAAGTTTTATTGAATAATAATTAATATAAATATTTTTTAGTTTAAATAGTGATATAATTATTAAATTGATTTATTTCAAATTGTAGGATAAATAATTTAAATAAACTAATTTAGTTTAAAATTGTGATGTATTTGAATAAATTTGATTGTTTCAAAGTTTCATTGGATAATAATTAAAATAAATTATCTTTATTTAAAATAGAGATATATATTATTTTAAATGGGATTTATTCAAATTTTGTTAATTATAATTAAAATAAATTAAATTAAGTTCAAATTGTAAAGTTTATATATTATTTTATTAATTTCAAATTTTCATTGGATAATAATTCAACTAAATTTAGTTTAATAGTGATATTATTATTAAAATTGATTTATTTTCAAATGGTGGATAATAATTAAATAATCTTAAATTGGTTCCAAAATTGTTATTTATTTAAAATAATTTTAAATTATTTTCATTTTCATTGGATATAATTTAAAAAACAAATTAGGTTTATATTGTGATGTTATATAATAATTGATTTTGTAAAAGTTTATTGAATAATAATTAATATAAATATTCTTTAGTTTAAATAGTGATATAATTTTATTTAATTGATTTATTCAAATTTGTAAGGATAAATAATTTAAATAAACTAAATTAGTTAAATGTGATGTTATTGAAAATTTGAATTTGGTTTTCAAGTTTCATTTGGATAAAAATAAACAAATTAAATTAGATTCAAATTTTAGATTATTATATTTATATTTAATTATTTTAAATTTCCATTGGATATTATTTAAGATCAACTAAATTAGATTAAAGTGTAATGTTATTTCATAATTTGATTTTTTCAAAATTTCATTGGATAATAATTAAAAATAAATTTATCTTAGTTTAAATAGAGATATATTATTAATTGATATTATTCAAATTTTGTTAGATTTTAATAAAATAAATAAATTAAGATTCAAATTGTTAAATTAATTAAATTAATTTAATTATTTCAAATTCATTGGATATTAATATAAACTAAATTAATTTTAATTGTGATGTTATTTAAATAATTTGATTTTTCAAATTTCCTTGGATATAATAATTAAAAACTATCTTAAGTTTAAATGTGAATGTTATTAAATTATTTGATTATTTCAAATTCACATTGGAATAATAATTTATATAAACTAAATTTAGTTTAAATGGATGTTTTTTGAATTAAATTGATGTTAAAAGTTTTATTGAATAATAATAATATAAATATTTTTAGTTTAAATAGTGATATAATTATTTTAATTTTATTTAATAAACAATTGATTGGATAAAAATTTAAATAAATAAAATTCAATTCAAATTGATACATAATTTTTATTTTATTGAATTTGTTTCAAGTTCATTGGATAATAATTAAAATAAAATTAAATTAGATTCATTGTTTGATTATTAAATTCATAAATTATTTAAATTTCATTAGATAATATTTTATATAAACTAAATTAATTTTTAATTGTGATGTTATTTAAATAAATTGATTTTTCCAAGTTTCCAATTGGATAATGATTAATATGAATTAAAATAGATTAATTGTTTAGTTTATTTAGGTTAATTTCAATAATTTCAAATTTCATTGGAAAATAATTTTAATATAAAACTAAATTAATTTTAATTGTTAATGTTATTAAATAAATTTTAATTTATTCAAATTCATTGGAAATAATTTATATAAACTAATTTTAATTTTTAATTGTGATGTTATTTAAATAAATTTTATTTATTTCAATTTCAATTGATAATAATTAAAATAAATTAAAATTTAGATTCAATTGTTAGGTTCTTAAATTAATTTTAATTAATTCAAATTTCCATTGGATAATAATTTAAATAAACTAATAATTTAATAATTTCAAATTCATTGGAATAATAATTTAAATAAACTAAATTAATTTTTTATTATGAATTTAT